>OW240915.1:300936816-300949416 GCA_933207985.1 Pelobates cultripes | reverse complement strand
CACCCTCAGCCTCACTATACCCCCACCACCCTCAGCCTCACTATCCCCCACCACCCTCAACATCAATACCTTCACGAGTGTGAGTTTCAGGGCCTGCGCAGTGCCACCACTCACTCACTGGTGTCCCAATAGCTTACATTTAAAAAAAAAAAAAAACTTTTTGGACTGTAATATAATAGCAGTCAGTTTCCTTCACGCGTGTGCGTTTCAGGGCCTGCCAGGGCACAGTGTCACACTAGTGCAACTCATATCTGGTGTAACAGTAGTGTACATTTTAAAAGAAAAATACAATTTTGACTGTAATAGATTGAATAGCAGTTAGTTGTCTGCAAGCGTGTGTGTCAGGCCTTCAGCGTCTACTCTGCCAACTTCTGCCACTGCACAGTGCCACTCATATCTGTTGTCACAGTAGCTTGCACGCATAGTACCACTAATCCAAAAAAAAATGACAGGCAGAGGCAGGCCACCCCGCAGGGGCCGTCATGGTCGTGGTGCTGTGATTCCCTTTGGCTCTAGAATAATGCCTAGTGTTCAGAGGCCATGTACCCTGAACTCGAAAAGTTCTGAGGACATAGTTGACTGGCTAACACAGGACACCCAATCTTCTACAGCTTCCGCTCAGAATCTTGACACACCATCCTCCTCCAGCTTAGCTTCGGGTGGGGAGGCTGAGGGTGGTGGTGAGGCTGGTGGGGGGTTGGAAAGGCTGAGGGGGGAGGCCTGAGGGTGGTGAGGCTGGTGGGGGGTGGGAAGGCTGAGGGTGGTGAGGCTGGTGGGGGGTGGGAGGCTGAGGGTGGTGAGACTGGTGGGGGGAGGCTCCCACCCCCCACCAGCCTCACCACCCTCAGCCTCCCCCCACCAGCCTCACCACCCTCAGCCTTCCCACCCCCTCCACCAGCCTCACCACCCCACCCCAAGGAGGCTGAGGGTGGTGAGGCTGGTGGGGGGGAGGCTGATGGTGGTGAGGCTGGTGGGGGGGGGGGGAGGCTGGTGGGGGGAGGCTATGGGTGGTGAGGGAGCCTATCTTCTCTTCCCTGGTGGAGCTGCAGACCGTGTAATATTGCGAGACCATCAGAGCGTTGCCGTGGTAACCCGCAGCAACGCTCTGATTGGCCAATTCTCACGAGACACATGGTCTACAGCTCTGCTCACTGCGAAGCTGCAGACCTGTGTCTGCGATGGTGGCCCTGCAGCCAGGAGGCATACCGGGCAAGCTGCCGGGCCCCCTCCTGGTGTCAGGTCCTCGGTCACTGAGCGAAGACTTGACACAGTCTGCCATAAGGCGGTTTAGGCGGCCGCGAGGCCCCAGCCAGCGCGAGGCCTTAGGCAGCTGCCTAAACCGCCTAATTAGAGAGCCGCCTCTGTTTGCGGTTGTTTGCGGTGCGTTAAACGGGGAGATTGGTCTGTCACTGTGAAGCGGGCGTAACCCTTACACTACCTGATCGATACAACATTATACTTGATGTCTTAAAGCATGTTATTCCAAACAATTTAGGAATGTTAGGTGATTTATGCCCTTTATGGATTAAAACAAGACTGTGCATCAACTATGTAATTTTTCATGGGAGTTTTGCCATGGATCCCCCTCCGGCATGCCACAGTCCAGGTGTTAGTCCCTTTGAAACAACTTTTCCATCACTATTGTGGCCAGAAAGAGTCCCTGTGGGTTTTAAAATTCGACTGCCCATTGAAGTCTATGGCGGTTCACCCGGTTCGCCCGTTCGCGAACATTTGCGGAAGTTCACGTTCGCCGTTCGCGAACTGAAAATTTTATGTTCGCGACATCACTAGTAGTGGCAAAGCCAAGAGGGCATTTGACACAGAATATTCCCTACATCTGTTTTTGGCAAAGGTTGTTTTTTGCTTATAGTGTCCCTTTAATGCATGGACAGATGTGCTTAAAATACCGCATTTAACTTTTCAATGTAGCCTGACAGCTGGAATCAGATTCTTTCTGAAAAGTGGCTCATTATTTCTTAAGAGGATAACAACATCCCAAAATATTGTGAAAATTGCCCAGAAGACTTGTAACCATCAGGGAGCTTTCTCAAGCATAAATTCAGATATTAAGAAGCATTGGAGAAATATTATAAATCCAACTCCATTCCAAATTAGCCAACTGCACAAAACTTCAACATGTAGTAGCATTTTTAACCCCTTCAGGACTGAGTCAATAGTACACGTTCTGATCAAAACAAAATGTAAACAAAAACTGGAATTTGCGCTATATGTCTGTTCAACCGTAATTCCCCTCTTTAATATTAAGTGATCCCACACTTATTATATATCATTTTGTTCAGGAGAAACTGGACTTTAATTTCTCATGAACTATTCATAATTGAAACATAATTTATTATGAATAAAATATAAAAAACTGTGAGAAATTAAGATTTTTAAAAACAATTGTATACATTCTAGCTGTAAATGTCATAATACTGTTAGCTTTAAATGCCAAGAAACACATATTTGGATTCAGCAAAGTCTCACGAGTACAACAGTACCTCCCATTAACAGTTTTTACGGTGTTTTGGAAAGTTACAGGGTCAAGTAAAGCACATTCCATTTTTCAGTTTTTTCAAATTGAAATTTGCCAGATTTGTAATGTTACCTTTGAGACCGTGTGGTAGCCCAGGAATGAGAATTACCCCCATGATGGCATACCATTTGCAAAGGTAGACAACCCAAGGTATTGCAAGTGGAGTATGTCCAGTCTTTTTTAGTAGCCACTTAGTCACAAACACTGGCCAAAGTTAGCGTTCATATTTGTTTTTGTGTGAAAAAAGCAAAAAACAAATATTTGGCCAGTGTTTGTAACTAAGTGGCTTCAAAAAATGACTGGACAATACCCCATTTGCAATACCTTGGGTTGTCTACTTTTGCAAATGGTATGCCATCATGGGGGTAATTCTCATTCCTGGGCTACTATACGGTCTCAAAGGCAACATAACCAATCTGGCAAATTTTAATTTGAAAAAACTGAAAAATGGAATGTGCTTTACTTGACCCTGTAACTTTCCAAAACACCGTAAAAACTGTTAATGGGAGGTACTGTTGTACTCGTGAGACTTTGCTGAATCCAAATATGTGTTTTTTGGCATTTAAAGCTAACAGTATTATGACATTTACAGCTAAAATGTATACAATTGTTTTAAAAAATCTTAATTTCTCACAGTTTAGTCAGTAAAAGTGCAGTTCATCTGTGAAAAATGCAAATAAATTCACGTTTACTAAATATATCATCGTTGTAATACAAGTTACCATTTTGAAACACTAATATTTGTGTTCAACGAAGTCTCCCAAGTGAAACAGTACCCCCCATGTACAGGTTTTATGGTGTCTTGGAAAGATACAGGGTTAAATATAGTGTGTGCAAATTAAATTCTCTGCACTTTCTGTCTGGCACGTCAATCAAATTTTAATTAATTAAATCACATAATTATGTTAAAAGATTAATTAAATATACACATAGAATTTTAATATATATATATATATATACATATATATGTATTTAAATTCTATGTGTATACTTATGTAGTTATTTATGTAATTATATATATTTATCTATATATAAGTATTTGCAGTTATTTGTATTTTATATATAGATAGATATATATAGAATGCCATTCTAAGTGTATTTTGTTACCAATATATATATATTAATAACAAAATACAGTTAGAATGAGATTACATATTTTATTTATTTTATTATTTTATTATTGTAATTATACGTATATATATATATACATACATTGGGGCTGAAAGGTTGATATTTTTAAATGATATAGAATAAAAGTTATATTTTATTTTTGCTATCATCAAGTCCTTCTAGTGCGGTCATTTCCAATCATTTTTTATATATTTAATATATATACAAATCTTATATATGTTACATCATACGTAGTGTATTTTAATATAAGTACATATATTTGTACTAAAATAAACTTAGAATGACGTTACATATATATAAGGTATATATATGTAACGTCATTCTAAGTTTATTTAGTACATATATTAGTACTAAAATAAACTTAGAATGACGTTACATATATATACCTTATATATATGTAACGTCATTCTAAGTTTATTTTAGTACAAATATATGTACTTATATTAATATTAAAATACACTACGTATGATGTAACATATATAAGATTTGTATATATATTATATATATAAAAAAATGATTGGAAATGACCGCACTCCAAGGACTTGATGATAGTAAAAATAAAATATAACTTTTATTCTATATCATTTAAAAATGGCCCCTGGGGGCCTGGTTTGCCGGGGGAGTGCTGCCTGGGCTGTCAGGCTGTCAGGCAGTCCTCCCGAAGAGGATCGCGGCAGAGGTAAGTACCTCCGAGCTCCTGGGGCTAAAAGCCGTTACGGCGTTCTATGCCGCCGCAATGGCTTTAAAGCCCATTTAATGCGGGACGGCATAGAACGCCGTAACGGCGTTAAGGGGTTAAATAAAAGTGCTGTGGCAGGGATCCATGAACTTAAAATGTTTCACCAGCATGAATAAACACATCTATTCAATGTGAACGCTCAGATCTCTTGAGACCAAATTCTGGTATTCTAGATGTAAAAGATGAAAGAATAAACAGTTGTGCTTTGATTAAAAAAGTTTCTTAATTATTTTACAGTTTTAATCTGTAAATAAATGTTTTTAAAACATTCAATGAAATAAATGAATTTGCTCACAGATTTGGTACAATTATTGTTAAAAATTTTAAGATCTTCAGATTTAAAATGCTCAACATTAATAAAAGATGTAGAAAGTTGTAAGATTGTTAATTCCTTATATGTATGCAAAATACCACATACATCCTCACTGCATTTATTCTTAAAGCAACACTCTAGGCACCCAGATCACTTTGTCACCTCGTGAAAGTGGTCTAGGTGATGTGTCCCTGCTCCTTTAATGTATAGCATTACAGTGTGATAAAACTGCAATGTTTACATTGCATGGCTAAGACTGTATCTAGTAGCTGTCTACCAGGCATTTGCTGCATTTACAAGAAGTTGAAATCCGTGAAATAATGCTTTGCATGAGGACATCCAGTGCCTTCAAAAACCCACAGGAAAGCATTGATTCAATGCTTTATATGGGGAAGCCCTAATGCATGCGCAGCGCTTGCCTCTCATGTGCGTTAGGTTCCAAAATAACTATGACGTTGCAGGAGGAGGAGCTCAATTCAGCAACGAGGGATCTCATTGCTTGAATCAAGTAAGTGACTGCACAGGGAGCAGGAGGGACACGGAGGCAAAGGGTCACTATAGTGTTAGGAATACAGTCTTGTTCCTTTAAAGGTAGGCAGAAAGGGATAGTTGAGCAATGGGATAATAAAATATATTTGATGTGCTAAACTAATTAACAACAAGCAGGGTCTAAATTTATTTTAATAACAAACATATTTGGAAGCAGTGGATTTTATATGATTTCACAACATTCTAAATGTGATATAAACAGTTACATTGTGTGATTTACATATATTTATCTTATTTATTATTATTAGCATTTATACAGTGCCAACTTTTTATGCAGCTTTTTATAATAATATTGTGAAGAATCCCCCTACATTCATTCGGTACTTTCGGTACTTTCCCTCCCTGCTACTTTATCCATGAATTTATTACTGTGACAAAGTGCCCTTCGCCACTTGTGCCTGGAGAGGACTGCTTGCCCGCCTCTTGCCCTGTGACTATGGACCCTGGGAGATTTGGCCCGTTCAATTCAGTATGATAGGAGTTATGTATTTTTGTATCATTTTGTGTTTTACTGGGAACATGTGCTCAACGGAGTCTGCCTCTATCCCTGGATATAATTGGATTATGTTCCACATTGTCTCCAGGATAGAGGGCTCTGTAAAACCGGTTTGGGCCAGATTTCCATGCTGCCAGCCAGGCCCCAAAAGATACTTTACTAACTTCTGAACCCCTGGTCTGATTCATGCCATTTTTATGTGATGTATATTTTAGAAGTTATGAATATGCTGTAAAAACTATTTTTCCTACCTGTGATAATTGCATCTTCTATTGTATAAGATAATTGAATCACAGGCAGAGGGGAGGATTTTGTGTGGACTGTAACCTCTGTTTTATTGGCTACTGTAGATAACGTGTGTGTCCCTCCCCTGCATGGGAGCAGGGCATAAAAGAAACTGTAGCTTGAATACCTGTTGTTGTTACTTCCAGTAAAGTCTTGTTCCAGCATTAAGCTTTGGCTCATGTGTGGATTATTCAGCGATTCCAGGGATATTTCTACTTGTGGAATATTGGGTGATTTTCTTTTATGGGAAGAAGGGATGCTTGACGGAGTAACGGATTGTACTGTCACAAATATAAAGGGGATTTAACAAGAAATTAGACAAAATGTTACAAATGTTAGCAGGAACAGTCATCTGATAAGGACACTGCTAAAACAAGCTTACAATGTGAGGAGTTGGGATATCATAACACAATAGTAAAGACAGTGTGATGATAGCAACCTAGTGACAGAGTAGGACAGTGGCAGAATTAGAAGGTGAGGGTGAATGCAGCGTGGAGCCACTAGTTGAGTTGAGAAAGTAAATGTAGGTTTGTAAGTGACAGTGACCCATAGAGGCCATTGGCTATTCTAAAAAGATGGATTTTAAAGTACATCTTAAAGGATTGAATACTAGGGGAATGTCTGATGGGAGAAGGCAGCCTGTTCCATGCTAATGGAACCTCCCATAAGAAGTTAGCAGTACAAGGATGAGCAGCAGACAAGAGAAGGTCAATAGCAGAACATATATGAATTAGTGAAGGAATGTAGTGAGTGGTGGAGTTGCTGTGAGCTTTTTAGGACTCATTGCTGCATTGGGATTCAAGTATAGAAGAAAAACCTTTTCTGTATATCGATGTAATTGGGTGGAATTTTATATTTTTGTTGGATTATCTGGCCCAATCTTATTATAATACTTTTTAGTTAATAAAATGTGCACAAATAGTTCTTGGGCCCTGAAATGTAAAATGTAATTATCCACAGGACCTGCCTCTGTAGCTATTGAAGATCCTCCCTCTTTTTGCCCAGCTCTTACTTCATTTTTAGTGCTGAGCAATGTCCATACCCCCAAGTGACCCAGTAATTAATTTCCTTGTACTCCCTTTGCAAATTAACTTGTTTTTGTGTTATCCATTCTCAAATTCTTCTAGTTTTACAATTAAAAGCAATGTATTACTGCTGAATAGATTCAATTTCTGAATGAATTCTTGGAAAATAAGTCCTCATACAGTCACTGAAAATACTACTAATATTAGTTATATAAATGCTGTAAACAGGAAAAATTCAAACATGACATTTTTAATTTAAGATTAATAAAGTTATGAGAGGTTATGCTACAGCAATAAGCTTGTATGAAAATATGAAATTAAAATAATTGTAGCAAAATAGGTATATTGTATGTGAATGTTAACATAAAAGAGATGTTTTGTTAATTAAACATTTTCATTTGAATGTTTGCTCTCTTATTAATAAGAAGTAGTAGTTTACTCTATTGTATTAACAAGCAAGTTAGACGAGTAAGATATATTTTTAGTCTCCGAACTGTTCTTTCATTGCTTGAAACTGGATTTTGATCTTATAATTTTTTATTTTTTGTATTCAAGTTGTGTGAACAATGCAATAAATAATTAAATTAACCAAAATGCTGTACACATTAAGATGTGGCCATGTGTCCCATGCCCAGATACCAATATAAAGATTGCCTATTATTTTTTTTTACCCTTGGTTATGACTCAAAATCCTTCTACTCAGGGGAGGAGATTAAACTAAGAAAAAAAAAAGAAAAGAACATTCTAAAGGCAGGTGTAGTGAGGCTACTTCTTATATAAAGCACATTTAATGAGGGAAATTCTATTTTAAGGCTCAGCATGCTCTCCTCTATTTGATTAGTGCATGACAGCTGGAAGTCTGAAAGTGCTGTATGTGCCAGTCTATGTATTTATCTGAGATACAATGTGCTCCTTGGTGGTGCAAAACTCCATAGCACTTTTAAAGCCTTCTTGTAAAGCCTTCTTGCTTATATATAATTATAATCATATCGGTCAACAGTATGACCCTTTCCTTTCCTGTAAATGATGTTTATTTACCCCTTTAAATAGATGGATCATTCTTAGAGGTGTTTTTATAATATTAAAATATTAAGAAATGGTTCTAGTGGTAAAAATATACACATAGCGCTGTCTATAATTGAGACAAGAGAGGCCTCTGGATTCCTGTTGTGCTTTAAGATATGCACATGTTTTTATGTCTTGCTGTTTGAGAGATTCTAGCTAGATAGACAATCCTGGAAATATTTCTTGCTGTCCTAAATATTCCTTGTTTTGATGCTATTCTTCTGCCTGTGGATTAGTGGAGTCCTGGAAGCTCAGAAATTCCCCTGTACAACTTTCATAATGATGGGCTCCATGCAGCATTATTCTGATGTTTCAGAGTTATTCATATTTAAATGAGATGAATATTGTGTTATTCACGATTGATTATTCAGGTATGCAAACATTGACTTGTATTAAATTCAAAATTTCCCTACTCTTGACATCAGAAAATATAGATTTTATTAAAGACAGGAGGTGAGTATTATGCATAAACTTTCTTTACTTAACTCCAGCAGCAAAGACATTTTTTAATAAACTTTAGTTAATAAAGGACAAAAAACAGAGTAACTGAGGAACACACAGTAGCCAATCAGTATCCGGCACAGTCTATATAGTGAATGATTCCCAATATTCTTCCTCTTTTGAGCTGCGAATCTAGAAGAAATATCAATTAGAGTAAACTCCAAGGATAAGATGTCACATCATGCCATGTTCTGCGGATCAGTCTGGTGATGGCTTCTGGTATCCAGTACTCTTTTTACAATTCTTATTTAGTTTTTCTTGTTTTTTTCTGGTTTTCCATTCCATGTCTGGTTTTCTTTATGCTGGGTTTTTCTGGGTTCATTCCTGTATTCCGTCCCGGGAATTCTCAGTCTCCAGGGTTCCCTTAAATGTTTGTTTTATGTTGCCACACCCGTTCCTTTTCCATGATTCCTTTTGTTTCAGTTGGAGCCTGCAGGTAGTTGCTCAAACCTTCTGTACTTTCTTGCAGGTAAGTGCTATATGTGTTTCTTATGGTTCTTTTAGCATACATTAGGCAGAGTAGGACCTGCCATATATGGGGTACATAGGCGTTGTTGACAGGCTTATGCAATGTATGATCATATAATGTGACTAAATCCCCATGATTTTCATATATAGTACTTAGTTATTTCTCCTCTTGTTTTGCCTATCATGTCTTGTCTTGTTTTAGTTTGTATTCCCAGTCCATGTACAGTCCCGTCTTGTCCTGCCCATGTTATGTCAATGGTTCCCTTATGTATTGTGTACATGTTCTGGGTTTAGCTTCCTATCCTTCTCTGGTTCTGGGTTCTACTAATTCTGTCTTGTTTTCATGTTTGGTGACTATCCTAGCCTTGCCTTGTTTCTGTACTGGATACATTCTTGCAGCAGAGCCTCCCTATTCAGCTCCTGGGAGGTCTGCTTACTTCCTAGCTTCAAGTTCCTGGGATGCGCTGTAGCTGCATCTGGGTTCTGGTATGTGGCTGCACAAACGCTGGTGCTCAACACCAGAGGGCGTGTGGTTGACCTGCACCAGGCCCTGATAGTCCACTTCCACGCTGAAGACTCCCATCTCATCCTCAGAGACTCAGGGGTCCTGGTTTCCATACCACCACCCGTGACATAAAAATTACAAAACTCCAAACAGGATTAAGCTAAAACATAAAGAACAGGGTGGGTTAATGGGAGGGATAATACTCGCCTCCTGTCTTTAATAAAATCTATATTTTCTGATGTCAAGACTAGGAAAATCTTGCATTTTATAGCAAGACAGGAGGCTTGTGTCATGCATGTTAAAAGCTGAATAATCATAGAAATATATGTCAAATACATTAAGATATTACAATATTATTTTTGAAACATGCATGCTAGGTCTGTTTAAATGCAGATTCTGAAGACCAATCTGCAGTTTTTAACAGGTCTGACAAAGAGTCTCCTACAAAGAGTGAGCTCTGAACACTGAAATATCAATACCTGCCATAGACATAGTTTGTCTTACCCATCTGGCTAAAGATGTAGAGGAGACAGGCAGAAAAGGTTTACAAAAAGAGATTAGCAATTGAGAGAAATTAGAATTTCTTATAGATTATGTTTAAAGCTCATATGTTTGAAGACAATTGACAACACATAGAAGAGGATGGTCAGAAAAAGAAGGATAGAACACAGAGCGGAGATTAGTTTTGGTACGTCTAACAATAGAAAAATTAACACCATCAGGGGTATATTGTCTATTATTTAAGTCTAAAGCCTTAACGTCAGAAACTCTTTTAAATGAAATGAGGCATAGTAATGTGGTAAGCTTAAACAAAAGCAATTTTGAGGATAATGAGTCATTGTCACCCCACAATTCTGTTAACTGGAGTACTAGAGTAACATCCCAAGTAGAATGATATTTAGGTTATGGAGGACACTTAAATCTGATACCCTTCATAAGTCTGCAGACTAAGGGATGTTTGCCCACAGGGAAAAATTCAATAGGGTTGTGATTTGCTGAGATAGCTGATCAATAGACATTAAAGGTGAGATATGTCTTGCCTGAGTCAAAAGAGGCTGACAAACAATTTAGAATGCTTGCTAAATCTGAATGTATGGGATCCACAGTCTGTTCCATGCACCAATTAAGCCAAATTTTCCAGGCTGATCTGTAATTTGCACGGTTACCTGGTGCCCATACTTCTGAGAGAATGTCTCTAGTTGAGTTTGAAAATTCACTATGAGATTCGTATTACCCGAGATGAGAGATGCTATTAAAGGTAGTTGGCTTGATAGTACTATATGATGAAGATTTCCCTCCGGATCGCGAAGAGCATCCAGACGCATCTGTATGAGTCGTGTGTAGTCTATCCGCATACTGAGAAGCTGAGAGAACCATGGTTGTGATAGCCAGAGAGGGGTTATTACCACTAGGGTTGATTTCTGAGACCATGCTATTAGAAGTATCCGGGATATCATCACAAATGGGGGAAATGCATAATTGACTCCATCTTTCCAGCATTAGAGGAATGCATCCTGATCTGCTGCCTCTGGATCCGGACGCCAACTGAAATTTTTTTCTAATTGGCAATTGAGTCGTGATACAAATAGGTCATATTGAAACGGACCCCACAGGGAAAGTAGTCATTGGAAGATGTTGGGCTCCAACATCCAATCCCTGTAATCCACTAGGTAATGGAAATTCCAATCTGCTACTGCATTGGAAAGGCCAGGAAGATATTCTGCTCACAAAACTATGTTTCGATTGAAGCAAAAGTGCCAAAAATTTGCCAGTTGCTTGAATTGTGTACCTCCTAAGCGATTTATGTATTGGACTTCTGATATGTTTTCCATCTTGAGAAGAATACAACAATGGGATTTTTGTTTTGCAAAGTTGCGTAGAGTGAAAAATCCTGCCACGAGTTCCAGGCAGTTTATATGCATACTCGTCTTTTCTAGAGACCATTTGCCTCCCGTGGAATTGCATTCACAATGGGCTCCCCAGCCTACTCGACTCGCATTGGATTCTATAATCAGATCTGGGAATGAAGTGAAAATGGCTTCCCGTTCCAAATTTGAACGTGATCTAACCACCAGATTAGTTCTGTTCTTGTTTTTGGAGTCAAAGAGATCTCGTCTGAATAAAGGAAACCGTTGCGTAGATGTTCCCTTTTTAATCTCTGAAGGGGGGCTGGAAAAATTGCTTGATTCGAAGCTGATAAAAGACCTACAATCTGTGCCAGAGATTTGATGGAAATTAATTCCTTGTTCAGAATTGACCAGAGATCTTTCCGAATCATTTTAAATTTCCATGATGGAAGACTGAGAGTGGCTAAATTGGAATTCACTAGAAATCCCAAAAATTCTATCACCTGAGAGGGAGTTAAAATTGATTTCTCATAATTTATTACAAAGCCAGGGCTTGTTAACAGATTAAATAGAAGTTAGTAGTTGAAGAGTTTGCACACTCTGTGACATAATCAATATGCCGTCTAGATAGATTATCACTCTCACTCCCCTGCTTCGAAGCAGGGATGCTACCGGTTTGAGCAATTTGGTAAAACACCAAGGTGCAGAGGATAATCCAAATGACAATGATTTCAATTGCCATTTCTTTCCTTCCCATATGAATTGTAAATAATTCTGATATGAATGGTGAATAGGTATTGTGAGGTACACATCCTTCAAATCTATTTTGATCAATCAGTTGTTGAGTATCAATAGGTATTTGAGATAATAAATTATCTCCATTTTGAAATGGTGGAATCTGACAAAATTGTTTAAATATTTAAAACTGGTCTGTGACCAGAATCTTTCTTTTTCCCCAAGAATAAATTGCTTATGAAGCCTGAACTGTTCATAGGCACCTACATGATGGCATTTTTTGAGCATAAATTTTATATTTCTTGATAGACCAGAGCTTGGTCTTGGATCGAAACTGTTATCGGGGAAAGGTATTTTTCTTTGAACAGGATATGCTATAAAATCTATTTTGTATCCCAGAACAGT
>OW240915.1:300745636-300936716 GCA_933207985.1 Pelobates cultripes | reverse complement strand
TATCCGTATTGCTCTTACTGTAAAAAAAAACCTTTCTTTGCCTTAGATGAAATCTCCTTTCTTCCAGCCTAAATGTGTGACCTCGTGTCCTATGTATAGCCCTGTTTATGAATAGATTTCCAGATAAAGGTTTGTATTGGCCCCAAATATATTTGAATAAAGTTATCATATCCCCTCTCATGCGCCGTTTTCCCAAACTAAACAGATTTAATTTTTTTAACCTTTCTTCATAACTAAAATGCTCCATTCCTTTTATCAATTTTGTAGCTCGTCTCTGGACCCTCTCCAGTGCCATAATATCCTTCTTTAGAACAGGCGCCCAAAATTGCACAGCATATTCAAGGTGTGGTCTTACCAGCAATTTATAAAGAGGCAAAATTATATTTTCATCCCGAGAATTTATGCCCCTATTTATACATGACAAAACCTTACTGGCCTTAGCAACTGCAGATTGACATTGCATATTGCTGCCTAATTTGTTGTCTATAACAATTCCCAAATCCTTCTCGTGTGTGTGGTTATCCCTAATTCACTACCATTTAGTGTGTAAGTTGCTTGTGCATTCTTAACCCCGAAGTGCATAACTTTGCATTTCTCTATGTTAAATTTCATCTGCCATTTTAGTGCCCAGTCCCCCAATCTATCCAAATCTCTCTGCAGCAAAGCAATATCCTTCTCACATTTTATTACTTTACAAAGTTTTGTGTCATCTGCAAACACTGATACATGGCTTTCAATGCCTATTTCAAGATCATTTATAAATATGTTAAATAGAAGTGGTCCCAAAACAGAACCCTGAGGGACACCACTTACCACTTTTGTCCAGCCTGAAAATTTACCATTAATTACAACTCGTTGTACTCTATCCTTAAGCCAATGTTCTACCCAAGAACAAGAATATTCATCTAGACCAATTTCTTTTAGTTTGAAGACTAACCTATTGTGAGGAACCGTATCAAATGCCTTGGCAAAATCCAAGTAGATCACATCCACTACAACACCCTGATCTATACTTCTACTTACTTCTTTGTAGAATGCAATTAGGTTAGTTTGACATGACCTATGTTTCATAAAACCATGCTGATTATTGCTAATAACAAAGTTCTTCCCAATGAATTCCTGAATATTATCCCTTAATAGCCCTTCAAATATTTTCCCAGTTACAGAAGTTAAGCTCACATGTCTATAATTTCCAGGCAAGGATTTTGAACCCTTTTTAAATATAAGAACAACATCTGCCTTCCTCCAGTCCTCCGGTACAACGCCTGAAACAAAAGAATCTTGAAAAATTAAATACAGAGGTTCACTTATTTCCCCACTTAGCTCCTTAAGTACTCGTGGGTGAATACCGTCAGGCCACAGAGCTTTATTTACATAAATTTTCTTTAATAGCTGTAGCACCTTTTCTCTAGTTATCCAATCACAAGTTATTTGCAGCAATCATTTGCATATCTCTTGCCATAGGATCCTCATTAATATAGACTGAAGAAAAATAGTTATTTAAAATTTCTGCTTTTTCCTGGTCTTCATTAGCTAATAAACCCAACTCTGTTTCAAGTGTACCTACACTTTCAATTTTTTTTTTTTTTTAGAATTGATGTACTTGAAAAAAAATTGGGGGTTGGTTTTGCATTCTTTAGCTATCAATTTCTCATTTTCTAGTTTAGCCACTTTAATTGCCTTTTTGCAAGCGTTATTGGCTTCCTTATATCTTAAATAGGATGCCTTTGATTTGTCTGATTGAAATGCTTTAAATGCCCTTTTCTTATTTTTAATCTCTTGTTTTACTTCTCTACTAAACCACATTGGTTTTAATTTGTTTCTTTTATATTTATTACCCAATGGTACATACTGCGAATTGTACCTTTTTATTATTTGTTTGAATAGTTTCCATTTATCCTGAGTGTGTTTATGCCAGTCGATATGTTGTAGAGCTGCCCTAATCTTATTGAAATTGGTTTTGCTTTTTTGAGTTTATTTCTAAATTTACTAAATTGTGATCACTATTTCCCAAATGCTCCCTTACTTGAATGTTGGTTAAAAGATCAACATTATTTGTTATGACAAGATCCAGACAAGCATCCTTTCTAGTTGGTGCTTGTACCAGTTGTGACATAAAGGTGTCATTTAACACATTCAAAAACCTGATGCCCCTTGCTGAAGTACTAGTCCCTCCTTCCCAAGGTGTTTCTTGGACCCTGTGTATGTTGAAAGGAGCGGCTGGAAGAGTGGTTCCTTACTCTTCCAGACCCTCCAAAAACCTAAGGGTTAAATAATTTCTTCAGAGATGACTGAACCTTATCAAGGGAGCTAAATAAATTGACATATTTATTAATGTCTTTAATAAAGGATTCTCCGAATAGGAGACCTTCAGCCACTGGTCCAGGTTTAGAAGTGGCTAAATTCGACAACTGAGGGTCAATTTACATTTACAAATCGACCTGCAGCGTTCCCTATTTAGAGCTATGTTAGCATTCCCCAAAAAGCATACAATGCGTTGGGTGCAACCTCTCAAAATATAAATGCTGAGACGAATTCCAGAAGCTGCAGCTTGTTCTAAAGTCTCAAACATTTTTGCCACAGGACCAGATGTCTGTTAATTTATCTTGACAAGATTTTAGTGATCTGTTCTTCCCTGATTTTGTTAAAAATTGCACAATTGTGGGATCTAGATCAGGGGTCTGTGCGACTTTCTTAGACAAAGTCGGTCTAGGGCATTCAGCTCTTACTTATTTCTAGTCGCTTGATCAAGGGGTTTTCTCAACCAGCATTCAAGATATTTGGCTACATGAGCCTTAGGGACCCATTCGGCTGACCTAGGGTGTTTAATATGGTCTGGGTCAAATAATGGTTTCCAATTAACATCCATTATAATATTCTCTTTATCAGATTTAGAGAGAAGCTCAGGTGCCTCTGAAACAGATGAATAATTTGAGGCAGAATCAGATTCAGATTTTTCATCTTCAGAGTTTAAAGATGAGTCATCATTCGAGGAGGTTTTATAGGAGTCAGGTTTGCTCCTGTGAATGGCCTTCTGAGCTTGTCTGTCTTCCTCATGAGTGATTAATTGCACTCTTCAGTTTTGCATGAGACACGCATTTTGTTCTGATCTTGGTCCTTTCCCATCTTATGTGACTTAGCACAGCCAGGGGATTCTAGAGGTCAAAGCAGTGTTTGCATTTCTGTGTGGCCTTCCCAGACCTCCTGAATCTATATACAAATATATTTAACCAAACCAGAAGGTAGTTATATATAAAACAGTAGCATAAGTGAATATATATGATACTTATCTCTACCGAAAAAAAGAAATAGAGGAAGAATATTGGGGATCATTCACTATCTAGACTGTGCCAGATGCTGATTGGCTACCGACTAAATTTTATTGAAAAAATGTCTTTGCTGCTGGAGTTAAGTAAAGAAGGTTAATGCATAATACGAGCCTCCTGTCTTGCTATAAAATCTATTAATTATGTTGCGTTAACATTTGAAGACTTAATAACCTTTGCAATCAGGCAAAAGTAAACAATAGTTAACTTAAACATAATTTTCTCTGCTAGATTCCCTCATTAAGTGACTATATGGGACTATCAGGGGCATTGTATTTTGTCTGCATTCTGTTTCCTTGCAAGAATTAAAGATGGTCAGAAAGAGGTAATTATGAGTATTTAGAGGATCTACAATTATACTGTACAATATCACCCTTTATCAGAAGAGAGCCCTTTCCATTGTTTTCTGGGAAAGTCAGAATGGTGAATTTAGAGATAGAAGGAAATAAAAATAATTTTGAGAGCTGGAGACAGTCTTTTCTGTAGAGAGGTAGGGAGGGGCATAAGGTGGGGTGGAGAAGGGAATATACGTAGTTAAAAACATTTTGGCAAAAAATTTATGTCCCTAAAATGTAATAATGCTTATACAAATGTACAATAAATATAGCAATAGTTGTAGGATAACTAGCTTAATTAAAAAATGTGCAAAACACTATGAATTCTTACTTTGAATTGAAGTGTTTGTTAATTGCCTATAGAAAATGTTGCAATACATTTTAATTGTTTGCTAAGAAAGTCAGATGGTGAATCTTAATTGTTTTTTATGTGTTGTGCAGAGCTTTTTGGGGGCTGGTTTATGTGAAAATTATGATAAGCAAATGGAACAAAACAGATGTGTAGTGCTGTTACTCTTTTTTGCTGTCTGCCCTTTCTGGCATGGCATCTTGCAATTTACTCAAGGGACTTTAACAGCTTTTAGAGCACGTGGTTGTTGCAATGGAGGATGAAGACAAAGCTTTGGAAGTAAGGCCACTGGTGACAATGAGACTCCTGGTTACAGCTGAATACTTGGAAAAGAAGCTGAATGGGATATACAAAGATATACATTTGCAGCTTCTACATTTTTAAAAACATCTCTGCCAATATTTCCTCCTTGATTGGATAGATCCATTTCAGGCTTAACCTGTGAAGCATTGAAAGGGGGTTTGCACATGAACATCAAAGAGGTGCAAAGAGGAAGCATGGGCAATCATTAAATTCATCTCATGCCCCTCAGTATTTTGAAGGTGGCTTTCATTCACATACACAGCTATGCCAAATTCTAGAGAGTTGACTTTTTTTCAATTTGTATTTCAGATTCTGGCACAGTACTAATACTAGTACTAATATTCCCAGAATTTGTTCTTTGAAATGCTGGAGTAGGAGGAAAAATCCACATTTATAGGTCTGTTGGTGTTCATAAGTCTGTCATCAAAGCTGGAAGCACTTGTATTGTTCAGAATCTAACTCATCATTAATGATGACTGTCTCACATATTATTCCTTTAAGAAAGTCCAACTCCTTGCTTGAAAATGTGATTTAATTTTGGTTTTCTTGGTTTTACAAACCCTACTCTTCTTTGTTCAGTATGTGGTATATTTTTAGAAACCTGTAAAGGTGCAACAGAAATCACATCATCATCGTTTTCATCAATAGGAGTACTTTTGAAGGTAGAAGAGTAGTGAAAGTGTGAATTCATATGTATATGATCCAGTCTTCCTACAGTTCCAGTGTCCATTGCAGGGAACAGCAGAGCCTTCTCAGATTTGCAGCCTGGCCGACCGACATTAACATTACCTGTGGGTGGATAATATATGCTCTAACTCCACTCTGCTCCTTTCCACTGAAACAAGGTCTACTGCTCTTTTTGTTCTCCACCTTATTGCATGTGAGTTTCAAGCCAAGCTTCTTAACATGGATTCATGAGTTATTTGCAATTCGTTCACATAAAATTAAATTAAAAGCTTCTCTATCCTGTCCTTTCCTTATAACAAAATTTACTTTTCAGAGCTGTCCACTCTCTGCATCCACTCTAAGGGATGTATTTTGATCTGCTTTCTCTTTTGCACAGAACCCTTTCCCCAATGCAGACCATCTATACATAATGTAGTAAGACTTGCTGGAATGTCAAAGGTGGATAATGGAGACCAGCTCTCTGAATAGTGTTGCTGAGGTTTCCTTTCAATAACCTCAATTGAATATCAAATAATATATAATGGAGCTGCATAACTGGGTGTCTTAGTGTTGGAGATGTATTCCACCAGAATGGACCTGGCAACTCTTCAACCTTATTCCAAAGTATTTGTCAAGCAAGAAATAAGGTAAAAATATTGACGGCTCTACTCTGGTGGAACAAAGCTCCTTCACTAACACTCCCGGTGCCATTATTTCTTTTTGCTGGAGATGTCAGTGCACCTGTGGCATGTACCACATAAATTGATCTACTTGTTCATTGTATTTTGAGAAAGCATACATAATCACCTTGGTCTGAGATGCCTAGCCACTCTTCACACTAGAATCCATTCTTCTGCATGATATTACAGAACAGTACTGTAAATATTCCTTAACTACTGAAGGTAGCTGAACCACTGAACCCACTCTACTGGAAAGACACTAAGCCTCATCTAACTTGATAATGGATCCCTTAGATGGAGTGACAACTCACTCTTGTCTCCTTCTCCTCCCATTTATGCTTTCTTAGCATCCCTTAGAATCACTACTCATCATTCTCATTTTCTACTCCCCTCCATTCTCATTCCTATCCCCTTGATATTTGATATTGTTGAAAATTTAAATTTATAGAATTGCCTTATGTTATGTGCTTAAGAGCAGGACTCCTCAACCCTCTCCTCAAGGCATACCTCTACAGTGTTTTTTTTTCTCCTATTTTCTAGACACCTTAGACACACCCAGGTAATCCCTAAATCTTGGACTGTTAGCTGTGCCTTGAGGAGAGGGTTGAGGAGCACTGCTTAAGAGTATATTAACCCCTTAAGGATGGTGGGTGTTCTATGCAGTCCTTGGGGACCCGGCTCTAAACGCCGGCGGGCGGCATAGAACGCCCAAGCCGTCCTATGTACACACCCGATCGCCGGCTATCCCACGCCGGCGATCATGGTGTGGGGACTCACCTGGGAGCCCAGGGAGTCCCCCTCCTTCTTCTTCAGCCCCCCTGGGCCATGTGATCACGAGGTCCTTCCGAGGACCTCACGATCACATGAACGGCATAGCAGTCCATTGCAATGACAGCAGGGGGAGTGCCTGTAATGACAGGTACTCCCCCTGCTGCCTGAAAATAGTAAAAAAAAATTTAAAGATATAGTTTAAAATAAAATATATACTTAGATCATATATTTATTATATATATGATCTAAGTATATATATATATATATATATACATATATATATATATATATATATATATATATATATATATATATATATATATATATATCTATATATAAACATATATACATCCAATAGGTAGCTGCACTCACGGTAAATAAAAAATCAAAAAAGACTGGACATACCCCATTTGCAATACCTTGGGTTGTCTACTATTGCAAATGGTTTGCCATCATGGGGGTAATTCTCACTCCTGGGCTACCATACGGTCTCAAAGGCAACGTAACCAATCTGGCGAATTTCAACGTGAAAAAAATGAAAAATGTAACATGCTATATGTGAACCTGCAACTTCCCAAAACACCATAAAGCCTGTACATAGGGGGTACTGTTTTACATGTGAGACATCGCTGAATACAAATAGTAAAAGCAAACAGTATTATGACTTTCACAGTTAGAATGTCATGTAGAATTAAAAAATGTTTTAAAAATCTTATTTTCTCTTAAATTTTTTATATTTTATTCATATTAAATTATGTTTCATACCTAAATATTTGACATTAAATGAAATCCCTGTTTCACCTGAATAAAATGACATATGATAAGTGGGGGTGCACATAATATGAAATAGGGGAATTACGCCTGAACAGACATATAGCGCAAATTCAAGTTTTTGTTTACGTTTTGTTTTGATCACACAGTGTACATTTGGCTCAGTCCTTAAGGGGTTAATTTCACCATACCAGAATATAAATTTGCATTTAATATCCTTAATAAAAACAAAATAGAATTAAAATATAGTAATTGTTCAAGATATCTTTAAAATGAAACATTTATAGAGAACATTTGAAGATGATAAACAAGGTAGAAGGTCAAAGTTTGTGTGGTAGAGAGTACCAGGCAGCTGGAACAGCTAAGAAAGAGTCTTCTTTGGAGCTGCCCAATAAGTGGATACCACGAGATAAGCAAAATAATCAAGTTTGGATGGGTTTAGTAATAAGGGATGAGATGTAAGAAGGACAAAAATAGTAAAGTGCTTTGTATATTTTTGGGTTATTGAAAAACTGCAGGACCAATAGAGACTTTTCTAGAGATTCTGCTATATTATTAACGATTTCCTATATTTTAAGTTCTGGAATATCACAGGGGATTAGTTATGTATTAGTTGTGCAACTCTCTTGCTTTTGACTGTAAAAAAGGTAGTCATTGCTTCCCTGTTCTCTTCTTAGAGTTTAAGATCTTGCATCATTGAGGGACTCTGCTGTCCTAAAATGTTTACATTCACAGTGTTTATGTGCTTGTTAAAGAAACAGACATAATTCCTCATATTCTTGCATGTAAATTTACTTGTATGCAATTATATTAAGTAAAAGTACAGTTAAAATGATTGGGTATAACACAACAGCGTATAAAGATATAACTTTATTCTCCTTGGGCAAAAAATATAAAAGATTCAAGATACATCCTACGTGACTTTTCCTGCTTTATTGACTGAAGCTTTAAACATTAAGAAAATAGAAAAATGTAATGCAGACATGTTGTAATATTTATTAACTTCGATCATTCGTTGCATTCCAATTAACAATGTCTCGATTTAGTAAGGAAGGCTGCCAAAAAAGCTGGCTGAGCAGCATTTTTAAGCATAAATGCTGTTCAGTAGTTGGCATATGTTAGTAGTTATGCTGCACAGCAGATGTAAGTTTTCAGCCACATGGGATGCAATAGATCCAGAGTTGGTAATTTGATATTCAATACCCAGCACTGACCCAAAAATACCCAGGCTGCATGATTTCTTTTGCAAATCCGACACCGACAAAAAAATTCTGTCTCAACTGTTCAACTGTTATAACTAGTCAGGATAACCTCACCATGCTCATACAGTGCTCACAACACTCACCATTTCAGTGCCAAAGCGGAAAAAAAAATGGCTTTACTCTGGTTGCAATGACATATTAAAGACAAACCAATACTATTATCAATAACTTGTTGATGCCAGGACACCCAATTATTTATGAGAAAGTCAAACAGCATCCTTCAATCACACAGTATTAATGGATTAGAAGATGGGGCATTGACAATGTACAATTTCTGCAATGTTGGTAAAGTGAGAAGGAGGACGCTGAGCCTTTGTTTTTATTTGTTTACTGAATCTCACTAATTTACATTGTTTGTGCACCATAGCTTATGATGTGTTTTTGATAGTTTCCCTATAAACATTGATTGAGGCGCAAAGTCATCTGCTCTTTTATATAGAAATATAATAGGGGATCCTGTGAACCCCATGTTAATTTTATTAAAATGTAGGTACACAAAGAAGTGAATAAATGTTAACACTGTGGGCACACAAATGTTCTCTGCCATTTAGGTGTTAAATCACTTTGTTTATACATCCCTAGTCACATCTACTTGCATGTGGCTTGCTCATCCTTCCTAAACACTTCCTGTAAAAAGACATCTAATGTTTAAACTTCCTTTAATGCACAGTCTGTTTAAATGATAATACCTTATCTCCTGATCTGTTAATTGCCTTGTAGACCCTGCAGGAGTCTCCTGTGTACAATTAAAGTTCAATTTACAGAGCAGGCGATAACATGGCAAGCTACCATGCAGCCTGTGTCAGTCACAGCCAGGAGATGTGTGGGTAGGGCTGCATTAACATAAACAAAAGTAATGTATCTCTTAAAATGGCACATAATTAAGCAGTGGAACTGCAAGGGCCTGACCTATACACTTGTACTGCTTCATTAAGCCAAAGTTGTTTTGATGCCTATAGTGTCCCTTTTAAAAGGATGCTGTCTGCAGCCATAAAACTTAATGGAATTTCTGCTCTACGAGAGTGGAATAGGACACATTTGCAAATTGTGATCTAGTAGCAGGAATTAAAAAAAAAAAAAAGTTGTATTTAACCAAAAGGCAAAACAACAACAAGAAAATACATATATTTGATTAACTAGGTGGTAAAATACTTATATAGCAATTTAGTTGTAATTTATGACCATCAATATTTTGATGGATCTGCAGAGACTAGTGAGTAAAATACTGAACGTGGGACATTTGCAGTAAACATTGCAATTCTTGTTTGAGAATAATGACACTTTAGAGGAAACATTGCTCAGTTTGCCAGTAAATTGTGTAATGATTTACTGGTGGATGCATCAAGTTTTGATGATTAATCAGGAAGTGTAGCATAGATAGTCTACATCAGAACATCAATAAACCTTTTTTAAAGTAATTTCTTCCTGTAAAAATTTGGAGTTGTTTGCCAATAAAGCTAAATGTCACCAATATTAAGCAGCACTTGAAATACTGTACAAAATAAAGTTAGATCTTTCAATAAATATGCCCATGGTTTCCAAACTACTGCTTTACAATACATCAACAGATGTTTAATGGGCAATTATGGAAGATGTAAACTACAAAGTTATTGGGGTTATTCACTAAGAACAACAATTGCAGAAAATTGGTAAAAGATTGTGAATTAAGACAAAACTGTGTAAATTCTCCAAACACAGCTATTTTCCAATAAATGCATTTTTTAAAATAAATTATGCAATTCTCCACAAATTCAATATATGCTTGAATTAATGACAATGGGTAAAGCATCAAATTAGTTAGTCAATATCATATAAGTGCTAGTGTGCCCATAATATTTTAAAGGTTTTTAAACGTCAAATGAAATGCAATTTGCTTGGAATTAATATTTATGCAACGGTAGACTTTAAATTGTAAACAAAACCTTGTTTGGTTTTCCTTTTTGTTTCTGTCTGTTTTGTTATATTTTGTTGCACATTTATTACTCACTTTCTGGAATAAAAGGTAATCATGACGGAATATTTCCATCATGTGTCCTTAAGGGGTTAACCCCTTAAGGACGCAGCTTAAAAAACTGGATTTACCGTAAGGACATAAGCAATATTTGCATTTTTTGCTGTTTGTGTTCAAACACAATTTGCACCTCTGTCATTTATTGCACCAACACATATTATATACCATTTTTAGAGGGCAAAATGGGCTTTAATTTGAAGTGACATGTATATATATAAATTCTCATTAACTATAAAAAAAAACAACCTTTTTTTTCCCAGGTTTGGCAATAATAGCGTGTGCATAATATGTCCAGCTTAAAAAATGTAATTCAAAATAAATTCATTTATGTGTCTTGATTTATAGAGTACATAATATGTATAGGATTTCAGCTTATTTTGAAAGTTACAGGTCACAAAATAAAAGGACTAAAATAAAATTTCAATGTGAAACAATTTTAGAAGTTGGTATGTTTGTCTTGTAGGTTTAGTAGCCATCACATAAAACAAAATTGCCTCACAAAAGTATATATTTATATAAAGTAGGCATCACAGGCTATTTACCTAAGGTTATTTTGACACTTTTTATGAAGCCATTTCGTCACCAATCTCTGCTAAATATTGAAGTAAAATTTGTTTTTTTCTCTATTTTGGCATTTACACATATAACAAGGTTTTTGTAATGTGCATTTCGTAAAGCTGGTGTGTGCTATTCCCCATATTGTGTTCAGCTACATCTGCTGAGTATAACGATACTCCCATTGTATGCCTTTAGCACGATTCTGTAAAGCTACAATGCCATATAAGAGACAAGGCTATTTCAGTTTCTATAGTTTGAATTTTCATAGATGGGTTTGACAAGCCTATGTCTCATTTTGGGTTATTTATTTCAGTGTGACTAATCAAATAACCCCACAAAGGGCATCCATTTGATAAAGCAGACATCCAGGGGTATCTTATATGGTGTATATTGTGCCTTAACTTGTCACCATTTTTTCATCAATTTATGTCAATATTTGTGGTGAGGGGAAAAAAAATTAGCATTTTTTCATACATGCATTTTTGCTGAAAATTTCTTACACTTAATATGTACCACTCATTGTCATAAAATCCCCCAAATTGTGCTCAGTTACATCTTCTGAGTAAAACAATATACCCATTGTATGACCTAGACACTATTTTGTGAAGTTACAGTATTGTAAAAGAGATGTGACAAGTTCTGTTTTTTAAGTGTGAATTTTAATGGAGGGTTTTGATGCGTCCGTGTCCCACTTTGGAGCACTTGAGCAGGCTACATATTCAAGCAACACTATAAAGGCATACCATTTCTTAAAGAAGACATCCCAGTGGATTTTAAAAGGCATATTTTGAACCTTAGCGTGGGATCATTTTTCTGCTAGCTTGTACCAAGTGTAGTGGTAATAAGCATTTCTTCTGCCTTTTTGACACACAAAGTGAGTTTACACAGTATATTTTGCAAACCTTATGCGTGCAAGACTGTATAATACTTCATATGTTGCACAGCTATGTCATCTGAGTACAACAATAGCCCCATATTAACTGTTGCCAGGTATATGTGATTGTTGAAGGGGCACATTTGAGATGCAGCTATTCAGTTTGTTCAGACTTTGAAGTTTTACGCTGTTTCCTTTTGGAGTAGTTTAGCTGGTTGGTTATTACAAACTACCCCACAAACAGAACACACCCCGGGGTAATTCCAAAGGCATATTTTGAACCTTAGAGTGGGATCATTTTTTCGCTACTATGTTCCAGGTGTAGTGGTAATGAGCATTTTTTTAAATGTATTTTTCTACTTTTTAACCTTTTTAAACCTTTTAAAACTTGTTTTTAAAAATGTTTTACTTATTCATTTTTTTTACTTTTTTAAACTTTCTTGAAACCTTTTTTACACTTTTAAATTTTTTAAACTTTTTTACTGTTAACCCCTAACTAGCAGTAAGCAGCACAAACAGTAAACACCCCAATTTCCCATAACTCCCACCCACCCCAGCTAGCAAAAATATCATTTTAAAATATTTAAATTAATTAATTAAATTAATTAAACCCTGAGGGATAAAAAAAAAAGTTAACCCCAGTACAAAACTGTGATCTGTATTTTGATCACAGTAGGCAGTGATCAACTGGCAGGTAGAGATGTCACGAACTGTCCGCCGAACTGTTCGCGAACTGTCCGCCGGCAAACAATAGCGTGTTCGCGTTGGGCGAACATATCCGATTTCCGGTCTGCCCCCTATACGTCATCATTGAGTAAACTTTGACCCGGAACCTCACAGTCAGCAGACACTTCCTGGGAGGGAGGGTGCTGCTGATTGGGTGGAATGTGTCTGCTGGCTGTGAGTTCCGGGTCAAAGTTTACTCAATGATGACGTATAGGGGGCGGACCGGAAATCGGATATGTTCGCCCAACGCAAACACGCTATTGTTCGCCGGCGGACAGTTCGCAAACAGTTTGGCGGACAGTTCGCGACATCTCTACTGGCAGGTAAGCGGTTAATTTTTATTACGACTGGGTAAAGGGGGTGGGATTTTTTTCCCTTTTTTAAACGTTATTTAAACTTTTTTTAAACTTTTTTACTTTTTAAAGCTTTTTAAAGCTTTTCTAAAACTTTTTTAACATTAACCCCTAGCTAGCCTAACACCAAATTCCCCACTTACTTCCACCCACCCCAGCTAGCTAAAAATATAATTTTAAAATATTCAAATTAATTAATAAAATAAATTTAAAAAAATAAAACTTAACCCTCAGCGATTAAAAAAAAAATAAATCAGATCACAGTAAAATGTAGTCCCTGCCAATTGATCACTGTAGTTGGTGATCAATTGGAAGGGAAGGGGTTAATTTTATTAAAGCAGGGGTAATTTAACTTTAATTTTTTTTTTTACAGGGTGAAGAGGATCATTACTGATCCATCTCCCTGCACTTCACACTGAACGTGGAAGAGCAGGGAAGCAGATCAGAAGTCCCTGCAGCACGTGTGCTTGCTCTGACGCGATCGAGTACTCCCGGTCTGCCTTCAGTACCGAGGCAGACCGGAGGACTGTTAACCCCATGATCGCCGCGACCATTTTAGTCGTTAAGTGCTTCCCCAGCATGATGGACCAGGTCCGTCATGCATCCTTAAGAGGTTAATATATCCAGCACCGTGGAATTTGCTGGAATTTTTTAAATAAATCATAATGAAAAATATATGCACAACATTTCATTTATTGTTGGACTAGGATAAAAAAACAAACGCACAAGGGAATGTGTTAGGAGATGTTAAATGTCTTGGTGGAAATTTAGGTTAAATATAATATCATTAAGAACTTTAACCAATATTTAATTTTTACAAGAATTATTTAAAAATGCACTACAGTAGTTTATGGTTGTTTGAAAGCCTGGTGTTGCACAAATCATATGCTTTATTTTGAAGGACCACCAGAGTCAACCAGAACATTTAATCTCAACTTATTTTAACAAAGTCAAACTTAGTACTGCATCAAATGCTGCTCATAGTAGCATTTGAATGGAGGATTGCAGCGTTTGGCCATTTATGTAAACTCATCCTCAAATGTTTCTCTGTTAAGAAGCATTGGATTGGATGAGTTCGCAGAAGATATCAGCAGGCATGCTGATGTCTTTGGAGGCAGAGTGGGTGTCTGCAGAGGAGTAATCCTGGTGCTGGAAACAATGTAAGTAAATTAAATTTAACTTGAATTTTTATTGGTAAAGGTGGTGGACAGAAGGCATGGTGATGAATATGAACACGTGTCCTTAAGGGATTAATATACATACTACAAATTCAGAGACAAAATCATGAGTTATAATCTATTTTTTATTTATTTTTAGGGATGGACCTGACCAAAATTCTCCTCAGATTGGACAGTTCAGTGGAAACACAGCATTGGAATCAGTTTATAGCACATCAAACCAAGTTTTGATAAAATTCCACAGTGACTTCACTACAAGTGGTTTCTTTGTCCTTAGTTATCATGGTGAGTATAATCTTTTATAAATACATTGTACACTGTAGGTTAAATTGTTTGAAATTTCTGAAAGAGTTTTGACACTGCTTTAGGCTGTTTTAAACCAAGTATGAAAAAGCAATATATTTAATTGTAATGATTGTTAAACACTCAACAGAAAAGGAACAATGAAGATTTCACAGAGATGCAAAAATGAAGAGAAAGAAAGGGAATGATAAACTAACAATATACTATGTATACACTATTTGTGTCTTTTGTTTAACCTTGATTTTGTTTATTTTAAGAGTTACTCCCATATGCACAGAAGCACAATTTGGGTTTATTTAAGCAGCACCATGGCTATAACCCAAGCTGACCTTGGAAGGATAGTCATTTTTTAGCAATGTCTGGAAAATATTGTCTGTGGATTTGCAGCAACTGTAAGCACTTAATGGCTTTCACAATCTCATTCCCCAAACCACAAAATGTTTAGAATAACCATAAAAATAGTATGATTTAACCTTGTGTACTGGAGACTCTACATATGATGGATAATAATTAATTTACACAATATTAGTATAATGTAATAAAATGTGTGCTTCAAGTTTAAATCTCACATTTGCTTCTTTTTAAACTAAAAAATGAAGAGAAATAATTTATCAAACGATATAAGTGCATTTAGCCCTATTTTAGTTATAAGTGTACAGTGATGTGATTCATACTTTAATTACATGAAAAGGTAATTATTTTAAGTGATAGTAGACTACAAAAAAGGGGTTAAACACACTGAAAAATCTTCTGTGCACAGTCACTATCTAATGTTTTAAGGTTACGGAATACACAAAAGATTTGAGTGCAGTTTAAAGTCAAATTAACCACCAACTCCAAGTAACATGCTTTTCTGCTTGTGTTTGATCATCCTTAGGAAAGCAATGTATCTGTGCTAGACTTAGTAGAATTCAACTATATTATGAGTCACCATTGCTCTGTTTAAGGGTTACTCCAAGCTCCATGACCACTTCTGTGATTTGAAGTGACCATAGTGCCTGTAGCTATATGTACGTCATTTTCCGATGAAATGATGCACATACAGAAATTAACCCTGCTGCTGCCAGAGGTGTATCTTCACCTTTGGCAGCATCATATAATGTTATAAGCTTTTTTGTGAAGAGGCCTGTTGGTGGTGTAGTGTGTTGAGGGGGGTTGTAGTGCATCTTTGTGTGGGACCTGTAGTATATGTGGGGGAGATTATGACTGCAGTGAGTGGAGTGGATGTAGAGGCTGTTGTACATGGAAGCAATAGAGGTTGCAATATATGGGGGATAGTGGCTGTAGTGTATGGTGGAAACATGAAATGTAGTATGGTGGATCATGCCATCATGGATGTAGTGTATGGGAGAGATATGGGATGTAGTATATGGGATGGGTGGGATAAAGCTTAAGTAAATGGAGGGTGATGTGGTGGTATGATAGGGCTGTGTTGGGAAATGAGGGCTGTGATTGAGGGGAAAGTGGTACTAATGGTGATATGGGAGTTATAGTGTTTGGATGAGATATTGGCTGTAATAAATGGGGGAATAGGGGCTGTAGTGTTCCTGTCCTCCCTTCAGACCACCTTCCCTGCCTTACCGGCTCAAATCTGATAGATAGATAGATAGACATATAGATAGATAGAGAGATAGAGAGATAGAGAGATAGATAGACATATATAGATAGATAGACAGATAGACAGAGAGAGAGAGAGAGAGAGAGAGAGAGATAGAGAGAGATGTATAGATATATATATAGATAGATAGATATAGATATATATATAGATAGATAGATAGATACTAGATTACTTTAAACTATAATCTTATCCCTAATGACATCAATAAAAGCATAAAAACTTGAAAACGATAAATGAGAGAGGCATTATAATGATTTTGCAGTTGTCATGGTTTTTCTACTTAAATAGCTAAAAACTTTTTCTTTCATATCTAGTTTCTGCATGCATCATATAATTATTTCCTATTTTCCTTGGACTAAGGTCTAAAATATATACAATGGAAGAATTTAGCTATGTCTGGTAAACAAAAGGTCAGAAGCCCAAAGCTGCATTAAACTCTATCCAAATGCTATAGATAATTTTAAAGAGCTTGTCAGTAACTGCTACATTCTCTTACAAAAATGGTTAGATATATAAAATTATTTATCATTCTAATTACAGTGGGCTATTTTAATGGTAGATAATGGCCAGCGTCAGTCATAGGAAACTAGTAAAACTATACCAGAAATACTTTTTAATGGAATATAATATATAGTACATAATATAACCATATTGAAACCATATGTGTCATCACAGTTTTATGTCCCTATTCATCATAAACTGTAGCAATATGTCCATCTTTTCATTTGAACTTACACCATCTTTACTACAATACTCTAAGACAGAAGGATTTTTGTGTAACAACATTGTGTGTATTGCAGAAAAGAAAAAGCTAAAACACCCACCGTGTTGCCAAAATTGGACCAACATAGGTAATAAAGGGTCCAACCCTTAAACATTTAAATAGACAAACTAATAGAAATCCAACTACAATAGGAGTTAGATATCAAAAAATTACCACTAGAATTAGTCATTCATTTAAGATTACAATAGCGATACTATTAAAATTAATTTGAAGTCTTTATTAATTGAAAAAATACGCTAACAATTACACATAATTTACGTGAAAACAAAATCCAGTGAGAAAAAACAAAAAGTGATCAAGTGTAAATTAAAATTGAAGGATCCACAAAAGCATTAGAGAGTTTCCACATCTGAATTTATAGACCCATATACCTTATTTGCATTATATTTCTTTTGATACATATTTAAAACGATAAATTGTTTCGATAAAAGAATACTCTCTTAAATTAACAGAGACACAAAAACTCCTGAATGAGTCAAATGGATACTACTACTGATTTCTTGTAATACAAGTGGGATCTTAGAAGTGACTACACATTAGAGAAGCCCCTGTGACTAGAAAATAGAGCTTATTCCAAACCCCTTAAAGAGAACATAAAAGTCCTCACTGATTGGAAAAAGCTAACAATTAGATTGTAAATTGGCTTAACCACAATATAAAGATAATCAGTTCTTGATAAAAGCTTTAATCTATCAGTCATCAATATCAACAAGGTATGGATTTAGATGGTTATCCCTAATGAATTTGATGACACAAATGTAGCCAGCAATTAAGGTGCAAATCTTCTATTCAGACCACTACTAGAAGGTGGTGTTTATTAGAAAAATGAGTGGTCATCAGCCATAACTGCAGTAATGAAAAAAATAAGTTGTCTCTATTATGGGAGATGTACTAACACTGAATGGAACTAATGAATATAAAAGCCAATCTAGTGCTATTCTTAACAGCCCTCCCCCAATGCTTACTGCTCCGAGGCAGTCCCCCTGATCTAACAGACAATTAGAAAAATCAATCACGCATAATATGGATTCCTTCCAAAAAGTAAAATGCATAAAATAATATACATTACATAATATAACCATATTGATATCAAAAAAGTTAAGCATGTGTCCCTCTTCATCATAAACTGTAGCAATAAGTCCATGTTTTCATTTAATATTAAACCTATTTTTACTAGAATACTCTACGACAGTTGGATTCTTTGTGTAATACATTGTGTATAGAGTAACAGCATATTTCTTTTAAAAAAACAGCAACTTATAAACTAAATTTAATATTGTGGAATGTCATATATGGATGAATATATATTTTAATTTTTGATACTATCCACTTACTTGAGGTGGAAGGAGTTTTCATCCACACTTTTTCCCCCACCACAACTCTTTTGGTAATTACATTACAAGTAACGCTAAGCATCCATAGCCAGCCAGTAACCAACCTCATGTTGATGGGTTGCATTAACAACGAAATAGCTTTCCATGAGTGGTTCACTGGCTTTGCTCCTCTTCTTGAGTTGTGATTCAAAGTTGTTGTATGTTGTATGGACTGAAACATTGATCACCTTTGAATGAATCTTCAATAAACTTACCAGTTTTAATCTTCCTGAAGACTGTGAGTGCTCACATTTCTGCGCAAATCTTTCTACATACATACATACATATGTATATATACACACACATATATACACTTTTAATAACTGCCCCTACCTTTGTCCCTGGCCCCTAAGTATGAATCCTGGAGACGCCACTGACTCCAGGCAGTCAATAAAAATATTTGTTTTTTCACCTACTTTCTACCACTAAGTAATACAAAAAGGGTCTTTTTGGAATCATAAATCAAATAAACTGTGTAAAATAAAACTAATAAAACTTTTCTAATGTTAGCAGCAACTGGGTGAATTACCTGCAGATATTGTAATATGAGTACACCTGAAGAAATTTATGTATTTCAACCTTATACTGAATTGTTCATTGAAAAATCAATCTTGTCAGTATATAATTGGCCAATTTTCACCAAATTCCCATTTTATGGACAGAAATGTGTTTCTGCAAAAAACATATGTTCTATTTAAAAGGGTCATAGAATCCAAGAAATTATACAAATTGGACTCTTTTCAAAAGGAGAAAATGCTTTGTAAAATGAATGTGAACTCTGTCCAAATTTCAAATGAGATATTCAAAGAATTCAGAAGCCAAAACACGTCAAAGTCTACAGGGCAAGTAATCAATTTGGTAATTTTAGGATGAAATACGGTGCATATTATTAGTGCTATAATTGATTTAAAATCAGCTGAAAGGTTTATTACATATATTTTATATTTTTTTTGCTGTTGTGATATTTTGAAGAGTAATATGTGGTTTTAGCATATTCATTAAAGCATTTAAAAAATTCAAGATTGTCAATCTATCTTGGAGTAGTATCCTAATTGTTCTCGACCTCTCACTGCTGTTTTTGGCAATACAGATCACAAACCACTTGGCAATGCAGATCTTTTTCCATTTCTATGTATGATTTTGCAGTGCCAAAATAAATTATTGTTATAGAAGAAGACAAAATGGTTGTTATGTGACATTAGTTTCTTCTTATATACAGAGCTCCAGAGGGTATATGTGTTGGTATCAAATTAGTACGCTAAACCTTAGTTTACATGATTCTGTATTATCATAGTTCTCCTCTTACTTCTCTCAACACTCTTTCATTGTTTCCTTTTCTTGTGTTTCCTCCCCTCAATGACTTTTCTCTGCTGATGCACATGGGTGTGTTCTTGGACTCAATTTATATTGCTTCTGTTGGCATTCATAATAGTTTACCATATTACTTGATCTATTAGACACCAGTGACTTTAGTTTTGTTGCTACTACAAAGTTACGCCAAACTTGTAATATAATAGATAGCTCAACTCTGTGGCGATGCCTAGCAATCATGTTTTTACTTTGTATATCTTTATATTTTGTGTACCATCCCCATTTCCTTTAGTTTTTAGGTTTGTTTGAGTAGGGCCTTTACCTCTTCTTTTTCTGGGTATCCTGATCTGACTTGCAATACTTTTATGAATATTCACCTATTATACCATATTGCAGGGAATATTGGTGTTTTACATATAATAATCATAATGTGTTAACAATGATATATTAACCAACTAAAGAGCTTTATGGTTAAATCTGCACTGTCACTAAAATTGTATTTACCCTCAACAAAAAGTTTTAAACATTTCACTTTAAAATATCATATAATTTTAAAATAAAATTACCAATACAGTAGAATGATTTTTGTCTATTCATACTTTGGTAAGTTCTGTGATGGCAGCATCCAGTCAAAATTTGGCATGATATGGTAAGCTGTTCCCATAATTCTCCTGTTCAAAATTAAAGCTTACATTCTGTCCAAGAGAAACACTGCTTAGCTATAGATTTAGGTAATAATAAGAACAGTTTTGTATTGTTGTTTGAATGTATATAAAAATTTATTATAGAGCCAACTAAATGAAATTTTAAGCAACATTATTTTTCTTGAGAATTGATGGCTATCTTGGCAATGCACCAATTTCTATGAGGTTCCAAGTGCTTTTTAGATCTGGTTATGGCAGTTGGTACTCCCAAAACCATAGTCTCTTCTCTCAGGAAAGGATACAGGGAAGCAGCGCCTTCTAGATGTCCTTAAAGTCAGATGGTGGTGAGTCAATATGTAAAATATCAGGGCACAAAACAGAATATAGTGTAATATAATCTATAGGTGGTGAGGTGAAATAAAAGAAATGCCACTTACAATTTTGGGAGATTATGTTCAGCTCTGGATATGTGCCTGGGCACTATGATCCCTGCCTCTTGATATTTCACTCAACTTGGTTCTTCGTAGATGGTAGGTCAGGGTAAAGGGCCAGTTGAGGTGTTAAGTGTTCATGAGTGTTTCCTTCCAAATTGCTGTTTTTATTCTCACCAACTACATAAAATGAGAATAAAAACAGGAAATAGTGCTCTCTGTTTTGTTAGTGTAAAAACAAAATAAAAGGAGGTATACTCACATAAGGAGACCAAAAAGAAGGTTTTTGATCAATCCTCTGTAGCTCCAGAAAATTATAAGTGGCTTTTATCTTATTTCAATTCACCACCTATAGAATGTACTACACTATATTCTTTTTTCTGTCCTCATATTTTCCATATTGACTAAACAACATCCCAATTTGAGGACTCACAGAAGGTGCTGTGTCTCTGTACCCTCTCCCGAATGCATTAATTTCTGTTTATATATATGAATGTGCAGTTCTAAGAGAAGTCATTAATGTTATAGAAAGCGACAAAATTGTTGTTACATAACATTTGTTTCTTTTTATGTAGAGTTACAGAGGACATATGTGTTGGTATCATATTAATATGCTAAATATTTATTTCACAGCTTATCAGTTGAGAATTTGTCAATCACCATCAGCAGTATCAAACTCTGAAATATTGACTGAAGATGATGAATTTGAAATAGGTAATTTATAAATATATCATTTACAGTCATTTGATGTCAGGCATGAGAAAACATTGGAACTATAGCCCATCCATGCTGTATGTGCTAAAGCATAAATATAATACAAACTGTTTTTTAGTATATGTCTGCCAATCACACATCATCTTAGAAACCAACAAATGCTTTTAAATATCATCAACGTTGGCCAATGGGGTCTGACGTACCAAGAATGAAGGAAAGAATGGGAGAAGGAAAAATATAACTATGAATTGGATATATAAGTATTGGTTAAAGGTAGTTAAGGAGTGAAACGTGGTAAGAAGTGTTCATCACATATGTTGTATTCCACATGTTATTAGTGGCCAGTAATGGTATGAATAGAGATGAGGACATAATAAAAAGAGATTATGGGGCCCTTTAAAACTCCCCAGCCATCTCTCCATAACATTTGACATGCCTTTTCTACATGTATGTTTCTTAGTGTCTACCATTTTTTTCTAAGTTTAGCTAAATTAGTTCTAATCTAATCTTATGTTTCAAGCATTGCAGTCATTTAAAGAATACATTTTTAGTAGTGTGCGTGGAACTGCACTCACTCCCATAAATCTGAGCCAGGGTGCTTGCTGAACCAGAATCAAACACCAGATTTCCAAAAATTAATAAAGTAATAGAGGTCCAGGCACTCCTTGGTTCAAGACAGGTACTTTATTAGGAACCACAACAGCAATGTTTCGACCCCAAAGGTCTTTGTCAAGCTGATTCAGCTTGACAAGCTGATTCAGTTTGACAAAAGACCTTTGGGATCGAAACGTTGCTGTTGTGGTTCCTAATAAAGTACCTGTCTTGAACCAAGGAGTACCTGGACCTCTATTACTTTGTTTAAAGAATAAAGTCATATAAAATAATGGGGAAATTAAATTATGGTGGGATATTATAGCCTTATCAACTGGTAAAGTTATCAAGCATTTTGGTCATCTTGTCTATAGCCTGGTAAGGTGCTGTCTGGAATGCAAACAAGATGTCTTGATGATATGGTGTCACACAAGACTGAGGGTTTTTGCAGTCCACATGAAATTGGGCCTTTTGTTTGCAATGACTGCATGAAGAAAGAAAACAGAATCAAAGTTATGATGTTCTGGCTGAGTCATCAAAATGAAACTTATGAGGTTACTTGGTTCATTTGCCAATCAAACTCAGCTTAGTTCTATTCATTTCATTTTATGGCATATGGATGTCAGCATGCAGTATATTATTTCTGAATTTTGTCACAGAATAAAAGCCAATACATTAATGGACTACCTTCCAACAAATATTTATTTTTAATTGACATTTTGTCATAGAAAGGACAGAAGCAAGGTTGAATTCAGTGACATAATTTAAAATGCTATTTCCATTTGTGAATCCATCAAAAATGAAGTTAGATTTGACGACTACAGTAAAAATATTTAATGCAAATGTAATAAATAAATTCTCTCTCTATTCTTTAATTTCCATTGTTTTCATATTTCCACCAGGCTTTCACATTGCAATTTCTTTAAACTAATAATACATTTTGTTCTTTATAGGTGACATAATAAGGTACCAGTGTCTACCAGGATTCACATTGGTTGGCAATGAGATTTTGACCTGCAGATTGGGTGAACGTCTTCAAATGGATGGATCACCACCCTCATGTCAAGGTTCTTTTACTTTCACTTTAACAGATGATTTGAAATTCAGATCCAAATAGCTAGATTTTAAACTATTCTCCAAATCAGTTACATTTGGTAGGGTTTTTTCACCTTGACTATGTTGATCTATATTTTGAAAACCAGTTAACAGTTGACCAACAACTCACTGCTAAACACTTTTAGAGGTCTGTCAGTTACTCAGTGAACTGCAAGGGGAATTTGCAAAGTGTAGTCAAGTGGGGAATGTTTGGTGAATTGGAGAATCATCATAAGAGATTTATATTAGCCTAAATTCTAACTTCATTTAGACTCAATTCAGTTTTGGTAAATATAAGACTTTAATATGTGATAGCACACACAGTGTGTACACTAGAAAAAAAAGAGGTTATCGTCCTACCTATACCTAAGACATTTCGTCGGTAAAATAAATATAAAACTCAAATAGTGTAGAGTATCCTTGATAAAAATCCAATTCACATAAAATTATGCACTCATTTATAATAACCCATACATACTGACCCACACCCTACAATCCTCTGCAGGATATCTATTTAGACCCAAGAATCTTTTTCTACGTAATTTAAAACCAAAGCAAAACAGAAATCTGAAATATTTGGGTTGTATAAGAACTGTTTTGGAAACCAATAACTTAGAATATTATAAATCTAACGATTACTAATATGAACACTAATTTAAAGACCAGGCAATCTAAAATATTACAATTACCTATAAAAAATACATTTGGAAAGCTTTATCAAACATGCCAAGACATAATTTTGGAAAGAAATACATAGAGGATAATGAGGCAGATGTCTTTTAGCTCAGCATATGGCTGTATTATTTTTTATTAACTACCACCTTCAAATTATAATAATTATTTTGACATGTCCAGTAAAAATGTGACAATGCAAAACAACCATCTTTACTTTATTCAAACATAATAAATATGAATATGCTGGCTTCCTGAATGTTTTATAAAATAATTTTATAAACATAATTTTTACTTCAAAACATATGGTATGAAATATCAACTCATATGTATCGTTGTATTAATTGTATTACTCAACTCATATGTGTCATATTAACAGTATATATATATATATATATATATATATATATATATATCTCACAAGCAAAAGTCCATTTGTCCAAATAAATAAAACTCATAGTTAATGCAAACACAGTTATTATAATTTTTATAGGTTTGCTTTTAAGTTAGCAACAGCATCACCCACCTGAATAAAGATTAATGCATGTCATGTCAATGAATTAATTGCAACATATATAGCATCTCTATTAAGATCCTCTCACGTGCATATTATTTTTTAATAAGGACTAATGCACTATGTATACAAGGAATTAATCCGAGGGCACCCTGCTGTTGAACAGCCGTGTTTACTATTTTCTGTTTGAAAACGTTTAGAAATTTGACAGTATGACTTAGACGAGATATCGAGTTGTTTCTTGTTTTTTTTTTAGTCTCTGGAAGTTCTATTATACAAAACAAATAAAATTGTATTTTACATATAAATACAATTATCACTTGAGTGGAATTAAAAGGTTCCTTCTAAGCACATTTTTTTTGAGTCCCAAACAGTTAAGAGCCCCCTTTCAGGTCACTTTGACTATATTATAGTCATTTGCAAACTGCTAAAACCACGTCTTTAATTACTGTTCCATTTCTAAACTGTTCACAGAAAAGGGTTAAAGAAAACACTAGTGTAGGAGATTGGGATGAACACGTATATTAATTTAAACCTTTGAAGGTTATACATCATTCGATTACAGAAAATATTAAAAAAGACAAAGAAAAAATAAATTGTCGACACATTATTTTATTAATAATAGCTGTCTTACATTATATGCAACTAATTTATATAGATTCATTAATGTAAACAAGATTGGTTCAGGTGAATTGTTATCCTTAAAGATGAACAGGGCAAGCAACAAAAGATGACTTCTTATTCTGTAGTATTGCACAGAAAATGTTACTAAATGTCAAGCAAAATTTTTCACTACAGACTGTACTGCACCACTGATTTGATGTCCTGTTGAGCATTCTACTTCAAAAATCAACAAATTCTCAGCAAACAGCCCAATTACACCCCAGACACATTCATACATTAAGCAGTAGAGTTTCCTACACCAGAACTACATATGAACACCTGCTCCTAAAACTAAAGTATACAATGTGTTTCCCTTTATAAAAATAGGAAAAAAACATTCTAAACAATTTATTACAAACCTTTTTGAAAAAGGCTATGGTTACGTTTTCTAAAGTGTGATTGTGAAGTTGTATTCTTTAGACAGTAGGTATATGGGCTGGAGATAGAAATGATAAAACTAGATTATACTGTAACATACATTATATGCAAAAAGTGTAGAGCCAAATACAAATGGAAGTAATACATTACTGCATTCACTGTGAATATTATGACGTAATACAATCGGGTGATAGTCAATTTAATAGCCCCTTCTTAAATTAGTACATTTTTTAATTGGCAAACTTTCAGGTTTGCCAGTTGTGTACCATATTATCACAATACCTTTGGTGGAATATGTTTACACTTTGGGATTACTCTCTTATAATGTAATTAGAGGCTTTAATGCAACAAAATGTGCAATGTCTTTATCTTGGAATGTGGAATCATGGCCAAAAGGGAATGAAGTGCTGCCATGTTGGTTTATTGAAAAAAGACTTGCTTCACCTTGATCATTTTTGTACATCTTTACATAGGGAGAATTAGTTGACAAAGTTACAAAATCTAAACGTGGACTATGTAACTATGTATTGTTATAAACCTGTGAACAAAACATTTTGTTTCAAAAAATTACAATATAAAGCATTTATTTTCAATATGTCCATTACATTACATGTAAAGTTTAAATCCAAGACAGTGAACCGTTATCAAGTTTACTCTCTTCTTTACAGTGTTATGTCCAGCCAATGAAATGCGTCTGGACTCAACAGGCATCATATTGAGTCCTGGGTATCCTGACAGCTATCCAAATCTTCAGATGTGTGCTTGGAGCATCAGTGTGGAAAAGGGTTACAATATCACACTATACTTTGAATTTTTTCATACCGAAAAAGAATATGATGTACTAGAGGTTTTTGATGGTAGGTGAATTTAGTTGAAGTCGCAGTTATGTTTTTATTGTTTCAATTATTTTTTTCCAGTGCATGTTACGTATACTATGTAATGCTTAAGAGAGGGTAGTAATACACTTTTTATTTTGTAACAGGACCAAATAATCATTACCCATTACTTATTTCATTGAGTGGTGATTACTCTTCCATATTTAACACAACCAGCAGTGGACATGAAGTTTTTATACGATGGTCAGCAGATCATGGGACTAATAAAAAAGGCTTCCGTATAAGATATATAGGTATGCCATTTTATTATTACAAAAAAATTTACATTGTTTCAATGCAGTAGATATGTATTTCCTATTTATGTCATTCTATCCTTTATTGTTGGTGGGAAATTATCATATGTGATGTCATAATATCAGTTATGAAAGAAAGTTATCCGTTTATGAGTAACACCTGTTTCTAAATATCTATTTATCAAGTATTGGGAGACTGTTTCATTGTTTTACCTTTCTTTTTGTTCTTGCACTCATTTAATGTTCAGTATGACCAAAAAAAATTTCATTTTCTTGTAAAACCAGCGACAGTATGTACAGGTGTGCTCTAAATTTTGCATACCCTTGGAGAAGTGGTAACATATCTACCATTTTTAAAGAAAACACAAGTGAGCAGGCAAAACACATTTCCTTTAATTTTTTATGGGATCCATATTCAACTGTAGGTTAGAAGAAAATGGCACAATTATAAAACAAAACATGGCAACAAAGAAAAAAATGAAATTACCCCTGTTCAAAAGTCTAAAAAGTATGCATATCCTTAGTTGTCTTAGTTGCCTTTAGCATCAATGACAGCGTGCAGTCTTTTGTAATAGTTGTCTATGGGGCCCCTAATTCTTGGTATAACTGCCCATTCATCTAGACAAAATGCCTCCAGGTCATCCAAAGTATTTGGTTTTCTTGCATGAATCGCACGTTTGAGATCTCGATGATATTAAGTTTAGGAGACTCTGACGGCCACTCCAGAACCTTCACCATTTTCTGCTGTAACCACTGGAGTGTCAACTTGGCCTTGTGCTTAGGGCCATTGTCATGCTGGAAAGTCCAAGAGTGTCCCATGTCTCATTAAGATTCCTGGTGCCTTTAGAGCTCACTCCCCCACCTCCACCCCCAAAACATCAGTAAGCCACCACCATGCTTCACGTGAGCGTGATATTCTTTTCATTATAGGCCTTGTTGACCCCTCTCCAAACATAGCGCTTATGGCTGTGACTATAAACTTCTATTTTGGTCTTATCATTAGGATTTAAAAAGGAGCCAAACAACTATGTGATAGGATTTGATAACTATCCTTCAGTAAAATACTTTTTTTTTTTGCATGATGAGTCATAGTTTTAAAATCAATAACCAAATTTCACAATTTCTGACAGAGAATGCAAACATTTGAGCACAACTGTATGATATGTACATAAATCTGCTTATTATTTGAGGTTTAACTGAACTAACTTATTACTAGAACATTGCTCTACATATAACATCAATATATTTGGTAGATCTGCACTCTAAAAAATGGTTTATCTGAATTTCATAATTGACTCAGACAAACCAAATTTTGCTTATATGTTGATTTGGTTCATCTGTCTTGCGTTAAAATGGTTAATTTCATTAAAACTATTTGGGTGAATCACACTGTGATGTAAAAGCGTAACATTAGCAAAGGCATTGCAAAATTGAATGCAAAGATAATGCAAAAGGAAATTGACAGTGACACCATGCATCAAATCAAATTTTGAACAACATGAGCAAGGGATTTATTCATTTATAAAACCCTTTATGAGTTGATGTAAATGTAACTGTTAGACCTCTGGTGTGGTATTGAGCAAACTATACCTCAATTAAATAACAACATATTATATATAGATTTCTAAACACTTAGATTTATACTATTACTAGAGGAAAACAAGAATATAAATCACTTCTTCACTACCAGAAGCACTAACTAAAAGCCACTACTAGAGGTGGCAGATTAATGTCTGTAACAGATGATTTTTTTGGATAATCAACAAAAATAATTAGATTTAGACAGAAGAGGCAAAGAAAAATAAATTTTTAACTAAAGTTTGTGGCGGAAAATAAGAATATGAAATGGAATGGCAAAAGCTATGTTACACATATAGCTAGCTAGTCCTGGTACATCTGCTGCTGCTGCTGCTAGTGTGTAAAGTAAAAGTTTCGTAAAAAAAATTAAATAAAACAATTAGCTACTCTTAATAATTGATGTGTGAAAATAAATGCAGCAAACAGTTAAATACATTGAAATTAGGGTATTTAAAGAAAACATGTAATTATGCAATTGACTGTTATATTACTGCCTTTGTACAAATTTGCTAAATTAATTTTAAAAGATTTGGGAACAGAGTTTCTCTCTGTCCTGAGAGGTCATCTTATCGGATTCTGTAGATATTTTTAAAAATGGCTAGGATATATTTGTTTTAAAACAGATAGGATTATTTAAAGTGAGAATTATCAGGAATTAAAAGTGGAAAAGTAGCTGGCTTGGAGATTTTTAGCCTGATGGCTTCCAATACTCTGCCTCACTGCCGGCACCATGTGGGGCAACCCAGAAGTGTTTGCTCAAGGGGGGCGATCACCTGGCAGTCCGACAGTGAAGGGGGTATTGCATGATGCCTCGACATTGAGGCATCACTGCAATACCGTTAGAGCGGCTTTAAGTGATCATGATCGCTTCCAGCCGCGGACCGATTTTGTCGGACATACCTGAAACGTCCGAGGTCGGGAAGAGGTTAAGGGAAGAAACACTTAATTGTATAACATATAAACATTTTATTAGTATATTTTTCTTTTATATAGTAAATTTACATATAAAGGCATAATATACAAGGTATATAGAGTATAGTACATCTAGAAATTAGTTACAGCTGTTTGTGACTTTGCCATACTTAAAAACAACTACATATTTGTGATTGACATTTATATTAGTATGATTTTGATGGTTTTAGAATACTGTACAGAATCTAAAACAACAAACTGCATATGTGCTATCATTTGAATGTACTCTGTTTATTTGGTAAACACAATTTGTGAACACAATCACTGAACAAGATAAAAGTCATGGCATAATTGCAAGTTTAGATTTTAAATGTGCATCTTGGCATGCATCTGTAGAAGCCAAAATATGCTTCTTTCATCATACAACATGCCAAACTATAATGGATTATCAATTATTTCATGGATTGTAAATACATATTCAAAATATAAATGTTACTTTACTAGATAATATGCCAATAAATCAGATAATCATTAAACATAATATAGTACACAGCAATACTTATTATATACTAAAATGTAGTATATTCAGTGATGTATAATATAATAATAATACTTATTTTTTAATTTAGGCATGTATTTCTCTCGCATTTAGAGATATAAATATAAACAAGGTTGATAGATTGAATCATTACATTATTAAATGTAGGATTTTGCCACAACATTGGAACCACTGACTAGAGAAGTTCATAGCATTGATTGTATTTTTACAATGGCACCTGTCAAGAGGTTGAATATATTGGGCAGCAAGTGTACAGTCAGTTGTTAAATTTCATGTGTTGGAAGCAGAAAAAATGGGCAGGCGAAAAGATCTGAGTGACTTTGACAAGGGTCAAATAGTGATGGCTACATGACTGGGTCAGAGCATCTTCAAAAAGACAAGTGAGACAAGACAAGCCCATATGGTCTGGCACATAGAAAAGCTATTATAGCTCAAATTGCTGAATAAGTTAATAATAACCATGATAGAAAGGTGTCAAAACACAAGGTTTTGCTGCATATGGGGTTGTGTATCAACAGACTGGTCAGATAGCCCATTAGACCCCTGTCCACTGCCAAAAGTGCCTTCAATGGGGACGTGAGTGTCCGAACTGGACAATGATGTAAATGAATATGCTTGCCTGGTCTAATGAATCCTATTTTATTTTAGACCAGGTAGATGGCTGCGTAGTTTACCTGGGAAAGAGATGGCAGGATGCACAATAGGAAAGATGTCAGGCAAGCGGAAGCAATGTTATGCTCTGGGCAATGTTCTGCTGGGAAACCTTGGGATTCATGTGAATGTTACTTTGGCACATACCACCTAGAGATTGTTGCAGACCACGTACATCCATTGATGGCAATGGTGTTCCTTGATAGTAGTGGCCTCTTTCAGAAGGATAATACACCCTTCTACAGTGCAAAAATTAATGGTTTGGCGAACATGACAAAGAGTTTAAGATGTTGCCATGGCCTCCAAATTCCCCAGACCTCAATCTGAGATTCCCACGTCACAACTTGCAGGTCTTAAAGAATCTGCTACTAATGTCTTGGTGCCAGATAGCACAGGACATGTTCAGAGATCTAGTGGAGTCCATGCATTGACACATCAAAGCTGTTTTGGCACATGAGGGGACATACACAATATTAGTCAGGTTTTAATGTTGTGGCTGATCACTGTACATGCATTATATATTGAAATGCAGTGTTTATACGTGTTGAAGAAAACCTCTTTGTTTAGGAACACTTTTAGAGATTGTCACTCCTTTTATAGTTCTGCGGTATTTGTAGAACTGGTATTCTGCGTACTTTTGCTTAGCATCAAGGCAACAAATGCTGAGATGCATTGTTATAATGTATCTCTATGAGCAGATGCTAGGTGGCGCAGCAATTTTGCACATGAGTAACAAGCCCCTAATGCTTCTCTACAGAGAAGTATTGGATTGGCTAAGATCATCATAAATTATAGCCATAGAAAGGGGAGGAGGGACGAGGGTAGCGGATGAAAGGTATTTTTTTTCCATTTTGGAGGGGGACACAGGGAACAGCTAAGTTTCATTGATGACCCCTAAGGAAATAAACATATTATTAAAGTAAATTAATGTTAAAAATGATTTACACAATGGATAAGAAAAGTTTACATATTAACACAATGTTTGTGCATTTCCTATAGCATTGCTATGTTAGTTTTTGTTAAAAATACTAAAAACAAAACTCATCTATAATTTAATTTGTTTTAACCAAGAACATTGTTCATGACTTTTGGGATAAGATCAGTGCTGCCATTAAAAAAAAATGAAAAAAAATAGGGAGTATCACTTGTGTCTGTGGAACCTGCAAACCTGAGATTTTTTTTTATATATTTTATTTATTTATAGTTTTTCAGACATTTGTTTCATATATATCTGTATAATGCATAATAAACTTAGTCCACTCATGGCACAAATGCTTTGTGTTAGATTGTGTTTAAATCATTAGTCAGTAGGTTAAAGGTATTACACATAAGACGTCAGATGAAATCATATTATTTTGTTAAAATATTAGTGAAAAGATTGATGTCAGATAAACTTTAATTATAGTTGCAACTCACTTTACTTAATTAGAAAATGTTAAATATAAACAAAGCTTCCTTTGAAAATATACATTTAATTATTTTATTTTTTTATCCCATTGTGTATGTGTGAAATTTTTCAGCAAATGGAATTCTTTAACACATTATTTTTAGGTAAATGATCTATAAAATGTGTTGTATATCACTCAAACAAGTGTTATTACAAATATTAGTAGGAGACTATCAGCTGTGTTTTATTTGACGTCTGCTCAGTACATTAAAATAGAGAAAATATTTTTATACACTGTTATTCAGCAATTCCATGGTACCAAATTAAAACAGTTTAGTACTGTAGAAGAGGTAGATTAGACACAAATAAAATGCAAGAGCATGCTAAATGCAGTTCATAACACATCATACAATAGAAAACATGAAGATTAAAAAAATATTTCTAAAATAGGAATATGATAGGGCAGGGCCTGACTGCCATAATGATGAGTTGCATATCGAGTGAACTCCATGAGAAAACTCAGTATTCTTCCTTTTTTGATGACTAATTGCTTGAGATTACAGGCACTCTACATTCTTGGGTCATTCTGCATACTAGCAAGGTAATTGCTTGGGGTAATTCTACTTACTTTAGGTACCTTGATTCAGAGCCAATCCCAAGGCATATCTGACCAAATAGGTGAGTGAGATGTGGCCAATCTCTCCAATATTCTTCCTGAAGTCAGAGGACACAGCACAGACTCCTCCCTTCCCCCTCCCCCCTTGCTTGTGAGGCAGATTCCCTCCCTCCCCCCTCACTTGTGAGGGTTATCCTCCTCAACTACCCCTTTTCAATACTGGAACAACTAAGACCTTATCAGCCCCTAAGCAACACTGTATTTTGAAACATCCTCTCTAAAATGGCAGGTTCCACATGTGCCTGCGATCAATGAAACCTGCCAGATCCAAGTTTTGCTCTGCTGGAAAAACTTGGCAACTGCCAGTATAAAAATAGTGAGAACAAAGCTTACCTCAAATTCTACCTACAGTGACCAACTACTGTCTCTGCCTAACTGCAGACTACTGTAATTGAACAACCTAAGAGACTACGGAGGAAGCCCATGCTGACTACTTTACACTGAATCTCCAGGTTGTCCATTACCCACTGTCACATAAATGGGTTAAGGGCATCAAAGAGACTACCCCTTGTGCACAGCTCACACTCTCAGATGGTCTACAATCAATACTATGCAGGGACCAGATCCTTACGTGATCCTGACTTTGGTGCCAGGAGTGACCGGATCCATGGGTAAAGCATACAGGCTCTTGCTGAGGCCTGGGACCGTGTCTATATATGGGGAAATTTTTGCTAGCATGGGAATTGGCTAATCTCAGATTATATGTGGCCATAGACATGGTGTTGTTTGATTTAATTTATTTATTTCTCCCTTTATGCAATGTGTGGTCTTCCGTTAATTTAATCCTACAGTTTACCTGCAAATATCGTATACAGTTTTTCTTTCCCATGAGAATTGCAATCTACCTTCCAGTTGTATACATCTATCTATTTACACCTTACATAATATGCAGCTATTTAACTATACATTGTTCAGTTGACAAATATGCCATTTGATTTTTGATGCTTATTACATTTCGATTACCTGGGTAACTATAACTTTTCCTTTATTGTCATGGTAAAAATTTATTTGTTTCCATGACTGCACAAGCAAAAAAAAAAGAAAAAAATAGGAATATGATAAAAGGGATCCATTTCCTGTTCTAAGATTAAATCATTGGAAAAAACAGAAAAGGTGAAAAAATATGCTTGCTGAAACTATGACTTTAGACTTGACCTCAAAGAAAGGTACCATTTACAGAAGAGATTTAATGTTATCTTTAAGGAAAACATTGTGCTTGAACACTTAAGGTACAATAAACTGCCCCTAGGTAATATGATATAGAGGATCAACTGGAAATGTAAGGAAACAAAAGATGTAATATAGTGTTGAATGAAAACATATATTAGAAACCTTAAAGCATGAAAAATGGTTATAAACAAGAAAATTAAATTAAATTATAAAAATCTTCTGTATGACTAAGAATATGAGAGTAAGATTAAAACCTCGTAAAAAATTATACATATTAAAATACTGTAATAAAGTTTAGGTATTTGGACTATATCACTGTGCAATCAATACTAATTTGGATAATTGCGATAATAATAAAGTAATGATAAGGAGAGTATTTTTAAAACTCCAAATTATTACTTTTTATATATGCTTATTTTAAGCCAATACCTAACATTATATTTTTTCTCTTTCTACATTATTTATTTACTCCTCATGGTACTAACATTACTAATATTGATATTAATGAACATCTATTATGAGTGCTGATTCTTTCATTACTTCCTGTGTGACTGTAATTTTAAGGCCATATCCATGGGCTAATTATCAGAACCATACTTAGAATGTATTAATCCTTGTAGATTTACATAAGCATTTAAGTAATTATTTAATAATTAACTATAACCATTTATCAGGAATATTACTACACCTAAATTTGACTATAGGTAAGCATCCAAGAACAGGAATAACCACATATTAAATACATTTCCGTATTTTATTATAACCTGTATGGTGGTGCTTAATTTCAACAAAAACCACACATTTTTGTTTATGATGACATATTTAGTTAACAATAATAGAAGCCTTGTACTTGACAGCATTAATACCTTGTTCATGCCCAAGTGTCCATCCAAGTCAGAGACATAAGAAAAAATAGTGACAGCACACACAGGTCTTTTAACTTCAAAAAGTTGTTTCTTTATGCTTTATTGCATTATCTGGTACATGCAGGTGAATCAACCTTTCAGTATGAAGACTTTTATCAAGACAACAAGTCTTGATAAACATCTTCAGACTAAAATGTCGATTCCTCTTACCTGATAATGCAATAAAGCACAAAGAAAAAAAAAAACATTTAAAGATAAGGTCCTGTGATTGCTGCTGTTATTTTTTACATATATATATATATATATATATATATATATATATATATGGATCAGCATTATCTATACTGATATATTATTTCAAATGCTACTTCTCCAATCAAAGGAGAGAGGTAAAGTTAGAAAACCCTTCCGACTGAGCCTTAGCAAGTATCTCCATATTTGACCATGGTTGGTGTTGTGATTAAGTGCACTGATCTAAGATTGAACAGGGAGAAATACAAAAAAATAGATCTATTTCATCAAATACAAGGGGATGACTCACTCTAAGACTGTGTTCTTATACTATAAAAGATCTTGTGTGCTGTTTGCAGAAAAACATATGCAAGATATCATCGGTACCATTAATCTGATAAATGCTGCAGCGACATAACCAGTTAAATCCCAGGGGTTCTTATACTTTTCTTTGGCATCTTAAATAAAATACTATTACATACTTGTACAATATATAAGGGTTACAGATATCAAACATTACATAATGATTAACATAGTATGCACAGTTATATATAAAATTATGAACAGAATTTGATATTTGTGTATTCAGAGAATGTTTTATACATGCAGAGAAAATCATGCAACTACACATAAAATCAAACAACTTCAGGGTGGGGCTTGACCGCCATACTGATGGGTTGCATGGGGCACGAGCTCCCGATAGATTTTGATGAATTGATGACTCTGGGGGCTTATATTTCCTACCACACACCTCTCCTACTTCGGAGCTGATGTCTGGCAGACTCCCTGCAACTCAGTGCTGACTTTGACTCACGCCACTCTGATTAGTGTGCAGCTACTGTCTCTGACTCGTTGTGGCCTGGTGTGTTCCCGCAGTGGGGAAGTGGCCGATTTCTCTGCCTGCGTGCACCAGGGCACTCCAGTAGACAAGCTAAGCCCTGTACTCCTCCCCCTGTAGGCCGGTGGGGGTTATCCTTGTTTCCACTGGGCAGAATATGCTCCTGTAAAGCCTGAAAGAGTGGAACCTCTGCACCATATGGCATATCCAAGATGGCCACTGCTTTGGAATTTCAACTAAGCCAAGACGGACGGAGCTGGAATGACCTCTTTAATACCTGGGTTGATGCAATCGGCCAGAGGTTCATGACCGATCAGCACAATTTACTCCTCCAGTTGTTAAGTCCCATGCTGTAGACTCTGCTACCCATCTTTTTTCTGGGCTAAGGTCCCACTCTGAGTTACCTCTCAACCACCGTTCATACATCGAAGAGGTCTCCTGCGTACCAGCGACCCTGTAAGTTCCAGATCACACCATCAGAAGAGGAGGATTTATGGACATTTATTTATGGAGGCAGTGGCACTCTGCAAGGCCTGGGGCCGAAGGGATGTTACGTGTGGAAATATAGCCTCTTGTCTAGCAATGGAAGCGAAACCTGACAATGCCAGCTCCAAGATGTGATTTAGAAAAATAAGGAAGCTGGTGTGGAGTGGGACTCTAGTTTCTGGCCCATATGTGGTGTAGGGTGACTCCTGGAACCTTCTGAACATCTCTGCCATATCAGCATTGTAGTACTATATGATGTTTTACTTTGTGTTTCCCTTAAACCCAGTGGTATCAGAGCTTTAGATTATTAGCCCCTGTGGTTATTTCTCATATGCATGGCTGGCATGTTTTTGTTTTAATATGTTTTGAATTCAACTGTAATCTTCAGGTTTAGCTATTCATACCTGATTTATACTTAGCTTAGCCTGCCTATATCCAACATTTATAATACATAATAGTTACACATGAGTACCCAACATGTTTCTTTTGCTACACCTGACTTACTGATGATTACTCATTTTCTGTGTTATCTATTATACTCCACATGTCCTGAAGATCTACCTGCCTCTGAATTTTAAGCACAGTTCAGAAATCTAGACATGTTTATCTCGCAATTAAAAAAAAAAAGTGCATTATGATCGAGGCCATGTAACATTTTTTTTTATGTCTTCTTACGTCTTATATAGTTCTTGCAAATGCTGTTGTGGCTTAACAAGTGATTCTGTATAACTATGCACAAAAATAATAAAGAATTTAAAAAAAAATCAAACATATTCACAAAAAAATATATAAGAAGTGTTTTCAGTGAAATATTTGCATTAAACTTTAAAAACATGACCTCACATTTTCTGGAATGTTTAAAAATGTTTAGGAGTAGTTTAAATTGGTGGTATGCTACATTGTACCAAATAAGCATAGGACCAGCAATCAGACATAATTACAACTTTGATAACTAAAACTGGCATGCCTAAAAATAATCCTGTAATTTACATAATCATGGCATTTCAGAATATTGCCGATCATAAATATAATTTTTTTTTGTACAGTTGCCTTGTAAAATGTATAGCAATATTGAAATATGTATGCTTTAAAAAGTTCAAATAACAAAACATAGTAAAAACAAATACACGGGGGTCAGGATATGACACTAACAGGATCAGACGCATGTTGGCTGAGCTACTGCTGCTGGTGCTAAATATACCATGCTTGGAGCAGTCATACCTTTTGATTTTGCCCAGGCTCAGGCTCAACATCAGAGAGGCATGGGAAAGAAAGCTATGAAGCTGAAAAACCCTTGCAGGAGAGGGCTCTCACAATATCAGCAACCTCTTGCAAACCCAGCCTAGGCCTTAAATGGAGGCGCAACCAGGTCACCATTTTTACTCCTCTGAGGAAGAACTTCTCGATGCTCCCACTGAAATACCTCATACATAGGGCCTAATGTTATTCCAAGTATTTTATTTTTCTTAACTCCACTGGCCATGGAATCCATTGTTTTTACTTTTTCATACCTCACAATTTCCATGCCCCTACCAGACTAATATTCCTTGTTTTCCTTTTATATATAAAATTTAACATAGCTCCTCAATTGCTCGATTTACCAGAGTCTTCTTCTAGTTTGGGATTGTAGCGGAGAGCTGATTTCCCACAGCTTAGCGCCACTGGGGCATTAGAATAATTCAGGAACAAGTAGTAAATACACTAGGGTAACAAACACAATAAGCAAGGCAATCCAATAATATCCCATCACCTTTCCCAATAACTGGACGACACACAGTATCAGGAGTAGAACTCGGGTTTAATGACACAATCCCTGCTTTTATGTGATTCTCCCATGCCAGGGAGGCACCCACCATCATTATTATAGTAACCAATCACATAGACGTTACCTCCCCTTAGCTTAACAGTTAACATAATTATAATATGCATACTTTTCCCCAATTCTTGGGTGTACCCCAAATATGGTAGGTACACCTTTAAATGTGGTACCCCCTGGTAGCCCTGATCTGGGTGAGAAACATATTCAAAAATCACCCAGATCAGACCAGGGGTTCGGGAGTTATGGGGAAGCAAAGATTTGACCGACGGCATGGGCAAAATAGCCAAAAATAGTTCCATGAATTTTGGCCCTGCGGTCGGTCTCTGTTCATGCATAAAAAGTCCCGAAAGTATCTGCCATCTAGGGTTGAGTCAGCATTCGGATGAATCCCCTGGTTCGTCGGATTCATCCTACCGAACGACGAGCCGTTCGTGAGTTCCAGTCGGCACTTTCTGAAGCCCTGGAGGTCTTCGGGTTAGTCGAGTGTCCGATTTGAGTTCCAGACACTCGACGACCAAACACCACTGTTCATGGATTTAAGATGGCCACCGCCACGTGTTCGGCTGCCGAAATGGCGGCCACCCAGGGAATACAGCAGAGCGTTCGTGTGTTTTAACAAGGGGAATGTAACGAGCATACAGGGAGGTAAATTACAGCCACATATAGTTACAGGAAAATCTTTATAATACGTTCAAAGGAAAACTTTTAGGTTTCAACAGTAACATTATGAAGGGAATGTATTGGACAGCCAAATGGGTTCTGCTACAGGGATCTCATTATAGAAACTGCACAGACTGAGAACTAACAGAAAATACAGGACATACAAATGTGATTATCTGTTTTTATTTTTTTGTAATGTTTTCATTTTTTCTTTTTTTACAATGTTTTCTTAGAAAAATGTATTAAACAGGAATGAGTCAACTCCTTGCTGGAGTGTTGCTTTTAACATTGTTCATGTGGATGTTTGACCACTTAGGAAACAACATTAATTATGATAGCTCACTTGTGTTATTACAAAGGTAACACATGCCACTAGCTTGAAAGAGAAAACTTTACTAAAGGGGCAGCTCAGTACTATCTGTAGTATAGCGATTAACTTTTTGTTTTTGGAGTGTGCATAAATTTGAGTGAAAACAGTGAGGAGGAAATTGGACTAAACAAGATTAAATGAGTCCCATTTGTTTAGTTTTTTTTGTTTTTTTGACAATCTCTTTTTTATTGGAAGATTTTAATACCGTGGTTAAACAGAAAAATATAGGATATGCAGAAGGGTAACAGTAAAGCATTTAAAACAAGTGTAGTACTCTGACCTAACGGTGTCCAGTTTAAGAGTCGGTGAAGAGCGTAGTGCACAAAACACAGTAGGGATGTAATTTCAGTCTTTCCAAGTCATAAATCGTTCAAATAAGTTTCGCTAAAGGACCTGGGCCTGCTTAAGCTTGCTTTGTGGATCGGGCAGGAGAATGCTACTGGCAGCTGGAAAGGTTAGTTATTTATGTTGTGTCTTACGTAAGCATTGGGTTATTATATGCGGGGCAAGAGGGTTGGGTCGCCACGGGGCTAACGGTGATAAGGTAAATGAGTCCCATTTGTATATATAAGGTTTATGTGTAGGTATGTGTGAATAAAGTTCAGTTTGTGTCTGTATTTATATGTATATGAGGCCACTATTTGGATTAATGCATGTAAGCACAAGTTCAATTACATTATTATTATTATTATTATTATTATTATTATTATTTATATAGCGACAACTAATTCCACAGCGCTTTATAATATGATGAAAGGGGAAAATTTTACACTAAATCAGAAAATTACTCAATAATACTGGAACAATAGGTAGCTTACAGTCTAAACATGAAGCTTACAGTCTATACATGAAGTTCTTTGTGTGAAGTGAATTGCATAACTGCATAGATTATGGTGCATACTTTATATTAGTGTATGATGTGAACTTTTGTATGCATATATCTATGATATTGTATATGTTTTTGTGTACACATATGTTTTTGTGTACACATGCATGTGTTAGTGTTAATGTTTTTGTGTTTATTCAGGTGTGAATGTGTATCTATGACTAGTCTTATTACAAGCGTGTAAAAAGCACAGATATTTAACATTTGGAAGAAAGTTAAATTGTTAGATGGTACAATTCCTTTTACACAACTTCAAATATAATTTATTTTATAAATGGCAAAGTAAAATGTGTTTGATTTCCTTCTTTACTTAGAACAAAAATAATGCAATCAGTTTTTACAAGGCAGGCAAAAAGTTAGAGCTCATTCTAAATTATAGATAACATTTAAAATCCACTTTTTAATCCAATGTGCTGTAAAGAGATATTGAAGATAAAAAGATTATGGAAGTGATTAAAAAAATTTCAAAAGCAAATATTTTCTTTAATTCTTATATTAAAATGTTAATTACCATTTACTTATAACCTTATGCTCCCAATTTACTCAGTATCTCTTAGATATAAATAGTTCTTATTTTATAATCACATTATTTAACTATAGTAACTACAGATTGTTTGTGATCACAATGTATTAGCCTATATTGCATTAATCAACTAGTTACATTAATAAACAAGTAGGTGCAAAATTACTGAACTTTAGGGCATGACTACAGCAACCATTGATAAACGCATGTTTTGTTAATTATTGTTCTAAGATATTTATTCTGTAAGTTTCTTTTTAGTCTATAAGCATTTAGCATTTTCTTCCAATAACCTTTCAAATTGCAAGTCGCCATATTGTCTCATTTGTTTCATAAGAAGACACTAATGAGCATGACCTAAAGCTTTCAAGATAAATATTCAAGTTAGCGAGCCAATCTGCTGAACTTTAGTTAACACAAAACAGTTTGCAATAAATCCTTTTGTAATATATCAGTAGATAATTCAAAATATTTTCTTTTCGAATAGATTTTATTGAGTTTTTCAAGGAGAACATGGTAACATTAACCTGTAGTATGGGGATAGGGCCTCTAGGTAGGTTGGTGTGTGTGTGTGTGTGTGTGTGTGTGTGCAGTGGGAGCACTGTGTGTAGTAGGGGCAGTGTGTGTTTGTGTGAGTGGTGTAGTGTGTGTTTGTGTGAGTGGTGTAGTGTGTGCATTGGAGTGCGGTGTATATATGGGGTGCAGTGGGAACACTGTGTATGGGGCCAGTGTGTGTATGAAGGTGTAGTGGGGGCAGTGTGTGTATGGGAGTTTAGTGGGGGTAGTGTTTGTATGGGGGGGTGCAGTGGAGGTAATGTGTGTATGGGGTGCAGTGGGGGTAAGTGTGTGTATGGGCAGCAGTGGGGGCAGTGTGTGTATGGGGGTGCAATGGGGGTAAGTGTGTGTATGGGGGTGCAATGGGGGTAAGTGTGTGTATGGGCTGCAGTGGGGGCAGTGTGTGTATGGGGATGCAGTGGGGGCATGAGGGTGCAGTGGGGGCAGTGTGTTTATGGGGGTCCAGTGGGGGTAAGTGTGTGGTGGGGCAGTGTGGGGGGAGGGGGCTAATTAAAACAGATAAGTGTTGTTTTTTTAAATTAAAAAATATGTTTTATATCTCCCCTCCCTTCTTACCTTTGCCCAGGGAGGGGAGGATATAAAGCATATTTTTTTAATTTAAAAACAAAACAAATATTTGTAATTGCTATTATAAATATTATTCCCCTCCCTTCTTACCTTTGCCCAGGGAGGGGGGATATCCATTCTGTGAAGCCCTGGTGGTCCGGTGGAATCCCTGGCGGTTCTAGTGGGGGAGTGAACTCTAGCCTTCACCTCCTGGGCTAGAGTTCACACTCGCGAGAACGGAGCATTGCCATGGTAACCACGGCAACACTCCGTTCTCGCGAGAGGAGACCCGGCAGAGCTGCAATCTAGAGCTCCCGGGTCTTCTCTCCCTCCCATGCCGGCCGCCCAGCAATGTGCCTGCGGACTGGAGAGGGAGATCTCTGATCTCCCCTCTGGTCCGTGAAGGCACCCAGCAGGATCCGCTCTCGGGGGGGGGTGAGGGGGTAATTGCCCCGTTGCCCCCCCCCGGATCTGCCACTGGGTTGCCAAGGCACCAGGCTTTAGTGGTTATGATGCTTGGAGTGTCCCTTGAAAAAAACATACAGCTTAAAGTAGTGGTTTTGGTGTCTGTAGCCTAACCCTGAAGACTTTTTAATGTAAATGCTGTCTTTTCAGACTGCCACTAGAGGTGCTCCCTTTTTCAGCACCTACATTCAGCATCTTCATGCTCTGCATTGAGATGCTGGATGCTGAACACTCCCCATTCAGATGCAATGATTCAATGCATCTCTGTAAGAAGATACTGATTGGCAAGGTGCAACATTTTGCTGCACATGTGCATTAGCCCCACAATGGGTTCCTATGGGAAAGCTTTGGATTAGCTGAGATCATCAAAATTGGAGGTAGGACCAGCCGTAGTGAGACCATCATGGTGAGGAGGAAAAGGTAAGGAAACTCACCTTTTAACTCCACAGAGAGGGGGCCAGTCATCTAAACATTTATTCTAGCACTATAGTATTGTATTCCTGACACTATAATGTTCCTTTAAATTAACCAATAATTTTATATCTAATAGCTATACTTAGCCATTAGCTTTTTACAAGAGTGGCAGTTGTGATATCCTAGTTGGGGAGAGGATTCTTATTAATACTATTATACTATTAATGGAATAGACAATTGCTTACTTTACGTTAAATTCCCTGTAGCAGGTCAAATATAGCATTGCCAGTCTAATAATGTGATTTCTATTATTGCACAAGAAATATTGGGTCCAAGGCTAACTTTAAAGAAAGGGCTTATCCTCACACTTTGTAACTCAACCTATAGACTTATAGATATAGAGAGAGATGGAATATGCGGATGTTAAGCCCTAATTCGAGCATTTATACTGAAAATATGGTATTTTTAGATAAACATGGATTTTCATGTAAGCATTTTCATGCAATATGTTTGTATGCACATGAGTAAATCAGTGTGGAACAAACTGGAACTATGTTTACAAAATCTTTCTAAATCCATTGATGTCATCTTTACAATACTGCATGTAATATGGTGATATCTTCACACATCTGGTGGTACTATGGTTTTCTTTTTAATGTTCTACAGTATAAAGGACCTATGGAATCAAGTGAAGTAGGAATTATATAAGGCAGCCTGCTAGAGTAAGAACTCAATATCCGTGAGCAGATGGATATCAGTAACATAAAAATGTAGCAAACAGAGTAAAGTATGACATTCCAGTAGGAGAAAAACTATATAAAACAAAAATACCAGCATTTAATTTCATTTAACTTAGTTATTCCAACATCGGAACCATATAGAGCCTATATTCATATAAAAATCTATAAGTAAAAGATAATGCATTCCTTTATTATTTCTATAAGCTGTAAATAAGCACTGCATTATTTTTTTATATATGTAAAAGTGTTGTTTTTGAATGATTTCTTCTCTAAAGTGTAATTCATGGAATTATTATTTTCTTTATACTTAACATATCTCAGTGGATCTATATTTTGTTGTGTTACAAGTATTTAATGATTAATGATAAAATGTGTGTGGCTACAATGAGAGTAATCTATTCTTTTCACCTATATTTATCAGAAAATGTGACATACAGAAACTTAAATATATCAAATAGAACCTTTTAGTGAAAGTAAGCCACTAAGTTCACAAGTTTCTGGAGAGAACACAATTTTTAAAATCATGAGCCTACCACTTAAATACTCAGTGTAAGAACATCTAAAAAAAAATGAAGGCAATGAAGAAAACAAAGTAATTGTATTGTCAAATTAAAATAAATCAATGAATGTTCTGTGCCAAGACACTGAATATGTTTCATGTCTGACTTAAGAGTGATTATGAACAAATAGAAATAGAGGCTTTTCTGGGAAGGGGCAATTAAGGGCCTGGAACCCTGACTGGGGTCATCAAAGGTCTAATTTTGGCACCTTTTCACTGTTAACCCAAGTTTCCTTGTTATACTAAGAGAGAAATGCAATTTATTTATAACAGTGGCACCATAATATACTATATTTGAAGTAAATTAAACTGTGGTTTGGTACTACTACTGAGTTCAGTGTTTTAACGCAGTAATGTGCAGGGTTAGATAACAGCACAGCTTGGTGTTAAAAAGCGGATGTGGATTTTATAAGTATACGTTGTTATAATATTCTGAATCCATTTGAAAATTTGGTTTCATGATGTGATCGAAATAACATGTTAGGGTTTAAGGTTTAGAGCTTGGTATAAGGCTGGATATAGGAGGGGCTTCAGTCAATATATGTAGGAGGAGCCATAACATGTATCTTCGGGCTGAAGCCTTTGCTCTTTTTATCTTCTAGCAATATCCTTTCTTGCATTGCACATCAAGCATGATCATTTTCTGTGTTAAAACATATGCTAAAAAAAATCCCAAATTATAAAAGATTAAAAGTTAGTCATTTTTAAAATTCCTTAATTTTAGATAAATCTTCAGTTACATTATTAGCATTGATTGTTTTTCACATAGAGAAACTAGGTAGGCCATTTAGGATTATCTCATTCTGTTCTAGAGAATCAGAACTGTAAAGTTGCCAACAAAAAATCTGTATTTACATTTCTCTCTAAGGACATCTCTAGTGGCTCCCACTCACGGGTGCTTCCTATTGTGGTCCTGCAATCTTTACAGAAATACTCTGAATAATAAACATAATTACTTTAAAATACTGTTCATTTTTATTGTTTGCTATGCTTATGTCACCTTTATTCATTTTTCAGGTGCAGGACTAAAATAGGCTTTTACCCAGATTCTACTAGCCCTAGTTCTGTGACTCAAAGTTTTTATAAGAGAATGAAACCATAGATGACTTGTATCTTTGTCAATATCAAGAATAAGAGAAGACTCAAACCTGAAAATATCTGCATGCACACTATAATTATATAACTACACTCTAAAAAAAGTAGAACTATGACTCTAACCCTTCCTATTATAAACTGTCCCTATAAGTGCAACTTTCAGTGTCTGTGAGCTTTACCATGGGACTGTGAAAAATATGTATACATGTACAGTTAGCTATAAAGTAGAAAATTAAAGTTATACATATAGTATATTTGTATGTGTCCCCTCTCTGGAGCTGAATTAATAGTAGCAATTTCAAATAGCAGTTGCTACCCATGAGTGTAACTCCAACTGATTACAGCAGTCCCACCATTAGGGTATTACAATCCATACTCTTGTCAGGGGATAAGTTGAGTACTGAGGTTTTCCTGGAATCCTTTAACTCTATTTTGGCCAAGTGGATTGAAAATCTCTCAATGGGATATGTATTTGTTAGTATATGTGCATGCCTGAGTGTGCACCAATAGATCCTGAGAAGGTGTAGTATGGAAGCCCCTAAAAATAGTTTTGCAAGAGGTCTCATCATTTCTGATGTCAACCCAGAATGGTGGACAAACCAGGATATCTATCTACCTTAGGCCCCAAGATTAAAAAAATACCCCAAACATAACACTAACATTGACATCACCCTTAACTCTAAAACTAACAGTAGAATACTACTTCTAGCTCTTAATAATAATGTAATAATAGTGATGTTTATATTAAAAAAAAATAATGAATCCTGAAATGGTCTCAGAGCATTTCATGAGTCACTAAGCCATAAGTATAATGTTTTATCAGATTGCCTCTAGAACCCTTCAATGGCATTATGTTCCCATATTACATGCTCTGTCATTATATACCTCTATGTATTTAATTTAATGCAAACAGCAATAATATTTCCAGACAATTTATGAGTTTGAACTATCATTATTACCAATGCATTTTTCCCAAATGTATTGTACTTCAATTTGTTTTTCAAATGCCACTTGGCTAAATTGAAGGTTTAGAAGTAAAAGGCAGATAATGCAGCAAATTATGATAATTTTGTTTCAAACACAATAGATTGCTTTTACGTGAAACTGACCATCCCTGAACAATGACGATGTTCATTTTATAAAGCAGACACCCCAGGGTATCTTATATGGTGTATATTATGAAAAGGATAGAATGGACAGACAAAGCTGGCCTGGAAGAGTGGAAAAATTGGATAATGAACAGGAATTATTCTGTAGGGTTCTACCTCATAGAATGATGAGCTTACGCACAAACGTTCTAATCTAGTATAGATAAGCCCCCATAATGGCTTCGAAAATAAATATTAAGAAATAGGAATGTAAACTCCTAAAAATACTAGGAGATCGCCTGTGGGATTGCTTAATAAATTACGTTATATCACTAAAACTTTCATATGGGGGTGAATAGTCACAAATATTAGTGAACAGTCAGCTAATAATTAGCTAAAGCCTAAACATGTAAATAAATTATACAGAGAACATATATACCTGTGTATATATATCTATATATACATATATATATATGTATATATAGATATATATATATATATAATACAAAAGTACATTTAATGCACCATGGACTAGATCTAAAATGTCCAGGTAAGGTGCTGCCCCTACAAATAGACACAGATTGAAAAGACAGAAAAAGATGGGACCTGCTAACTAAGCAGTGAATCTGTGAACGGATTGGAAGTGGACTATTTTGGGCAAAATAACCAAACACATTGAAAATGATATCTAGTCCTACTTGAGATCTAGAGTCTTAGAATGAATATCATCCAGTGAAAGTCTGTAAAGCAACAGTTCATGAGATAAATTGCAGCAAAGTCTATTAGCAATGTTACAGCTATCAAGATACACTACTGTTATTGTAAAATAACAGAAGATGTGGTGTATAAAAAGCTGATATATTACAACCAAAATTGGTATGAGATACTCTGGTACTAATACATCTTGTCTCAATTTAGGGTATTATAGCAGTGTGACTGTTCAAAAACCCCACCAAGGGCTTTCATTTTATAAAGCAGACACCCCAGGGTATCTTATATGGTGTATATTGTGCCTTAACTTGTCACCATTTTTTCACCAATTTATGTCAATGTTTGTGGTGTGGGGAAAAAATTGCATTTTTACATGTATGTTGCATTTTTGTTGAGTATTTCTTACACTTGATATGTACCACTGTCATAAAAAACCCACATTATGCTAAGTTACATCTTCTGAGTAAAACAATATGTCATAGACACAATTTTGTGAAGTTACAGTGCTGTAAAAGAGACATGACATGTTCAGGTTTTTAAGTGTGCATTTTCATGGAGGGTTTTTATGTGTCCATGCCCCACTTTGGAGCACTTGAGCAGGCTACATATTCAAGCTACACCATAAAGGCATACCATTTCTTAAAGAAGACATCCCAGGGTATTTTAAAAGGCATATTTTGAACCTTAGTGTGAGATCATTTTTCTGCTAGCTTGTACCATGTGTAGTGGTAATAAGCATTTTTTCTGCCTTTTTGACACACAAAGTGAGTTTACACAGTATATTTTGCAAGCCTTGTGTGTGCTACGACTGTATAATACTTCATATGTTGCTCACCTATGTCTCCTGAGTACAGCAATACCCCCATATGTACCTTTGCCAGGTAAATGTGGATATTGAAGGGGCACATTTGAGACAGTCAAACATTTTTTAAACTTTTTAAAACTTTAAAAAAAACTTTTTTAACGTTAACCCCTTGCTAGCCAAATTCCACAATTCCCCACTAACTTCCACTCACCCCAGCTAGCTAAATATATAATTTTATTATATTTAAATTAATTAATAAAATAAATTTAACCCTTGAGGGTTAAAAAAATAAAAGTTGACCCTCAGGGGTTAAAAAAAAAATCAGATCACAGTAAAATGTAGTCCCTGCCAATTGATCACTGTAACCAGTGATCAATTGGCAGGGAAGGGGTTAATTTTTATTTAAAATGGGTAAAGAGGTATGTGATTTTAACCCCTTAAGGACCAAACTTCTGGAATAAAAGGGAATCGTGACGTGTCACACATGTCATGTGACTTTAAGGGGTTAAACTAACTTAATTTTATTTTTTACACAGGGAGAAGATCAACAGTGATCCATCTCCCTGCACTTCACACATAACATGGAGGAGCAGGGATGTGGATCAGAAGTTCCTGCAGCACATGTGCTTGCTCTGACAGGCTGTCAGAGCGATCACAGCTGCAGGGACAACGCGATCGGGTGCTCCCGGTCTGCTTCAAATACAGAGGCAGACCAGAGGAGTGTTAACCCCATGATCACCATGATCGCGGCGATCTGGGGTTAACTTTAGCGCATGACGGACTCGGTCCGTCATCTGGCATTAAGTGCTTCCCTGGCATGACGGACCGGGTCCATCATTCGTCATTAAGGGATTAAAAACTTCAAACAGCTTTAATGAATCAATAGATAAAACCAAAATAGTCCACAAACAAAATATTGGAAAATTATACCAAAAGTAACTCAGGGCAGTCAGCACTGTGATCTGCTGTGATGGTTCTCCCGATGGATGCAACGTGTGCGAGCTGTGGTCCTCGCCATGTATGGACCGCCACACAGCATTCCACCCAAATCCTCACTCCAGGGTGCACTCCACTGATGACTAATCTTCTATATCGCTCCGTGGGCAAATCGAAGTCGGCTCGTGTGATGAGTTACTGCGGTGATGTGCATTCAACTCTCTGTGGACCTATCTGCCTTACGCGTTTCATGAGGAAACAGCCTCACTTCATCTGATAATTTTATATACACTGAACAAAATTATAATAGCAACACTTTTGTTTTTGTCCCCATTTTCCATGAGGTGAACTCAAAGATCTAAGACTTTTTCTATGTACACAAAAGGCCTATTTTTCTCAAATATTGTTCACAAATCTGTCTAAATCTTTGTTAGTGAGTACTTCTCCTTTGCCAAGATAATCCATCCACCTCACAGGTGTGGCATATCAAGATGCTGATTAGACAGAATGATTATTGCAAAGGTGTGCGTTAGGCTGGCCACAATAAAAGGCCACTCTAAAATGTGCAGCTCATGAAAAATGGGGGCAAAAACAATTTTGTTCAGTGTATGTAATGATTTATGTGTGTATCTAATATGGACTATTTTACCTATTAATTTGGAGATTTATTGATTGCAGTTATATCTATTTTTAATGTTATTTATTGTAGCTGCTGGAATTTTTTCATCTTATTTACATAAGTGAGATTTGCATTTTTATGGATTTATAGAGGACTGGTGACCTTCTTTCCAGTTTTAGAGCTACCTATTCACATTTGTGATTTTTATTTTGCTGTGTAACTATATATGTATTCAGTATATATGTTGACATTAAATACAATATATTAATATTACATTTATATTATATTGAAAGAGATCTATTATTATTATTATTATTATTATTATTATTATTATTATTATATAGAACAGCTATACAATATCTCTATTGAAAATAAGGAGGGGTTAATTCAATTAAATAAGAGTAGGACTATTTCTAATGTTGAAGTTTGCCTGCTTTGTCTGCTCAAGCCAACCATGAAGTGAATTAGATAGATTTCTCGACTTTTTGCATAACAAAGTATTGTTACCTTGGAGACCATACACTTTTGAAAAACTGTAGCAGACCTCTGTTAAAAATACAAACAAAATTGAAATTAATAAGCAAATCTGATGTGATCATAGACTTAATGTTTTGGGAATTAAATTTTTTTCCATCAAATAAATTATTATATAGTGTGCTTCTACAGCAAAAAAAGACTACCAAGCTTTGATTACTCACTCAGAATTGATTTTTTTGAAATTATATTAAACAGTGTAATTAGATATTGATTAAACGAACAGATTTGTTTTAAAGAAATAAGTACTTTAACCAATTTTCAGTTTTTAGTACCAAGAGTAATTATGTAATTTAACTGCCCTTAAAAACCATTCATTGAAATCAGCTACAAAGCTGATAGAATACATTAATTTCTACTTTTGTAATGACTGACTTGATTTTTATACTAATATATACTTTATACTTTTTATACTAATTTCACTGTGTGAAATTAGTTGTGTTTATATGTAAACATAACATGGTTTGATCTATTCTAAACCGAAGATCGAATGGTCTGAGCTCAGTCTAAAGTATGGTTTTAGAAAATGTCCTAGTGCTTAATACATTTATAATTATTACTATTATTATTTAAAATAATATGTATATAATAGCATTAAAGACAAATGTTTGTGTAATGAATATATTGTTTTGCCTCTTTGCCACACTTTCTGTCTGTTTGTCATTGGCAGTGATAGCACCCCACATTTTAAAGTATCTGGATTCGAATAGTGTGTTGATATTTTTTTTTTACCAGTGCCATTGTTATTTCTTTACTAAATTATGGTTTGTTGCTAGACTTGAAAGGATTTAAATAGAAAGAAATTAATTGGATTAATTGACTTAATGGAAGAAAGTATAAATGTCTTGCTGTAAAATGCTGGTAAATATATTGGGAGGGAATTCAAAATATATAGCATGTTAGGGAGAATCAACATTTTGATTCTGTGTATTTCCCCATCTCAAGATAACATTACTGATTGCAATGGTTGAGGTTCTGTTTAATTTGGTTCAGTGGGTAAATAAAATTATATCTGTAAACCCTGGTAAAGATATGGTGTATTATTTGTGCATTGGTGAGCATGCACAAATCAAGACTTGTCAAAGTGAATTAATTTAGGTAAGATAGTAGCTAATCTATTGCATAAAAGGCTATAAGTTTGGCATATTTTGGAGAATTTCATGGTTCAGGGAGAGTGACAACCTGGAGAAAAGGATCGATGAGAGAAACTGGAGTTAAGGAGATGACCTAGGTATGGGGTAAGTATGTCTTGAAATGTTTTATAACAAAGACCATATAAGCCATATTGTCCTAGGAACTTGGGTTGAAAGAGAAATAAGAAGCCAAAAGCTGCCTGGAGGACCTAGAGATTGGCTATGGAGCCAACCTTTGGGGATAAACCATTCAAGAATGGTTTAATTCCTTAGGGTAACAGTGCACCTAGGGGCCTTGTGTCACCATAACAACTTTATTTAAATACCTTTTTAAGGTAAACAAAGAAATTCTTTAAAGTATAAAAGTGTAAGTAGATATTTTTCTGTATTTGTCTAAAAAGTATAGGAACATTTCTTCATCTCCTGGGTTAAGGTTAGTCGTATGTCTGTATGTTTTTGTTAATTAATTTGGTATTTGGTATTCCTTTGGTATTATTAAGAAAAATCAGTTATTTTTAAGGTAATTATTAGTGATTTGCCATGATTGTGTTTGTTCTAGTAGAACTAATAAATTGCTCTACAAATGTATAACTTTTTTTTAACACTTTTAATTCCATGTTTCAGTTAAAGTATGATATAGTTCTTTTATCTTTATTCTATTCAAAAGATGGCTCTGCAAATGTATCTGCTATAAGTCAGGATAAAATATTCTGTTTTACTATGTATTTTTTGCTTTAATTCACATTGTAAAACATATTATATATTTTTAATATTGCAGCTCACTATTGCAGTACACCAGAATCTCCCCCACATGGCTTCATTGTGAGTCAAACAGGTGGACAGCTGAACAGCATGGTTCGCTGGGCTTGTGATCGAGGTTTCAGGCTCATAGGAAAAAGCACTGCTGTCTGCAAGAAAGCTCCATATGGATACTATTCATGGGATGCACCAGTACCAGCATGTCAAGGTACATGTTACTGTTTGTTTTATTTTAATACCATCAGAGGTAATAAAAAAATTTACAAAGTCAGAATGTTGAAAATGTATATTTACAGTTGATTCAGATAAATTCCGAATATAAAGCTGTAGATTAAAACCAATAATATGGCATCAAATAGCAACAAGCTAAAATTCCAATAATTTATTCAAATCAATGGGAAGGCAGAATATGTCAACGAACACAAGTATTTTTATAAATACCACTGACTACCACATATGAAAACATAATATTAAAAATAAGGCAAGAAAAAAACAACTACTGCTTGTTAAAATCCAATACTAACCAATCTCATAATATAATGGTACATACATAGCCCCTTTTTCTGAAAGGTTAAATAATGATTTACCTACAACCTATAGCACTGTTGTTAACACATTTTGATATGTACCAATTCTGAAAAAAAAAAATATTTTTTCTATAAAACAGCTAATGGGCATGCTTGAACAATTATTACCTACTAAGCACTTAAAGTTTCTAAAATTGCTTTCCTGAACTGTAAATGTTACTTGTAGAAATAATACAGACCTTTCAGGACTCATCTTTATTTTGTTATCCGCATTTTTCTTCATTTGTAAAACATAGATTTTCCCACCGTAATAACAATATAAAAAGGAAAGCTCGATATGTCTCTCCCTAGTAAGGCTGAGTAGGGTTCTTCTTGTTCCAGTGGTTATTCTTGAATAAGTCAATATTTATAAAGACTGTTCATCCTAAAAGCTATCATTTTAGTCCCTTCATCAATTGCTACAGTCCCTTCATCAATTGCTACAGACAACCAAAATGAAATTACATTTCATATTTAATAACATGCCTCATCACTTCGTAAAACAATTAGAATTTTACAATCAATACCAGAGGTATTCATGACTCAAGCAACGAGAGTTAGAAAAATAATCTTTATAATGCATTTTCCTCCTATGCTAAAGTATTTTCAGTTAAACCATATATACAAAACAATGAAACCGCAAGTTGTGCTCCTATTGATTCTATATATTAAAGTTCATGAGGCTTGAAGTTCACTAAGCATCAATGTCAGATTCTGGAGTGGCATTGACATTCATGGTTTTCTTGCTGAGTTAGGATAACATGGGATTGACAAGTTGTGATGAATGCTTGAAATATATTGCTTCTGTTTTTTGTAAAGCTTTGTCCATGGTGAGCTTATATAAAAAAATTAAGTTCGTATCCATACCTCTAGAGAATACCAAAAATATGGCATTTGCATATGAAAACTCTGGCTAGTGAGATTCAATGTTGCATATTTCCACCTCTTGTGCGCAGACATAGTACAAATTTAGGTAAATGTGTCTAGGCATGCTCATCTGTGTGCTTAATGTGCATGTGTGGCGTAACATTGTTAGATAGCTAGAATATTAAATGGCATCAAATGATAATGCACTTTTGTGGAATATAGAACCATCTCAAAGAATATGTTTAAATTAGCAACAGTTAAATACTTCAATCCGTCAGGTTCCTTATTGTGCTGTCTGTGTTGTACATGGGGAACCCAAATTAGACTGAAAAGCTTTGAAATTATTTCTGAAATGTGCCTAACAAAAAGAAAAAAACAATTTGTTCTTGCTTTAAAATGTCAATCAGATTCTCCACATGAATAAGGAGTTTCCACTAATACTAGTATTTCTTAAAGCATTATAGCTTTACAGATTCGACTTTTGAAAAAAAGAAGAAGCTATTTTTAACCTCTTAGAGACCAGGCCATTTTTCAATTTTCTTACTGTTAAGGACCAGGGCTCTTTTTACATTTCTGCGGTGTTTGTGTTTAGCTTTAATTTTCCTCTTACTCATTTACTGTACCCACACATATTATATAAAGTTTTTCTTGCCATTAAATTATCTTTCTAAGGATACCATTATTTTCATCATATCATATAATTTACTATAAAAAATATATATAAAATATAATAAAAAAACACCTTTTCTAACTTTGACCCCCAAAATCTTACGCATCTACAATCGTCAAAAAAAAAACCATGCTAAATAGTTTCTACATTTTGTCCTGACTTTAGAAATACCAAATGTTAACATGTTCTTAGCTTTTTTCTTCAAGTTACAGGGCAAAAAGTACAACTAGCACTTTGTTATTTTCAAACCTTTCCCCCCCCCAAAATTAACGCAAGTTACATTGTAACACTGATATCTGACATGTATAAATTTTGTAAATGAAGACAACCTAAGGTATTAAACCTGGGGTATTTTGACTCTTTTCATGCAACCATTTTACCAGCAATCTATGTAAAATTAAAACTAAATATTAATTGGTGATTTTTTTGACACACATAGCAATTTAAGAATACATGTACTGAGAACTTTAAGGATTACTGCCAAAGAACACCCTAATGTGTGATCAGCAACATCTCCTGAGTACAGTGATACCACCCATATATAGGTGTGTCAGGTTCTCTGGGGGCTAAAAGACCTTATTTGGAGGGTGCGCATTCCAGTTTTCCAACTTGGAATTTTCACAGCTGGTCATCATGCACCCATGTCTTATTTGGGACATTTTTGAAGCTGCCAATGTAATCTACCCCCATAAAACCATATATTTTTGAAACATAGACACCCCAGGGTATTTCAAATGGTGGTATTTTAATACTTTCCACACACAAATTCTACCAACAGTCTTTGTCAAACTTTTGAGTAGTAAATTTTTTGTGTTATTTTTCTCTCACATTGTACTTTAGAAATGGATTCTCAGTTCGTTTTATGTGTTACTGACAAAGAACACCTCAATACGTGTTCAGCAACATCTCCTGAGTACAGTGATACCACCCATGTATAGGTGTGTTGGGTTCTCTGGGGGCTAAAAGACCTTATATGGAGGATGCGCATTCCAGTTTTCCCAATTGTAATTTTCACAGCTGATCATCATGCCCCCATGTCCTGTTTTGGACATTTTTGAAGCCGACCAATGTAATTTACCCCCATCAAACCATATATTTTTGAAAGGTAGATACCCTAGGGTATTTCAAATGGTGGTATTTAAACACTTTCCATGCACTAATTCTACCACCAGTCTTTGTCAAACTTTTGGGTAGTCTTTTTTTCGTGTTATTTTTCTCTCGCATTGTACTTTAGGCATGAATTCTCATGCCTTGTTTCTGACAAAGAACACCCCAATATGTGTTCAACAACATCTCCTGAGTACAACAGTGCTCCCAATGTTCAGGTTTTATGGGTTTTTGCAAACTTACAGGGGTCAAATGTAGGGCTTTCCCCTTTTTCCATGTTTGCACATTGAAATTTGCCAGATTGGTTTGCTGGGCGTATGTTGCCTTTCAGACCGTATAGCAGCCCAGGAATTAAAATTAACCCCATCATGGCATTCCATTTGTAAAAGTATGTATTCAAAATGGGATATGTCCAGTCTTTTGCAGTAGCCACTTAGCCACAAACGCTTGCCAAAGTAAGCGTTCATGTTTTTGTTTTGCATTTTTATTTACATAAAAACTGCACTTTTACTGGTGATTTCATCGTCATGATAGATTTTACTGTTTTAAACATTCATATTTGTGTTCAGTGAAGTCTCCAGAGTATAACAATACCCCCCATGTCGAGGTTTTATGGTTTTTTGGAAAGTTACAGGGTCAATATAGGGCTTGCCCAATTCAGTTTGCCAGATTGGTTTGCTGGTTCTGTGTTGCCTTTCGAGACCATATGGTAGCCCAGGAATGTGAAATAACCACATCATGGCATACAATTTTCAAATGTAGACAATCCAGGGTATTCAAAATGGGTTCTTTTGTAGTAGGCACTTAGTCACAAACACTGACCAAAGTTAGCGTATTTATTTGTTTTTTATAAATGTTTTTTTTAAAAATTTATATATTTTATATATATATATATACTGTATATATATATATATATATATAAAATCTGTGTGTATTTGTGTATATATATATATATATATATATATATATATACGCACATATACATATAATATGTGTGTATATATAGATATATACACACATACTTTTACTTCCTATATATGTATAATATATTATAATTAAAGTATTTTACAATATATTATACATATATAATGCATGTATATGATTTCATTATAAGTGTATTTTGAGATATATGTGTATATATCTCAAAGTACACTTAGAATGGAATCATATATATGCATTATATATGTATAATATATTGTAAAATACTTTAATTATAATATATTATACATATATAATATATGTATAATATATATTAATATATATATATATATATATACATATATATATATTACTATTTAGCAGCCTGGGGGACTAGCTGACAGCTCAGATAGTCCCCCTGCTGGCAGCTACTAGACTCCTATTGCGGCGATGTGATCATATGGCCCTGGAGGGCCGGGGTGGCCGGAGCTGCTGCAGGGGACTGCTGGGTTCTCCGGCAGTCCCCATTGACAGTGATCGCCGTGGATCGCTGGTCCAGGTAAGTCCAGGGCTCCCATTTGCCGCGGACGAACTAGCTTGTGGTCCTTACCAACTGTTTTTTGTCAGACGTACCTAGTACATCCACGGTCGTTAAGGGGATATACATAGATATAGATATATAATTTCATTCTAAGTGTTTATTAACTTTAATTTATTTATTTTAAACTTATTTTTGTTTTAATTTTTTCACCAGCAAGGGGGACTGACTGTCAGTTCAGGCAGTCCCCCTGCTGGCAGCACTATGGACCTATTAGATCGGTCACATGGCCACTGGGAGTCCTAATTTGGAGAGGGGGGACTGTTTGGGCTAGTCCCCCCTCAGAAGAAGACCTATCGCCCGCGAGGAATGGCGGTGATCGGTAAGTACATGGGAGAGGGAGTGAGGGAGGAAGAGTAGAGGTTAATTTGTTTTATTTATTTATTTTTTAATTAAAATCTTCACTGAGTGCTTCAACCCCTCGAGGCACTTAGCTCAGGCAGAGTTTTGAAGGCTCCTGATGGCTTCCGATGCTCTGCACTACACTGCTGGGTGCCACGTGGGGCAACCCGGAAGTGACCACTCCGGGGGGAGTGATCACTTGGGTGCCCGGCAGTAAGGTGAGGCATTGCACGATATGAGAAAGGTAGAAGGAGTACAGACAGTTGACCTCAAAGATAGAAGCAAAATAATATAATGGTGCAGTACGGTATATCTGATGAATACGTCATGAGGTAATCTTATTTGGTTATCACTCACATTTGGTAACTCAGAGCTCAGCTGTATTGCGCATGGATGGAACATTCCCTGTCTAGGGATATATGTTGGTGTAGACGTCCCGGGTGTCTCAAGTAAGGTGCAATGTGCAGGACATATGCAAAAATAAGTACAAGAAAAAATACTCCAATGGTGAAGTAAGTACTGATAGATATAAAAAAGGAATAAAGTAATGTACTTACATTTACCAGAGCATAACTTGCTCTGATATATACAGCATGGTGGTATAATCCCCACCTTGGAATATGATGGTACCAGGAAGCAAAAAAAAAAAGTTGGATAAAACCATCATATTCCTAGGTGGGGATTATACCACCATGCTGAATAAATTCTGACGTATTTTGTGCCTTCTCTGATATTTCTTTAGAGAAGAAGTCTTTGAAGAAGTGCCAAAACAGGTACAAAAAAGGCAAGAATTGATTCAGAAACTATCCTCTCTATACCCCAGGTTATTTAACTTAACTTGAATAAATCCCCCCACCCCCCATTTTCTGTGTCATTTTCCCAAGACTAAGGTACATTTAATTATCTGTTCTAAAAGGCCCATACTTAAGCATTGAGATTCCAGGATCATAATCTACTTTAGACACTGCAACCACATAGTTGAGATAAAGTTGTTTTGGTGCTTAGAGTGTCCCATTAAGTTTGTAACTTACCACAGTGCAATAAAAAAACAAAAAACAAAAAACTGCATATTGAAGGTAGGGTAATGGCATGATTTCAATAGGTAAACCAATATTTATACCATATTTGGTAATGCCTCTTTTTAGGTATGACAATACCTTGTGACTACTGTCCGACATTTACACTTAGTAAGTCTATTGTCTATAATTATTCTTAAATCTTTTTAATTTTACTGATACATCTCCATTAAAGATGGATGGATTTTTCTATTTATTTATTTTTTGCACAGATTACATTGTCTTAACCTGCATTGATTTGTGTCAGCAATAGATTTATAGTTTTCAATACAAAAACTTTGTTGCACTTGATCCTTAAATGAACACTATAGTGACTTGAATACAAACATGAATTCCTGTTACTATAGTGTTAAAAAAAACACAGTTTAGGCTTTTGCACCCTAGGCACATTTTTAAAAATTAATAAATTTACCTTTTTTCCATTGAATCAATGCATCTATATGAGGAACATTTAGCGCATCCATGCAAAGCATGAAGATGCTAAACGTTAGTGCTGCACATTGTGCAGTACTGACTCAAAAACCACCTCTAGTGGACGTCTGAATACTTGCCACTTGAGGTGTTCCTAGGTAGGAATGTAAACAAGCATTTTCCTCTAATGTTATCTCAATGCTTTCAAAAATACAAAATGGTCACATGCACTGACATACTCACTTTTCATGAGATGCTCACTTTCAGCCACTGCAAATAAATGCACTCAACTTTGGTCTACATAGCAACAAAGGCTTGAATTGTGTTTTCAACCCGAATTTTATCGATTGTGCATTAGAGTGACCAATTGTGGATTCAAATGATCGGATTTGATTTGGACACTTGGCCAAAACACATTTTTGCACAACTTTTGTGACCATAACAATCATGTTTTGAAATATCAGAAAATAAATACTCTTCTTTCACGCTCATTGAGCTGTCTCTAATGTTACCATATGAATTGACAGGTTTTCTAAGTTCACTCAGTTATCACTTAACGATCTTGCTAATTTTATGTTCTACATGTTTTTAAAAAAATCACACAGATGGCATGTGTTGACATTTATATGCTCAGCATGATAGCTTGTTCAATCTGTATTAAGATAAATAATGCATTTAAGGAATGCATTCAGTGGAATTGGTATTTTACATTAAAGGGACAAAGCTTAATATAGTTATTCTGGTGTATAGTCTTTCCATGCAGGCATTTTAATGTAAACGCTGGACAGGTGTAGCTTTTCAGAGAATCTACACACTGTGCCCCCCATTCTCACTCTCTACAACCCAAAGCCACACATATTAAACTGCAAACACAACACAACTGAAACCAACCTATTAACACCAAACAACACACAACAATCAGCTCACTCTACACACTTGTAATCCCAGGGCCTCTTACTCAGCAATACAGAGCCTCTTACTCAGCAAACTCTGCACATGATCTGTCCTGGAAGAGCATTTAACCAACACATTGAGAGAGGGCGTGCTTGTCATTGGTGTTGACAAAACCCTCCCTCTCTGGCCATGCCCCTTCTCACTGGCCTGCTCTGATTAAAAAATGGCTGGGCCAGTTGTTTTTTTCCAGTCCGGCCCTGTGTTTTTTTATCATGAGTAGAGAGACATACTGAACCTACTAACCACTTGTCTTTGTAGAGTACAAATACAAACAAACAAGTCCTGCGCTCACTCCCATCACTCCTGAGTGGCAGCAACGGCCACAGTACACATCAGCCCCTATACATACAGGAAAAACCAAAGAAAAGGTTACCGCGCTCTCTCCTAAATCCCTATGTATATTTAAACACATGGAGGTAATTTAGTTACTCCAATAGCCATTGGAGGGAATGCCTGCCTACCAACGTCAAGGCAGACCCCCTCAGGTGGGTCCTATACTGACCTTTCACCTTGCCTCCTTAAGCTTCAGGCAAATATATCTTTAATGAGACAGAGAGGGGTATTTTTTATATACACCCCTATATACTTATTAACCCTTAATAGGGAGCACATGGGATGGGTGGCAACATTGTAACATAGCCGTGTGATACAAAAGGTGAATACAAATACAAAAAAACAAGTCCTGCACTCACTCCCATCACTCCTGGGCGGCAGCAATGACCACAGTACACATCAGCCTCAAAACATACAGTAAAAACCAGAGTAGATAGACATACTGAACCTGCTCCCCACTTGTCTTCGTAGAGAGACATGTAAATTTCATAAAATGTTATGTTATTTCCCCATCTCATAGTCAATGAGGATGGCTATACTTTTTCCCCCATGCCTGTATGCTCTGTGCATTTGCACGTAGGTTTAATTATCCAAGACATGATCATCTGCTTCAACTGTATCACCTTTCTGTATGTCCTGTGTAATTATATGGTTACCAATGATAGAGAGAAAGGAGTTTCCAGTCTTCTGGCCCATGAATATGTCTCCATTTGTCACACTACAACCGTTATGCTAGGAGTGCAACCAGCTCTCTAAGTATTTAAACGTTTCTCCAAGAACAGGTGCCTGGCGTCTGTATGTGCAGCATTTCATTATGAAACACTGCACATGCAGGTGTAACTTCACTACCAGCAGTGTCATTGGGGTATAATTATTCAAGAGTTCTCTACTGGCTAATGTCAGTTCTATGCATGTTTGGCATCAGTCGCCAGCATGCACAGCATTCTGGCAACAAACAGCCAATGGTACCCCCCATGTCACCCACATCTTTCCATCAGTTTGTCCTCCAAGACACTTCCCCCCATCAGCAATAGGGAGTAACCTCAGTGGGGGAGGATCAGGCTGAGGGAGAACTTGGCCTCATTTAGCTATTTTTTTGTTTTTGTTATTGTGATGGGGGGCAGTATAGGAAGATTAACGCTTACCAAAAACAATGTTTTCCTTTAATTGTGCTCAAGTCCCCTTGTACAATAGAATGTGTGAGAGTTACCCAGGATCTCTGACAGTACTAGCACAAAAGCTCAATAAGTAATATGAATGCAATTGAAAAAAAGAACAAAAAACAAACAAACAAAATGGGATAGACATGACTGCACAGAATGGATCTGAATCTCTAAGAAACAAGGTCACCAACAAAGATAAGTGAAGTATAAAAACAATATACCCAGTAGATTGGAGAGATCTAGCAATGGGATGAAAAGAAAAAAATACAGGGGGAAATGTTTCAAGGCAAAACAGATAACAGTTTAGGTCAAAGGAGCAATCACTATGGAAACCAAGAGTTTCAGATTAGCACCTGTTTTGCCTCAGTAAATATCTCCCACAACCTCATGTTTTAGGCTGAAATTCCCTTAATGGTCTGTAAGTATGTATACATATGTATATGTTCATGTATTGTCTGTCTTTCTGTCCATCGCGTCTACTATTTGTCCGTCTGTCTTCCTTTGCATACAGTATGTCTGTGTTTTTCTTTTCACCCCATGCCTACACCATCCAATATAATGTACATTTATAAAAAATATTTTAGTTGGGATTTTGTATGCAGGTTAGCAATATATCCATCCACTTGCATATAATGGAAACAGAACAACCATTAAATGTAATACATTTCTACATATTATTCAGCTACAGTAGAGTAGCTATTTCTATGAAGCTATTTTCAGTTATGTTTCATTTTGAAATCTGCAGTGGCAGCAATGTCTAATATTTGCTATGAAGGAAGATAGTTTAAATGATGTAAAAGTCAGTAGCTTAAAAAGATCTGTCAATACTCACACACTGTTAGCTTTAAAAAGAAACTGAAAAAATCAGTAACCCACACCTTCACACCATTCCACCATTCTTTGCTAAATGGGCATGTTTTCTTTTTACTTTATTTTTTTTTTATGCATACTCGATGCACGCACAATACTAATGCCATATTTGTTTACATTTCAGCAATTTCATGTGGAATTCCCAAAGCACCTTTAAATGGAGGGATTTTAACCACAGATTACTTAGTTGGAACAAGCGTAACTTACTTTTGCAATGATGGATTCAAGTTATCATCTAAAGAACTCACCACAGCTGTATGTCAGCCAGATGGCACATGGAGCAATCATAATAAGACGCCTCGTTGTGTCGGTAAGAAAATTATGAAGATATCTGTGGTATTATACAGAATGGCATAAAACATATTTGTCTAGTATATTGACATTGTTTATGGCAGGGGTGCCCAAATGGTATTCAAGATGTTTTAAAACTACAACTTCCATGATGCTTTATCATACTAGAGGTATTCTAAAGGCATGCGTAGGATCATGGGAGTTTGTTTTACAACATCTGGGGATCCCTGGTTTAGGGCATTGGTCAGTATCTATACTAGAACATAAAAAACATTTCTGCACTTTCGAGACTAGCAACATTTATGGGACCTACAAGTCCCAGTATATATTTTATATGTTCTTTAAAATCTCTTTCAATAAATATACAAATACAAAACAAAATGAATTAAAGAAAACAAATAAATAAACATTTCTGCAGTTGACAAAGCACAAATCTGATTTTTCTTTTTTATGTTTCAATACCAAAATAAACCAAGATATTATCTGTTGACCTTTGATGCAACTGATGCAAAGTATAACAATAAGATATCATGTTTTTTTTAAAACTTTTTTACTTTTTCACGATACTATAGGGGATACAGCTCAGAAGCTATACAAAGCTCATATAGCATATTAATCAATAACAAAATATTTTAATCTTACATTTAAAATTCTTACATTTTCTGTCATATTACAATCATTTGTTTTTTATCTTAAATCAAAAACAACAAAAAAAACAAGAAAGAAACCACCATTCTAAATAAACCCTTAATATATCAAGTACATACTGCTCACACTTTTAACCCCTTAACTTCTGGAATAAAAGGGAATCATGGCATGTCATGTGTCCTTAAGGGGTTAAAGAATTATAACTTTTCTGTTCTGGGTATCTTTTTTATTTTAATGAAAAATATATTAACAGTGATTGGACAGAAGGGACAAGATGTGCCATGTGTACCTTGATCCATAAAGGAATCAAAATATTCTTGCTTGAGAGATCCTGGTAGAATATCGGTTTTATTCTAAAAGAGTAGTCGCTCATATCATTAGGTCATATCTTACACATCTTTTGCGTGTGAATAGAAACATACACATATGTGGGCTAAATGCCTGCCTTCTAGCTAAGTTGTGCACTGTTTGCTTCATTTAAAATCCATGGTCATTTAGGTATATTTTTATTCCACTAAACATGAAGTGAGGATGATTTTGATATTTTTTTTTCAAAGCGTGAAAGCAGGACACACATAGCAAAGTATAATTATGTCCAGTTTTCATCTAATTGAAAGTAATGGGAAATGCAGTAGTCAACAGCAAGAGCAAAAAATAAACCAAAGATCTAAAAATACCATATAATCACCAGAGCTGAAATTTCAATTACAGTCAAAAAAGTAATACAGCAGTAAAATCTTTCTAAAAACTGAAAATAGGAAAATAAATGCACTTATATAAACACATGTTAACAGTTCTAGCCTTGAAAATAATTAGTTGCAAATGGTATAATTAATAAACCGAACAAAGAAGTGAAATAAAACTGTTAAAGTTAAAAAAATAAGAAGGTCCCAGTTTTATTTATTTATAATGCATTTTTTGTTTAGTATGATCTTTATTTATTTACCAATTTGGACCAGAATATTATTATTATTATAATAATAATAATTATTATTATTATTATTGCGATTTATATAGCACCAACAGATTCCATAGCACTTTACAATATTATGAGAGGGGGTATTTAACTATAAATAGGACAATTATAAGAAAACTTACAGGAACAATAGGTTGAAGAGGACCTGGCTCAAACGAGCTTACAGTCTATAGAATGAGGGGTAGAAAACACATTAGGACAAGAGATAGTAATCAAATAAGGTGAGAGTGAAGCAGAGTTGGAGGAGAGAGTAGAGTGCTGCCCTTTAGGAGAGAGCAAGAGACAGGTATGTGAGGTAGAGGTTACTCTGGGAGGCCTAAAGAGATGGGTTTTAAGGCACTTCTTAAGTGATTGAAGACTAGGGGAGAGTCTGATGGCGGTAGGCAAGCTATTCCACAGGAAGGGAGCGCCCGCGAGAATCCTAGGTATTAAAATAGTAAAACAAGCATTCTCACTTCACCAACTGGATGTTCGTTTATCTTCCCTTTCAGTCAAACGTAATAATATCATATTCTATCTGAAGAGCATTGAAGTAAAAGAAAATACAGTAAAAGAAAATCCCCTAGGGGTCTTCTGATCCTAATAAAATGTGTACCTAATATCTATTCACATATGAAAAGGTCCCCATCATAACAATTCTTACAATCCACCATTCCTTGTGGAAAATATTGTCATAGGTGTGCCCTAATATTTAAAGGAACACTACAGGGTTAGGAACACAAACATGTACACCTGACCCTATAATGTTAAAAATACCATTTAGGTGGCATGCCCCTTGTTACACCCCTCAAAAGGTAATAACATTTACCCTGGCCATGCCCCGATCCATCTCCTTGGCTGACATCATAAAAACTGGAAAGCATTGGATTGGCTGAGATCATCAAGGAAGGGTGGGGGAGGGGGGCAGGGCTAAACGCTGGCTTGGCAAATCAGCATCTCATTATAGAGATGTATCTCTATGGGGAAATGTTTGGTGTTTCCATGCAGATCATGGAGATGCTGACCGCAGTGCTGCACACTGTGAAGCTCTGCCACAGGATGCACCTCCAGTGGCCATCTGAGGAGTGTATGCTGGAGGTATAATAGGGAGCAAAATAAATAAAAATACCTATGCTTACCAGAAAAACTACATTAAACTGTAGTTGTTCTGGAGACTATAGTGTCACTGTAAGTGTACTTAAAATAAGTGTAAAATAACATATCCAGAGTAGTCACTGACTAAAATGTACTTATATCCCACCTATAGTCATATCTAAAAGAAACTCTTCAAGCCTAGAGTAAATTGTGAGAAAACTAATAGTCTACATAGACATGCATCTACAATCAGAATAAGTTGTCTATTGGCTGTCCCAATGATGTTGCTTCATTAATTTCACATTGACTGCCTGTTGCAGCTCACTCAATGTAATGTGCCAGACCACACACTGCAATATATGAGGTGAGAGAATAAAGGACATTATTGAGCATGAAACTCCCTAGAACCTGGGTGGGCAATCTCTGGATGTTTTGGACTACATCTCCCTTGATCCTTTGCTAGCATTATGGTCCTAATAGCATTATGGGAGATGTAGTCCAAACCATCTGACCGGCCGCAGATTGCCCACCCCTACCCTAGCACATAGAAATGCCACAGGGTTAATGGGGAGAGAATCAAATAATTGCTCCCAGTGTATAGATGGTTGAGTGGTTCCTTACAGAGTTTTATAGATTATTTCAACCACTTGTCTAACCAGGAGAGTTGTCTTTTAACATGACATTATGGAAGTCATCAGCAGAGTCAGTACAACTTAACCTTTGGTGGACAGTGTCTACTAGTGTATTACTAGTTTATTACTAAGTATTTATCATTTAATGCAATTTTTAAGCATATCTTATATATAATATTTGTTTGAATTGGGCTAACAAGAAATTAATACATTTTATTAAACCTTTTTGTCTTATTTTGCAGTTGTTACATGTGCAAGTATCAATTCATTCACTTTGGAACATGGAAGGTGGCGTATTGTAAATGGCTCCCATTATGAGTACAAAACAAAAGTTGTTTTTAGTTGCGATCCAGGCTATTTCCGACTGGGCCCAGCATCTATTCAATGCCTTGCTAATGGGACATGGAGCTGGAGGAATGAAAGACCACACTGCCAAAGTATGTATTATGGCACTTTAATTTACAATTATGTTTGGTTTTGAAAAAGATGGATGGACAGATAGATCATTGTATGGACAGGTTAATTTCAATGAAAAACCTTTGTGACCTTCATCGTGTCCTTGTTGTTAGAATTAACATATTGATTATTAGCTTTGTCTTGGAATAAGAGTCATAGATCTGCAAAACTCATTATTTTCACCACAGACAAAGTAAAGTCAAAGCACTGCACATATTAGAAATGCCTTTTTTTCTGTTAAATAGAGTGAATTTTCATGCTTTTACCTTATCACGTTCGACTGAAAGGGAAGATAAATGAACATCCAGTTGGTGAAGTGTGAATGCTTGTTTTACTACTTTAGTACCCAGGATTTGATCATTGAAATAAAGAATGAAAACAGCTGTACCAAATTGCATTCATTCATTTGCCTTTCATTTAAAAAGTCAAATGACTAATTTAAGCAAGATCTTATGTGCATCACATCATCTTCAAGAATATATGTTTCTTTGTTTTCATAAACAACATTCTATATTGTAATATAGTATTAAAACATTTGCAATATAACAAGGTATGAATTATGCTCTTAAAGCTGTTTATATTTATTTTGAATGTAATTGTATTGCAAAAATTTAAAAAGAGTATAGGTAGTTAAAATTAGCTATTCCATTTTTTCTTAATAAAGATTTTAATAAATACAAATATAAAGGTAGAAGAGAAATCTATAATCCACATCATTAAACCCAAAGCAAACCACAAAGAATGTGATTGTTATTCCTGGCACTTTTTTAGGTTGTTAGGGGGGGTCAGTTAATAGAATTGAACTACAATATAAAGCCTCTTAGCTATGGCTTTAACTTATTAAGAGAAGTCTAACTTATACTTTAACCTATGAAGGACAGTTGCAAACCTAGGAAAAAGTGATAAATAAGGAACTAACACAATGGAAACAAATAGAATATCTTGAAACATTTAGCACTTTGACATCTACTAGTGCCTGTTTTTGGCTTGATATAGACCCCCCTAAATGAGTTGGGAGTTTTCTTTTTGAGTAGACACACACATTTAGTGTTTCACTTCTCACAATGCATAATGGTGTCCTAGAAAGATCAGAAACACATGCAAATTCTGTTAATAATAGCATTAATCGTTCACATATTTGGTGGACACTCTTCTATTGTCGAGTGATACTTCAAGAAAATAATCCAATCTAATTGATTAAATCAGTTTGTATTGCCTTTTAATCACCAAATTTTATATTTGAACATTTAGACCTTGACTACACAATGAAACCCAATAAATCTAATTTGGACATCCTGGCCATCCTAGACCTCTGCTCTGAAGGTCAGGAAAATGAATCCCAGAAGAGTTTGCTAATTGGCAAGAAGACCAACTCATGGTCCTTTCTGCCATAATAGGCAGACTTACCAAAAAAGATAGAACATATAGATACTAGATCAATCTAGAGAAAGGGAAGGAACTCTACTTAACCAGAAGTCTACTGGAATGACTGAAAGATTAAAAAGTACACATTTCCAGTCTTGTGAAAACTATTGGTTATATCAGCAAATAGATCCATTCTTGTGAAAACTATTGGTTATATCAGCAAATAGATCCATTCTTGTGAAAACTATTGGTTATATCAACAAATAGATACACTATGCTTATACTATCTTCACCTCACTCTGTCTTCATTTGTTCTAGACATTTCTTCTAAAAACTACATAGAGTACATGCCTTAAAATGTTTTAGTCTCTGGAGATACTTGCTTATTCTTATTCATTAGATGTTTTGTATGTAATGCTGGTTTTGGGCTTAAGATCAACATGCCCTGTTTATTCATTACAGACATATAATAGCTGTATTGTTGCAATTTAAGTTTAACAGAATACTCCAAGCACCAAAGCTAGTACATTGCACTTTAGTTTATATAGTTTCAATACTGCCCTTACATACCCACATTGTAAGTAGAAAAAACCTTTTTAGAACTGTTTGACTTCTTACCTGGAGCCCCCAAGTACTGCTCCCTGCTCCAATGCTCTAATTGGATGAGAGCAACCAGCTGATGACCCACCCTAAAAGCAGCACTGCAAGGAGTTTCTGGATCAGCAGAGGTAGCAGAGGTGCCTGGTAGATCCACGCTAATAAATCAAGTCACTCTACAACCATTTGAATAGTTACAATGGGGAGCACTAGGGCACTCCATGCATCATATCCACTGCTGCACACTGTAGTTGTCATGGTGTTTTTAGTGTTGCTTTTAAGAATGTTGCTTCCATGGCAACATACATGGTGGATGGCATTACATGGTGATTAAACATTTACTTAGACAGTAATTGTAAATACACCAAATAGATACTAGAGAATCAGTCTTAAAGGGTTACTTTAATCCTCATGACCTCATCTACTTTTAGAAATGGTCATGGCGGTAGGATTCTGTATGAGCATTTAAGCTTGAAGCACTGCTCCTGCATAGATATTTATCTTGGGCAAAAATTACATCTGCAGTGCACACTGGTTACAAGTGCAATGAGCTTCTCCCTTGCAAGCTGTGCAACTGCAAGGAAAAACTGGCATTTCCCTCCCTCCCTGCTTTTATTTCATACCACCCACCTACCTATTACATCAATGTGATTTCTTTTTTATCTTTTATTACCCCCTCTGTCCTCTCTCCCCTTCACTCTCATTTCAGCCTAGAGCAGTCATGCGCTCTGAGCTTGTTAAACAGATCAAATACTTCTTTATGAGATGGAAATGATTGGACCGCATAAGGCCTTTTATTTATTCATTTATTTACTTATAAAATATTTTACCAGGAAGGAAAAATGTTCTCATTTTCAAGTATGTCATGTGTCCACAAAACATTGCATTGTTACAATAGGATACAAAATTACAAAAAATAAAATATACAAACAATATATACATATAAACACATGTATAAATTTAATACATAACAGGTAATAAATATATATTCAACCATGGCAGATGCATTCTGTGCTGAGATATATTGCCATAGAACTCTTAAAATATTTTAGAATGAATGAAGTTTTGACTGTGTCCCTGAGGTTATTCCATAATTGCAGTGCTCTGTGGGAAAATGATGATCGAGCCTCTTTATTTTTGTATTGCGGTATGCTAAATATCATGCTAGAACTGGATCAGAGGTTATAGGAGGTGAGAACAGCTGGGCAGAGCATTCTACTCAGGTAGGGTGGGTGCTTCCCAGAAAAGCTCTTATGCACAAGGCTGGAAAGATGAAGAGTGCACCAGGATTGCAGCGATAGCCAGTTTAGCTCTTTTAACATGTCACAATGGTGGGTCAAGTAATTTCATTCTTTTACAAAGTGGCAGAATGAATTATATAACATATTAAGTTTATGAAGGTGGGTTTTTAACAACCCTTTAGTAGTTATAGTTGTAATAGTTGAAAACCTTTGAATACTATTCTTATAAAACTTGGTATTAGGGAGGTAAGGTATCTCTAGAAATAGTAACCCATAATTTAAAATAGCTTCCATTGTATATTCATGTGTCAAATTATTGAAAAATGAGTTAGAAACTTTAAGACATAACTTGTTAATTGTGGTAAAGTTTATGCAAATCAATGTGCATATGCTGTGGTAACATCAATTGTTGTCCTATCAATCACAGTCTAATTTTAATAAATCATTTCAATAAGCAATCAGATATACTTTTGAAAACAGCATCATAGGGGCTATGCATAACTAATGATGCATTTATTAGGCGTAAGTATCTCACAAACAGTGATTAGTAACAATTACTGTATGATGGAAAGTTGGGCTCAATTAGCGGAATAAATTGTTGAAGTTTAATGAATAAACCATAATTGGCTAATATTCTTGTAACTGAATAAACATCAAAGCTATAATTAATTTAGCATAGCTAAAGACAAAGAGAAGGCTATTCATCACCCCTTTCATATAGTTTTAAGGTTCAATTAACATGGTTCATTAACCAACAGGTGTAAAACCACCAATCACTATCTATTAGCCATTACTTGTGCATAATTTAAAAGGTTGGAGACTTTGCTCCAATTCATTCATTCTAATTTATTTTTTCTAAAAAGTCAAGAAAATGTCTGCTACTCTATAATTTCACAAGATGACTAGTAATCAAATGACATGTTATGGTGTATTATATATGTATTTTATTTGTCGTGCATGGATTTTTAATAGCAGGTATCTTTGAGAATCTTAAAGTAGGATCTTAACCCCTTAAGGACGGGGGCAATTCTCCACGTTTTGAACCAAAACAAAACCTAGTATTTGAGCTATATGTCTGTTAAACCAATATTTACCTCTTTCAAATTAAGTGCAACCAAACGTAATATATATATCTTTTTTTTTCTGGAGAAATAGGGTGTTCAATTCACATCAAATATTTATATGCGAATCAATATAATATGAATAAGATCTAAAAAAAAAAGTGTCAGACATTTAGAATGAAAATTGTTTTAAAAGTTTTGAATGGCATTTTACACATATGAATGAGTGGGTGTTCAGGAACTGGGAAAAGCAAGTAGCAAATGTAGACAATAGTTGACAATCTATCATAACAGTCCAAACTTGGATCAAATTGGATAAATAATGTAAAATGACACTGCTGTGCTATCAGAGAATTGGGTTTAGGTCTAGGCTTTGGTTTCTGGGAGTCCTGATTTTCATAAACTCTTCAAAAATAATTTGACAAGAAATGGGTAAATGACACAGAAATACTCTATAACCCATAGCCTCTGTATAAGATTTACAAACCCAACCCTGGACTGAAGTCCTTGCTGGTACCCGATTGCCCATACGGGGTTCATAGGAACAATCCACTGTCCAAACACTAACTAGATAAATAAATAAATATCACCATTTGGTAGATATACTCCCAATGAAAACATGCATGCATTCAATTATGTGTTTTTGCTTCATTGGATGTATATCTAAAAACATCTTGAATAAGCTGCAGAGTTTTTCTCTGCAGCCTTTGCAAATCCACCAATTCTTCCTAGGCCTGACTTTCTGTGGCTGTCCAATTACAGATTTCCCAAATGCAGCTCAATGAGAAGTCTTTGCAAGGCATGTGCTCTGGGCAATTGCCTGTCTCTTGAGTTTAAATTCACTGAGCTAAATAACCAGAAAATGTTGAGGTAACATGACTGGTTGCCTAGTTAAATTTGCACTTTTTGTAAAATAATAAAAATAGGACACATTCTTTACACATAAATAACTTCAGCAATCTGTAGTACTTTAACAGTCTAAAGTCTCTTTTAAAGTTTACTGTAAAGTAAATCACAGCACAAATGTAGATTGTATACCTTATAAATAACAATAATATATAAACTAGAATTTAACTACTTTGTCTACTTACAAATAACGTAGATTTTGAAAAATGAAATTATATTTATATTTTTTAATCTAATTTAAATAATATTTACACTTTAAAGTTTCTTTATGTATAATTTGTCTATATTGTACTCTTGTTTCATTCCATTTCCTCTTTTTAGACATATAATCATTTAAATCTACAGTGGAAAGAGGTTTAGCAATGCTAAATATATAGGACAAGTCACGTTACAAGATTCAAATTCACACATAGAGATAAAATAACACACTAAGTTTTGAATATCGCCAACGAATTTAAAGTGTGGAGAGAAAATGGTAACTAAAACACAATGTACAGTGGGAATAGTAGTGATCAGTCATTGGAACTGGATATTAATGCCACTAATTATTTGTGAAAAGATATTGTGACAATTTGAGTGGCCTATAGGCCTCCAATGAGATGCATACTGAGGAACGGCTGATAACCCCTCAAGTACACAGCTTTAGTAAAAAGCCAGCATAACAGTACATTTCCATCATGTGTCTGTAGGGGGTAGTGAGAGAAAGCTGATGTTTAGATTAGTAAATTTTAGAGATTGTATAGCATTATATCTGGGGAAGATTACTGACTTTTTGTAATAATTTTACTCTGGAGTTTGTTAGCTAAACACTTAATTTTAATACTATATTATTATGATTATTATTATATAGTGAATGGATGTTCATATTTTTTTCAGTCACTTCATGTGGAGAGCTTCCTATACCACCAAATGGGAAGAAAATTGGAAGTCAAACAACATTTGGATCAACAGCAATATTTACATGCGATACTGGATATATGCTAGTGGGCTCTACTGTAAGAGAGTGCCTGTCATCTGGACTTTGGAGTGGTTCAGAAACTAGATGCCTTGGTAAAAACATGCCATCCTATATACAATTTGTACACACGTGTATATTTATAATTTTACCTTAAATATTGTGTGCAGATTTGGCAGGGAATATGGATGTGAGTTGCATCTCATGTATGTAGGATATGAGATACAGTTACAGTTATAAAAATAGCTAGTAAAGAGATTAATGGGGTATACTGTTATACAGACATGCTTACTCATAAAGAGGTTTTGTGGGATAACATTCTAAACTGGATCAATCACAGTAAAAAGTAGATTTGGCTCAATATTTAATATATATATTTATTTATTTATTTATTTATGTATTGCTAGCTCAAAAAGGAAAAAGAATCCATGTAAGAATATCACATTAAAAATCAGTAAGATGTTTCCATACAGAGAGTTAAAAAGAGGCAATAATTGGTTTGAAATCATATGTGTTACAAAGCACTTTTCAGATATTAAATAATGGTTATCTGATATCTAATGATGATTTAAAGTTATTAAGTTTTGATTCTTGTTAATGCATAATTAAGTCAACAATTAAATACTGTTTGATCTTTTCTCGCAACAGCTGGTCATTGTGGAACACCAGATTTAATCGTTAATGGCCAAGTGATTGGAGAGAATTATGGTTATAGAGACACAGTTGTGTATCAGTGCAACCCTGGTTTTCGTTTGATTGGGTCTTCGGTGCGAATATGTCAACAGGATCATCACTGGTCTGGTCAGCTGCCTTCATGTGTGCGTAAGTAAACAGCTTGTGTCTCTGTGTTATGTTTGTGTGGTTTATGATGTGACTTCATTCAGGGCACTGTAGATTCAGTTATATTAATGTAAAGCATTGCTTTTAATTTTTTTACTTGTGGATTTTTCAATGTCAAAGAAAAACTACAGAGCTTACAAAAGCAGAGTTCCAGTACTACATGAATTAATATAACATGAACTAAGATTCTAAAGATTTACCAGGGTATAGAATTGTCAGATGGTGAGATAATCAGTTTTTCATTTTATTTGGTCTCCTCATGAGATATTCTGCTGCTGTGCTATAATACGAGAGCTGTCTCATGAAAGTATTCATGAGGACAGATCCTGAGAAGGCCATTCACCCAATAAATCTGCATTGACACTGATCACTGTCAGCCAAAATCTCCCAAGTGCTGTGTGTTCTGCATTGGATAATAAAGAGAGGTTCAGCTGAGTCTCACATTGTCAGTGCTGTATAGCAATACATGCATAAAAATGAAATATTAAATGAATATAAGCAGGTTTACAATTTATGTTATTGTAACAAGATTCCAAAATACTCTTTCTAAAAGTGAACCTATAAATATACATTAATGAAACATGGCTTAAACTGCCAGTTCACAAAATAATAATAATAACAGCAGCTAGATATGTGCAGTTACTGTCTGAACAGAGGCTTTGTTCAATAATGTGTGTATATATGTATGTATGTATATATATATATAGATATATATATATATATATATATATATATATATATATATATATATATACACACACATATATATATATATATATATATATATATATATATATATATATATATATATATATATATATATATATATATATGAATGTGCTATTGTGTATAATGCTGAACTGAGGAATCAGTCAATAGTATATATATTAAACATGTGCATGGTTACAAAATTCAACACTATCAAACTATTTTTTCACAAAATAAAATTTTTTTCGAGACACCCGGCTCCCTTATGTCGGATCAATTCTGGAACGATTCAGATAAACCAGAAGGGTTGGAAAATTGGCAAATCAGTATATCAGTATACTGTGCACGCTATAAAGTTATGTATATATTTTGCAGGACACGGGTAGAAGTGTTTTTCCTCCATTTGGTTCACAGAACAAATGAAGAAAAGTAAACAAATATATAATATATAAATGCATAAATGTTTTTACCTCTACTCTTGTTTTCCCTCTATTGATCACTATTGTCATGATATGTGAAAAAAAAATCAACATTTAAAGGACCACTCTAGGCACCCAGACCACTTCAGCTTAATGAAGTGGTCTGGGTGCCAGGTCCAGCTAGGGTTAACCCATTTTTTCATAAACATAGCAGTTTCAGAGAAACTGCTATGTTTATGAATGGGTTAAGCCTTCCCCCAAAGCCTCTAGTGGCTGTCTCATTGACAGCCACTAGAGGGGCTTGCGTGCTTCTCACTGTGATTTTCACAGTGAGAGTACGCCAGCGTCCATAGGAAAGCATTATGAATGCTTTTCTATGTGACCGGCTGAATGCGTGCGCAGCTCTTGCCACGCGTGCGCATTCAGCCGACGGTGAGGAGAAGAGGAGGATCGGAGGAGGAGAGCTCCCCGCCCAGCGCTGGAAAAATGTAAGTTTTACCCCCTTTCCCCTTTCCAGAGCCGGGCGGGAGGGGGAACCTGAGGGTGGGGGCACCCTCAGGGCACTATAGTGCCAGGAAAACGAGTATGTTTTCCTGGCACTATAGTGGTCCTTTAATGTCTGCCCCAAGTTATCAGTAATATTTTTTCCAATTTTTCATCTAATTTTTTTGGATTTCTGAATTTACTAAATTTGATTACAAATCAAAATGAACATGTTCGGTGTTGTGCTGCTCATTTGGTTTGTGATTCAGATACATTTCAGCTTGGAGTTCGGGACTTCGACCAATCACCTAATCTTTTTTAATGGAATTCCTGGAGTGCTGGCTTAAATTCGACTTAGCTCTCTGGTCCACTCCTCCCATGGGCCCTTTGTTCACTTACTCAATTCTAGCACTGGTGTCCCTAAGCGCTGGGTTGGCACTCCATCTTCTCTGAGATAAGATGGGTGGGCTAATGCTAATGTACAGCGAGAGCCATGAATACATTATGCACCTCCCATAGGAAAGCATTGCTTCAATTCTTTCGTTTGGGGTTTTTACTGATGCTGGGTGTCCTCCTGCAGTGTGTGGACATCTAGTGTCACTTAGGAGACCTAAAGTCAGTTAGCAAGCATGAAGTGCCTCTATTGGCTGCAATGATTTACATTGCAGGACTAAGTGGGACTGTGACACTGCATCTAGACCATTTCCATGAGATGAAGTGGTCTGGGTGACCATAGTGGCCCTTTAAATAAATCATGGCATGGTGTAAAATGTAATCTGTTGTTGTTTATATGAGGTTATATTTAACTCATTTTAAGACCTGCTAAGGACAGGATGATAGTTATTATATCCTGATACATAAGACAATAGAATTCAAAGAGGGTGGTGTACTTTATTTTTCCCATACAAGATCCAGTACACTCATTAATTCACTAAACAGCAATTTTAAGTCTCACAAAATATAATAGCTTTTTAAAAAAAATAATAATAATGGGGATTTAGTTACAGTATATGATCATACATTGCATAAGCCTGCAACAACATCTATGTACTCCATTCTTGGCAGATCCTATCCTAGCAACCTAATACCTGCTCTAATGAGATTAATCCACTTACTTGGGAAATGCTTCCTCCTCTCTGCAGTGTAAGATTAAATAAACGGATATTCCGCACATGCACAGCCACTAGACTATTCATTACCGAAAACTGTAAATTCTACATACAGGGCCTGTCAACCCTGTCAATTTTATAAGATTTGGACACCCTGGATTTAGTCACATTTAAGGAGGAGAGGCCCTGGTTCCCTCTTTTTCCTCTTTCCTGACCCCATATCCACCTTTTCTTATTTTTCCCATTCTTTCTCTTCTACCCACTCCTACTCTTACCTCCTTTCTCTTTCCCTATTACTTGCTACTTAATATTTCCTTTATTTTTATTCTCTCTTACCCCTCTCTTGCATCTTTCTTGGCTTGAAATGGGTAATTACTCATTATTGTTTAAATTAATTATGGCAACACCACTTTCTACATTTAGAATGCTATTCTTTATTGCATTTGAAATTGCCTTAAATTGTCACTATAGGGTCAGGAACACAAACATGTATTCCTGACCCTATAGTGTTAACACCACCATCTAGCACTCCTGGGCCCCTCATGCCTCCATAAATATAGTAAAAATCTTACTGTATTCAAGCCTGAAGCTGTAAATCTGCATGCTGTTAGACTCGGAAAAACAAGCAGTCTGCTGACATGTGGTAGCCTGATCCAATCACAGTGCTTCCCCATAGGATTGGCTGAGACTGACAAAGAGGGGCAGAGCCAGCATGATTCAAACACAGCCCCGGCCAATCAGCATCTCCTCATAGAGATGAATTGAATCAATGAATCTCTATGAGGAAAGTTCAGTGTCTGCATGCAGAGGGAGGAGATACTGAATCACAGGATGCTGTGCACAGTGCTGTCCTGTGCTCTGCTGACAGCAGATCTGAGTGGATGGAGGCATATTATGTAGACTATGTACCCTCAATCCATTGTTTTATCAGGTGATATAGCTACATATCATATGAGCAGGTGGTAGAAACAAAACTTAGTATCTGTTTTGTCCGATTAATGTTATTGGGCCCCATATTTATTAGCTAACCATCCCACCATCCACTGAATGGAAGACAGATTGAGAAAGTAGTTGCAGGCCCATTCAGGACACATGATGGGAGACACTAGGTTAGACAACTTGTCAGGTGTACTTTTGTTTATAAGTACGCAAGCGGGAATCATTTTCTTTCTACTTTGTACTTTGCATGTGCTTGTGTGTTTATTGCCAGCCATTCTCTTTTTCTCTTTATCTATTTAAAGATGTACCATCAACAAATAACTACAATAACATGTTGTGTTGGTTTAGAACAGTTTTTTTAAAACATACTTACAAACTAAACATACATAAAAATATTTAATACGTCATGCAAATTATATTGATACATAGAGTAACATTAGTAGAAATAAAAGTCATGTTCTTTATTACTAAAATAATAACAGTTTATTGAACAATATTGAATTTTTTTTTTATGATGGCCTACATTTAAATGAAACAACCAGTCATTATATTAAAGTGGATTTGTCAGTTTCTCAAAGATCTCCAAAAGAGACAGATCCGGTGTGGGTCTGGTGGCCGCCAAGTGCTGGGGACGTAGGTTTTGCTTACCTCAAGCTGTCACTCATGACCTCCAACATCTTCATGCTGCTGTCCAGTTTAGCTCCTGGCACTTCATTTGCAAGCGCAAGAGTACTTTGTCTTATGATATCTTTGGATTGTGTTGGAATATCAGTGGAGTTCCAGCTCGGTCTTGATCAGTATTTTGTAACCATTATACCTTTATGAAATGTTAAAAAATGACAGAGCTACTTCAATCACAGATATCTGAGCTTCTAAATAGCAATCAACTTGTTACGGGAACTTGAAAGCATTAAAATTGTTCTGTTGTTGACATGTTATATTTCTGTCCAATTAATGTTCAAATATTCCCATATTTTTGTGTAATGTCTCAAATGGCTTATAGATATCAGCTAGAATACTAAATTGCATATAACCAATGGCAATTTTGTGTATGGTTATTCTATGCAAGCTGATTAATTGCTTGCATTTTCACTTTTAGACCATTAGACAAATATATGGAAATGTGTGAACATATTCATTAATTTAAGAGTTTCTTCAGAATGTATGTTCTAAATCCTTTGTAATCAGATTGAATCAGATAGGGTTCTATTAGTTGTCATGCTAAACTAAGGATAGAAAAGGGTATTAGACCATAGGGAATGACAAGCTTCTTTATCGATAATCTTTAAGCAAGAATGAATCGCTGTCAACCAAGGCTTTCTAAATCTGTTGAAAAGCATTAAGAATAGAGATAGAAAATAATTGCTCCTGGGTCATCACTAACAGCAGAAAAGGTGAACACAGTGTTTTTCAACATCCAATTATAGAAAACCACACAGACGATGCAGCGCTCTGTAGAACAGAATGGAAATTATGCAACATACATCTGCGACACTGAGATATTTAAAAATGAAAGAAATTAGAGTATTATGATTAAAAAAAATCTTTATAATTCAAAACTGAAGCGCAACTCTAATTATTAAACTCAAACTATCTTTCAATACAAAGGAAATAGATCTAAACATTCAAAATAGTCATAAAGCATTTTAATGCAATTGTCATGATTTCTAGGCATTGCTATAATAAGATAACGTACTGTGTACTGAGAAATATGATTCACATTTTCTACCGAGCACACTTTTTATGTTATTCTATATTTCTATATAATATTAGATGCAGATAAGATGAACAAAACAAGGCAAAATGTATATCTGGAATGTCAACTATATATAAACACACATATATATATATATATATATATTATACAGTATCTCACAAAAGTGAGTACACCCTTCACATTTTTGTAAATAATTTATTATATCTTTTCATGTGACAACACTGAAATGACACTCTGCTTCAATGTAAAGTAGTAAGTGTACAGCCTGTATAACAGTGTAAATTTGCTGTCCCCTCAAAATAACTCAACACACAGCCCTTAGTGCCTAAACCGTTGGCAACAAAAGTGAGTATACCCCCTAAGCAGAAATGTCCAAATTGGGCCCAAATAGCCATTTTCCCTCCCTGGTGTCATGTGACTTGTTAGTTTTACAAAGTCTCAGGTGTGAATTGGGAGCAGGGCTGTTAAATTTGGTGTTATCGCTCACACTCTCTCATACTGGTCACTGGAAGTTCAACATGGCACCTCATGGAAAATAACTCTCTGAGGATCTGATAAAAAAAATAGTTGCTCTAAATAAAGTTAGCCAAGGCTATAAGAAGATTGCCAAGAACCTGACACTGAGCTGCAGCACGGTGGGCAAGACCATACAGCTGTTTCACAGGACAGGCTCCGCTCAGAATAGGCCTCGCCATAGTCGACCAAAGAAGTTGAGTGCACATTCTCAGCATCATATCCAGAGGTTGTCTTTGGGAAATAGACATATTAGTGCTGCCAACATTGCTGCAGAGGTTGAAGGGGTGGGGGTTCAGCCTGTCAGTGCTCAGACCATTCGCCGCACACTGCATCAAATTGGTCTGCATGACTTTTGTCCCAGAAGGAAACCTCTTCTAAAGATGATGCACAAGAAAGCCTGCAAACAGTTTGCTGAAGACAAGTAGACTAAGGGCATGGCTTACTGTGGTCCAATGAGACAAAGATAGAGTTATTTGGTTCAGATGGTGTCAAGCGTGTGTGGTGGCAACGAGGTGAGGAGTACAAAGACAAGTGTGTCTTGCCTACAAGCAAGCATGGTGGTGGGAGTGTCATGGTCTGAGCCTGCATGAGTGCTACCGGCACTGGGGAGCCACAGCTCATTGAGGGAATCATGAATGCTAAAGCAGAGCATGATCCCCTCCCTTCTGAGACTGGCCCACAAGGCAGTATTCCAACATGATAACGGCCCCAAACACAACTCGAAGACAACCACTGCCTTGCTAAAGAAGCTGAAGGTAAAGGTGATGGACTGGCCAAGCATGTCTCCAGACCTAAACCACATTGAGCATCTGTGGGGCATCCTCAAACAGAAGGTGAGGGAGTGCAAGGTCTCTAACATCCACCAGCAATATGATGTCGTCATGGAGGAGTGGAAGAGGACTCCAGTGGCAACCTGTGAAGCACTGGTGAACTCCATGCCCATGAGGGTTAAGGCAGTGCTGGAAAATAATGGTGGCCACACAAAATATTGACACTTTGTGCCCAATTTGGACATTTCCACTTAGGGGTGTACTCACTTTTGTTGCCAACGGTTTAGACATTAATGGCTGTGTGTTGAGTTTTATTGTGGGGACAGCAAATTTAAACTGTTATACAGGCTGTACACTTACTGCATTACATCGTAGCAGAGTGTAATTTCTTCAGTGTTGTCACATGAAAATATATAATAAAATATTTACAAAAATGTGAGGGGTGTACTCACTTTTGTGATAATCTTTATTTTTCAAATACATAACAGTGTCAGCTTTTCAGTCCCATGCTGGACTTTTTTCAAGACATGTGACTATCTTTCTCACAATTAATTATTCTCTTGGTGATCAGGCTATATTTCCAATAAAAATGGTGTCACCTTTATTTGTAAGTGTATTATGTGTCTGAGGCTTTGTTTACAAAATAAGATTATTACTAGTTATCAGTTATCACGGATCCATTCCCAAAAATTTCACTTCAACTATTGCTAATTATTAGCATTGTTATAGTACTTTTTTATGCAGTGATTTAAAATTATACTATGGTATTATTTAACAACAAGCAACTTCAAGACAAAAAAAATATATTGACTGACACAAGAGGTGAAAAAGCTCTGCTCAAAAAAATTTACAATCCAGAAAGAAGTGGTAAAGAAACTAAAATAAGAACAAGGTATCAAACGTGATAAGAGTTGTATATATGTGATGCCTGGTTCTTGCTAAACTAGTAAATGTGGTATTTAGGGAAACTGTGGAGTGGAAGGAGAGATAGAGAAATGGACTGCACAAACAAAGATAATGTTTAGAGAGACCTAAATCATTTTAGTCTTCTTTGGCCTCATCAGCAAGGTGTAGCTGATAGCCCTCTAGCAAGAGGTCCATGTCTGGATTACCTTTCTATCTTAGGGAAAGCCCAAGTAATTGCAACAAAACCAGATAACAAGAGCTCTAAGAAATAATTAGAACAAGGAAACTAATATTGCACTAATAACATTAAGAAGGGAAAAACAATGGTAGAATTGGATACTATACTACTGCTGGAAAGGATAGGTGAGGGAGATAATGAGCTTGCATGACTAGTGAGAAGTGAGGAGAAGAGTGTGCCACTAGGCTAGTGGAATTCTGGTATCCCATTTGAGTATTTGATGTCAAGTTCATAATTTCAAAGCCTCTTCTTTGGTGTTGAAATGGCAAAATTAAATAAACAAAAAATAATAATAAATAACCCCTGTGGTGACTAAATAATTGTTAATTTCCTTGTCCATGTATTAGGTTTAAGATATGCTTTGTAAGATACTTATATTTTACAAAAAAAAATATGTATTTAACCTGTTAGGTTTGCCTGGTCATGTTAATTTACTCAATTATTTTTAATTTAGATGTCCAAGACTAGTGAGTAATTCATATGCATTGTGCTTTTTTTTTGCTTATGATATGGTAGCTATTAGCTGTGGTCATCCCGGAAGTCCAATTTATGGGAGAACAAGTGGAAATGGTTTTAACTACAATGATGTTGTTACATTCTCTTGTAACACTGGATATGTTATGCAAGGACCAACACGTGCTCAGTGTCAAGCAAACAGACAATGGAGTCATCCTCCACCTATTTGTAAAGGTAAGAATGCATATTAAATATTATATCCTTGTATTTGATATAAAAGGTGCATGTCATGACAATACAACTTAATCTTAAATAATAAAGAATCGCATTTCATAAGTACATAGTGCTAGCAGAATTGCTAGCAAATGTCTAGATTGCTCTAAAATCAGAGGTTAAAAAAATACCTTCCTTTTGTGCTGATTTTTACTGAGATAAGGCGGTGCTCTCCATGTTTGTTTGGAAACCCTCTTCTGGGCATGCCTCCTACTTGAATTCAGCCTTAAGGAAATCAATGTTTGCAAGGGGAAGAAGTGGGGAGGAGCAGACTCTGTATTTGAGCAGCACCAGCTGCAAGCATAGAGAGAGGAGATAAACAGCCAGACTGATGTATTGCAACAGCTTTGGCAGGCAATCTGTTAAACAGATAAGCTGTATTTACAGAAAACCAACATAAAGTCACTGTTGGAGACGTTTCACCTGCTGTGGGAAATAAGGTTGTCTGTATTCAAGAGAGGTATAATACCTACTGCAAACATTATTGATGCTCTTGGAAGGAGACTGGTTAATGGACATACATTAAAATATGGGCTTTTCACAGTATAAAGGGAAGAAAAAATTACTTGTATAACATGAGTCAAGCAAGATTTAAAAAAAAAACCTGAAAACCTGTATCTGTCATTACAGGTTCACTTTGACATTAGAAAAAACAAAGCTAATCATGCATGATATATAAAATGTTACACATTTTCTTTAACAGTGAATAAAATGCAACAAGGATTTTCAAGCAAATTACACACTAGCAGCACACAATATTGTGTGCTGAAAGTTAGTAGTCTGTAGTTAAAGGCAAACAAAACAATAGATAACAAATGCTACTGAGACAAAGAAAGGAAATATGTATTTTATTATTTAGATTCTTTGTCATATATAACAAATATCTAGTGAGACTTTCAAACTTCAGCTTACATAGAGGTAATGAAAAAGAAAGATATCACAAAAACAATGAAATACACAACAATTGCTGATATGAATCATAATCGCAAACACTGTATGAAATTACATTGTTGTAACAATTTATCTGGCAAGTTCGAGATGTCACCCTAAATCTAATAATGACTTTAATAAATGTGTAGGATTGCTACCCTTAAAATCATGTCAGTGCTAACTCCATACAGAGAGAGTTGTGTGTGCTTGGATTACATACGGAATATTGGATCATGTCTAATGTTAATCTGAGTTTGTTTATCAGTAGAAGGAAGTTAATGCTACCAAATTCAAAACATCTGTTCTGGCACAAGAAAACAAAATTGTATATTTTACAAATTATACCATTTAGCCTGTCTTCCAAAAGTTGTCTTCCATTAACTTTCAAGCAATGATGGCGGTAACATTTTAAGCTAGTTTATACCTATTTGACAAAGTGTTTATGTCTTTCTCCAATGTATTTCCCTCAACACTTGTAAAATAGTATCAATCAGTATTCTATAAATCTCTAAAGCAATTAAGGAACCAGAACAGAGTAGAATTCCTCAATAACCTTGTAAAAGTAACTATGTCAAGTAGAGGTTAGTAATAAATTAAAGTTTTTCCTTTGAGATAAAGCAATAAAATGTCATATCTGAGTGATCAGAACTACAGTTATGCCAACACTTCTGATTTTTAAGTTAGTCTCCATATTACTCTTTTGAATCTTACCACCTAGAACATAATGCCAAATATCAATAGAAATGCCCCTTTTGAGAATACTGGACAGGCAAACAGATCATAATTTAAATCTACAAAAATGTAGACCTGTCTAATGTTTATCACTCAGGACAAGGTGAATTTATTTTATCTGGCAATTTTGTACAAAACACTTGGGAACTACTGTGCTTGGCTTCATTAAGGTGTATGAACCAGTAATAGCTTTTCTGGGAAGCTTAGCTAGAGTAAATAATAAAAAAAGACATTGACAAATTATTGGGGAAAAAAACAAGCAACACAACAAAAAAACCAAAAAAAAAACAGACACAAATACATTCACAGTATTTACTAATAAAATAAAAATACCGTCATATATAGAATATATCCTTAGTTTAGTGATTTGTGCTAATGTATGATACTTCTGCAAAATAACATTTGTAGCTATTTCACAAACGTGTGTGCAAGTACAAAATACACATATGTGATGAACAGTATTTTAAACAAAAGGTGAACAATAATTACAATCCTTTCACAATTTGTTGAGACATACTGACTCATCATTGTAATGACCGTTTTTTCCTACACCATCAGGATAATAATTATTGGTGAAAAAAAATAAGAGAATATATTTCAACAGGCTGCCTGAAGTGACTACAGCTAATAATTAAAAATGAAAGTGGTGTGAGAATCTTTGTATAAATTACGGCATAGTATCTAATGAACTATTGAATGGGGTTCCAAACTGAATTTCAAATACATGTTCATGAATCCATACTGTGGTCTTCAACAATGACAATAATTCAAAGTCTGTATTTTTTTTTTAAAATAATATTTTTCGTCTTTCTTTTTTCTTATTCTTTCTTGCATTCATTAGTATTATTTCATTCCAAAATAAAGGTTCATCTCCAGTATTAAGGATTGTTGTGTTTTGTGTTTACGCAATTAAGAACATGTAGACAGTTTATCACAAATAGGTACAGAGCCACCTTATTACACTTAATGACCATGTATTGAAATACTTAGAAAACATTCCTTATTCCTTATTTTCTATATCTTATTCTAAAAAACTCAATACAAAATATTATGTATAAAAGATAAACAGATACTTAAACCTAAGAAAATATATACTCAAAGGGTAATATATCAAGCTTGTAAGTGCTTTCATACGTTTTTATTGCATTCACAAAGGAACAATTGCCCATAAACCAATTCAGGGTTATTTCCATTTTTTTTTTTTTTTAAATGCTTGTTCAAGTAATGTTAAAATTCAAGCTTTGAACATAAATATTGTCTAGAAGTAGTCTCACCAACCCAAAACTCCTTACAGCAATCTATAGTTCCCAGGTGTTCCAGATCCAAAAACAGCAAAAATAAGCAAATCTTTAAACATAAATAAATCATAACAAGTAGGTGCTTATACAGGCAATATAAAACAATGAGGCAGTCCAAAAAGTCTATAAAATGTACCCTTACGGTAGTAGTATATGCAGAGAAGATGCTGGGTCAAACGGTAAGTGCTACGTCAGGCAGAGATTTTTTGTTGAGAAGTTATGATATTGTTCAAAATTTCTTATTGAAGTCTATGCAGAAAGAAAAAAAGCAGACAGAAACCTTAATAGTGCAGTATGTCACATCAACCAAAGTGGTTATAGTACTATAACAATGGGTTATTCACATTTAATTGAGCTATAGCCAGCTCTAGCTTATAGGGCGTTCAGTGGTATAATCCCCACTTATAGGATTTGGTGTAGATGTCCTCAATAGGAGACATGTCAGCAACCCAAAATTAGAAGAATACAAGTACAAAAGATAGTGCTTGTTCAAGTAATGTTAAAATTCAAGCTTTGAACATAAATATTGTCTAGAAGTAGTCTCACCAACCCAAAACTCCTTACAGCAATCTATAGTTCCCAGGTGTTCCAGATCCAAAAACAGCAAAAATAAGCAAATCTTTAAACATAAATAAATCATAACAAGTAATAAATGACTCTTAAAGTTGAATAAAATAAAAACCCTGACTCCAACACATTTTGTCCAACTTGCATGGACATATTCAATGAATATTAGCAAGTAAATCAGCCAACACATAGTCTACATAATATGGTTTAATTTTATACTTTTGTCACTTTCATATTCTTTGCATCCATACCTTTGCAAGATTTCCAGTTTTGAAGCTCTGTTAATTAATTATGTTTCTCCACCAAGAGCTGCTTAAATTTCTATTCGTTTAGAAGGACTCCAGTGTTAGTTTTTTTTAAAATAATTTTTATTTCTTTTTCAAAAAGATAAACATACATAGTTACGTAACAATGAGTCCAGTAGTTAAATCAATTTACACAGTATTTCTTGCAATATTCGATATTGTAACAAACAACAGTTTAACATTCAGGGAAGGAAGTTAGTTAAGGTCTTTGAGATTGGGTGTAGGTATTACGTCTTACTATTGATATATTGATACAAAATGACAGTGGAGATTGGCAAAAATATATAGATATCGGTGTTAATTGAATTTTCCTAGTAGCGTTTACTTTTCACATCTCGTCTTGTTAATAGCACATACAAGATCATACAAAATCAAACATTAGAATGTTAGCATTTTTTTTTAGTAGGAGGTGGGTGAGGTGAGAGAGGTTTTATTCAGATTTTGTTGTGTTACTGGGTTTGGGGAGTGTAGGCCCTCTCCATTATCCTTTCATCTTTTAAATTAACAGTGTTTCTCTCATAAAATCATTCCATCTATCCCATGGGGATCGAAAAGTCTGGTTGTTTTTTAGGAGGGCATGTGAGAGTTCCTCCATCTGTTTTATTTGTTCCACCCTATGTATCCATTCCCTTATAGAGGGGGTGTTTGTTTGTTTCCAGTATTTAGGAATCAGTTGGTTGGCAGCTATGAGAAGGTGGGTTAAGAGGGCTTGGGTTCTCCACTGTTATCTTATATATTAAATCTCCTTGTCATATAATATATATGGATATGCAATGAATGTAATGTTGAATTTGGAAGCATTCCCAGGTATTATTATTTACAAAGGAAATCAATTTCATGGCATCCTTGCAATCTTCACATTTGTGTACTCTAACATCATTCACTGTTCTTTCTCTTTCTTCCTTTTCTATTTCAAGAACTCACTTCTAATTGTTCATTTCATTTTATACCAGTGATTCCTTTGAAGTAAAACATTTTAAATAATCATCTCCTAACAAATGTGGCCAATATTTTATCTTTTTGGTATCTTGTTAGTTTTAAATGTCTTTTGGTTGTACGACAACCAAAGAGAGAATTGAGAACAGCAAAAGGAAGGGCTCTGCCAAAGTAAATACAAATGATAAAAGTGTATATTATCCAAGGTTAAATAGGTGCTTATACAGGCAATATAAAACAATGAGGCAGTCCAAAAAGTCTATAAAATGTACCCTTACGGTAGTAGTATATGCAGAGAAGATGCTGGGTCAAACGGTAAGTGCTACGTCAGGCAGAGATTTTTTGTTGAGAAGTTATGATATTGTTCAAAATTTCTTATTGAAGTCTATGCAGAAAGAAAAAAAGCAGACAGAAACCTTAATAGTGCAGTATGTCACATCAACCAAAGTGGTTATAGTACTATAACAATGGGTTATTCACATTTAATTGAGCTATAGCCAGCTCTAGCTTATAGGGCGTTCAGTGGTATAATCCCCACTTATAGGATTTGGTGTAGATGTCCTCAATAGGAGACATGTCAGCAACCCAAAATTAGAAGAATACAAGTACAAAAGATAGTGCTTGTTCAAGTAATGTTAAAATTCAAGCTTTGAACATAAATATTGTCTAGATGTAGTCTCACCAACCCAAAACTCCTTACAGCAATCTATAGTTCCCAGGTGTTCCAGATCCAAAAACAGCAAAAATAAGCAAATCTTTAAACATAAATAAATCATAACAAGTAATAAATGACTCTTAAAGTTGAATAAAATAAAAACCCTGACTCCAACACATTTTGTCCAACTTGCATGGACATATTCAATGAATATTAGCAAGTAAATCAGCCAACACATAGTCTACATAATATGGTTTAATTTTATACTTTTGTCACTTTCATATTCTTTGCATCCATACCTTTGCAAGATATCCAGTTTTGAAGCTCTGTTAATTAATTATGTTTCTCCACCAAGAGCTGCTTAAATTTCTATTCGGTTAGAAGGACTCCAGTGTTATTTTTCTTTTTATAATTTTTATTTCTTTTTCCAAAAGATAAACATACATAGTTATGTAACAATGAGTCCAGTAGTTAAATCAATTTACACAGTATTTCTTGCAATATTCGATATTGTAACAAACAACAGTTTAACATTCAGGGAAGGAAGTTAGTTAAGGTCTTTGAGATTGGGTGTAGGTATTACGTCTTACTATTGATATATTGATACAAAATTACAGTGGAGATCGGCAAAAATATATAGATATCGGTGTTAATTGAATTTTCCTAGTAGCGTTTACTTTTCACATCTCGTCTTGTTAATATCACATACAAGATCATACAAAATCAAACATTAGAATGTTAGCATTTTTTTTTAGTAGGAGGTGGGTGAGGTGAGAGAGGTTTTATTTAGATTTTGTTGTGTTACTGGGTTTGGGGAGTGTAGGCCCTCTCCATTCTCCTTTCATCTTTTAAATTAACAGTGTTTCTCTCATAAAATCATTCCATCTATCCCATGGGGATCGAAAATTCTGGTTGTTTTTTAGGAGGGCATGTGAGAGTTCCTCCATCTTTTTTATTTGTTCCACCCTATGTATCCATACCCTTATAGAGGGGGTGTTTGTTTGTTTCCAGTATTTAGGAATCAGTTGGTTGGCAGCTATGAGAAGGTGGGTTAAGAGGGCTTGGGTTCTCCACTGTTATCTTATATATTAAATCTCCTTGTCATATAATATATATGGATATGCAATGAATGTAATGTTGAATTTGGAAGCATTCCCAGGTATTATTATTTACAAAGGAAATCAATTTCATGGCATCCCTTGCAATATGCACATTTGTGTACTCTACCATCATTCACTATTCTTTCTCTTTCTTCCTTTTCTATTTCACGAACTCACTTGTAATTGTTCATTTCATTTCATACCAGTGATTCCTTTGAAATAAAACATTTTAAATAATCATCTCCTAACAAATGTGGCCAATATTTTATCTTTTTGGTATCTTGTTAGTTTTAAATGCCTTTTGGTTGTACGACAACCAAAGAGAGAATTGAGAACAGCAAAAGGAAGGGCTCCACCAAAGTAAATACAAATGATAAAAGTGTATATTATCCAAGGTTAAATAGACGCTTATACAGGCAATATAAAACAATGAGACAGTCCAAAAAGTCTATAAAATGTACCCTTACGGTAGTAGTATATGCAGAAAAGATGCTGGGTCAAACGGTAAGTGCTACGTCAGGCAGAGATTTTTTGTTGAGAAGCTATGATATTGTTCAAAATTTCTTATTGAAGTCTACGCAGAAAGAAAAAAAGCAGGAAGAAACCTTAATAGTGCAGTATGTCACATCAATCAAAGTGGTTATAGTACTATAACAATGGGTTACTCACATTTAATTGAGCTATAGCCAGCTCTAGCTTATAGGGCGTTCAGTGGTATAATCCCCACTTATAGGATTTGGTGTAGATGTCCTCAATAGGAGACATGTCAGCAACCCAAAATTAGAAGAATACAAGTACAAAAGATAGTGCTCTCCATAAAGTAATATATATACTTAAAAGTAGAATAAAAATTATACTCAAGAAGGTAAAGCAGACCAACTGCTCTATGAATAAGGCACTGGTGGTATAATTCCCACCTAGGATTCTTTGGAGTAAAAAGAATGTATGGTGTAGTAAAAATATGGTTAAAATAGTTTTTAAAACAATTTTTAAAAATGATGATGGAGATATATATGGTGTAAACAAAATATACTTGACACAGTATGCTTGGTGAGTGACTAAAAATCCATTATTTAAATAAAGTACAAAGTAATAACATCCATAACACGTTTCACCAATAGGCTTTATCACTCTCCCTAAGAACTGCTTAATATTTTCATTCAGTTAGAAGGACTCCAGTGTTATCTTATATAATACATCTCCTTGTCATGTAATATATATGGATATGCAATGAATGCAGTGTTGAATTTGGAAGTATTCCCAGGTATTATTCATTTTCATATTAAGCTTAGATATGATAATGACAATAAGACAATACAATATAAAAGTGTCTTGTTAATTACGTCCAAAAAATTACACAAGCTTTCACATACAAAGACAAATCTAAATCCTAGCTAGAGCAACACTGGAAAACAGTCCCAGGTAATATTTACAAAGAAAATAAATTTTATGGCATCCCTTGCAATCTACATATTTGCATACGCCAACATCATACACTGTTCTTTCTTTTTCCTCCTTTTCTATTTGAAGAACTCGCTTCTAATTGTTCCTTTAATTCCTTTGGAATTCAATGTTTTAAATAATTATCTTCTAACCAACGTGGCCAATATTTTATCTTATAAGTATCTTGTTAGTTTTAAATGCCTTTTGGTTGTACAGCAAGGCACACTGAGAGAATTGGGAGTGCTTTCCCTTCATTTTAATGATAACCAGTATTTCCTGATCCCCAATTATAACAAAGAACAGAAAGCCTTCAAGTAAATGGACCCACGTCTTCCTTCAAACCTTTTAAGACCAGATGCTAGAGAATGGGAGGTTGGCTTTATAATGTTGACATAAAGCCTCTTACGAGGCATTTTAGCAGCTAGTCAATGACTTATTTCTACAATATTTTACAAATGTCATTATGGATTCATTCTAAACCCTCTCCAGTTCTAATAAAAAAAATATGTTTATTGAAACATGAGATTTATCATAGTAAAGCAGTAGTGTTGATACATGTCAAGTAGTTTGATGCATTTGCCCCCTATCCATGCTGCATTACATAAAAGAATAAAGGAAAACATTAGGATAGTCTTAGAATATAAATATCGTATGTACAAAACGACTTCCTTGCCAAGGTAAGTTCAAATCCCATTGAGATATTCATAAGTGATTTGGAATAAACGTATCCCAAACTGGAGCCTCAAAACTCATGCACAAAGTAAATAACGTTCTTTAATTTACATCTGAAGTCATATAATGGATTTTCAGAGCTCTCATATAAAAGATGTTGCACTGTTGAAATGAATGTCCAAAGATATTTTCTGCTGTTACTGCAAATTCTAATCTCTTTGAAGGCTACATGCAATCTCTCTATAGTATAAGTATTATAAAAGAACCATAATATGAAAAAAGAGGATTGACTACATAAAATATATTTCACGTGACGTGTCCTGTTGATTTTTAACCACTATTTATGATAACAATCACAAACTCCCCAAATTAAATCCAAAAGAACATCTGGAGATTTTCTTAACCACAAATCAGTATTTATGTACGTGCATGGTGGTATGTATATGTACACGCAAACATATTGTAATTAAAAGATAACATGGCAGTATTTTCTGGTTTATTCACTATACAATAAAATATGTATGTCAGTGATGTCTAACTCATCTAATATTTTCCAATTTTTCTACAAAAAGCTGATGGTTCTTCTCTATACCCTAGACCTGAACTACCATATAGTATGTAACTTTATTTTTATTCATATTGTCCTGATACATTAAAAGTAAAAATAATGCATTTTGAATAGTTTGTCTAATTAAAATATTTTTAGCGTAGGTATATTATTAAAAGACTATATTTCTTTTTTTCAGTTGTCAATTGCAGTGATCCTGGGATTCCAGAAAATTCAATACGAGAAAGTAAAATAGAACATGGAAACTTCACATATGGAACTGTAGTGTTTTATGACTGTAGTCCTGGATACTCATTATTTGGATCACCAATTCTAGTATGCCAGCCTAATGGACAGTGGGATAAGTCACTACCAGAATGTATTAGTAAGTATATAAAACAGTTCATGAAGGCCTATACTGTCATTGTATAATAGAATTTTCCAAACGCCCTGACCTGAAAAGTTACTCATTACATATTTATTCAACTTAGTAATATCTAGTTTGGAGTCATGAGTTAGGAAATAATTTTTTACAATATAAAAAATGCTCTGTACTGATTTCTATGTTTTATACTAATGATGGAAGAGGCAATAATGAACTAGCTAGAAATGATAGTATGATAATTAGCAATGTAAAAATAAAAAATATACTTCTGTCATGACAAATTGACAAATAAAGCCAAAATAATTATAGGAACCGCACTCACTCCAAACGGCCACCGGTGCTCCGGAACAGGACCAGCAATCCCAACACGTTAAGGCAGCAAGAAAGATTCCCAGGCACTCAAAGTGTGAAAGCCGCAGGCAGATTTATTGAAACAAAAACAACAGCAACGTTTCAACCTACTAAAATACCTCTTAGTAGGTTGAAACGTTGCTGTTCTCCTTTTTGTTTCAATAAATCTGCCTGCGGCTTTCACACTTTGAGTGCCTGGGAACTTTTCTTTCTGCCTTAAATTGACAAATAAAGTGATGCAAATGCTAATTAAAAAGAACAGATTGATTTACTAGTTTTATCTAAAACAAGATTTTATTTTATAAGTCAGAAAAAAATGTGATCATTACTACCGTAGCTTATGAGCTGACTTGTAAGTATAACTCACCACTTTCAGGATTATGTTTTATTTCCAATATAATTGGGCAGCTTGCATGATGCAGATAAAAACATGTTGTGCAAGTGGTACACTAGATCTACAAGTAGAAAAACATCTGTTTGCTGCTATAACACTGTTAGTCCAAATAATCCTGTAAAAACATCTTTGAGGCCTTTACCCCTTTCTTTACCATATGTACAGTGGAATTGAGGGAACCCATTCAATGTTCCCTATATCCAGGGCCTGATTAAGTGCTTGTTGAGCCTGGTGCTGACAATTATGATGGGCCTAATTACAGAATCTTCTCAACAAAACACAATATAGTCATACCTCCCAAGTGGTGGACGTGGTGATGGAGGGAATGCATTCATAAGAATACATTTACTCTATGCTTTCATCTTCAACCAAATCCATAGCCCCCAACATTGGTGTCCTGTAAAGCATGAAATCCGTGGTGGGATAAAAGGAGGTGGGCCAGTGCATCACATACCTGGCACTGCCCAAAGAGACATACCTGCCCAAAAGGGGATAGGCCTGCATGATGAATTAAAAGGTCAGCCTGCCAATCATGCAGGCCAGTCAACAATGGATGGACTATGGAAATTTACTTCAGTGCCCTGATCTGGTGTAAATGCATCTAATGAAGAGCTCGCTGTACACTTTCTGGGGACAGTTCCCTGGTGTCATCCACCACTAACATGTCCACTCCTCTCCTTCCCTTCTTAGTAGCAGGCAGAAGCTCCTGAAATGCAGCCTGGAACAAAAAAGGTGAATGTAGTAAATGTAGCAGAAAGGGGACATGCCACACAGAGGATGAAACAAAAAGAGCATTTGCACAGTGCGCAAAGTTAGATTTATCTTAATTGACAGTCAGCCCATACACGTTTTTCTCCCCTTCATCCATCCCAAGTTCCCATATTTAATCCCCTCTGTGTAAAGCAATTGCATGAGATTTCTTTTAAATCAATAGGACTATTCCATGGGCATGGGTATGGAGTTACAGCTGCATTAGACCATAGGTTAATCAGGCCCTCTCTATAGCCTGGATATGAGTGCTTTAAAAGATCCCTATTAGCAATATTGGTGTCTTATGACCTCCCACAGGCTTTTTTATTCAATCTTTTTTTTTTTTACTTTTTAATGTGGCAGCTGGCTAGCAAGTGCCCATTTGATGTCTGAATTGCAATATCAGGATATTGTTAAAGGACCACTATAGGCACCCACACCACGTCAGCTCAATGAAGTGGTCTGGGTGCCAGTTCCCTCTAGTTTTAACCCTGCAGCTGTAAACTTAGCAGTTTAAAAGGGTTAATCCAGCCTCTAGTGGCTGTCTCACTGTCGGCTCTGACCGCGCATGCACCGAGGGAGCCCAGTGCTGGATAAAGGCAGGAAAACAAGTTTGTTTTCTTGGCGCTATAGTTGTCCTTTAAATAGGTTAAACAATGTTTGGATTTTGCAGTCCAAAAGGCCCTCGAAAGAGCCAGATCATTTTGTACTTGTTCAGTACAGGGCCATTTGGACTTTAGTGAATAACCCTATTAACGTAGCTTTATAGTTCTAGAGAAAACCTGAATAAATTACAATTTATATTGCATTTCTTATAAATTCCTGTAATTATTAGGCGGCATAATGTTATTAAATTAACTGCTAATATGTATTTAAAACATCACATTTTCAAAGGGCTGTCCCATTGCAATGTAACTAGCAAATAGATAGCATGCCACAATATTTAAAACAAAAATAATAAAATTTAAATCCTAGCACAGTGGATATTGGAATTTAACTTGTCATCTTTGTTTTCCAGTGATTGACTGTGGCGATCCTGGAGTTCCTCCGAATGCAATTATCTCAGGAGAAAAGTTTACATTTGGATCTTCAGTTCATTATTCTTGCACTGGAAGGAGAACCTTATTAGGCCATTCTACGAGGACCTGTCAGTTAAATGGGCAATGGAGCGGATCTTTACCTCACTGTTCAGGTAAACAAAGAAAAACACATTATATTCACTATAAATCCAGATAACATAGTTCTTATGTATGTTAAAAAAAGTAATCATCAACATTACTAACTAGAAACTATTATTACTAATGCATGTTTATTATATCTTACATGTATTATACATGAAAACATTGCTGAACTTAAACCAGTAATTATATTAGGTGCTACCTAGTTTGTTTTTATGTTTATTACATCCATATTTCTGTATTAGTTTTAAAATAGTTCTATGGCATATTAATCACATATGTTTATAAAACCTTCATAAATCTACATTTTAGAGGTTTTACCATAGTAAAATGTATTATTTGCAAACATGAAAATGAAAAAAGTAAATAATTAAAAAATATTACAATCACTATATTACATAAACTTATGTACAGCTACTCCTCACTTACCGACCATGTTCCATTCTTACGACACGGTCATAAAACAAATTGGTCGGTGAGTGAGGATGAGTGCAGGAAATTTCCCCAAACATAGACAAACACAGCAGAGCGGGTATCCCTCAAATCTATGTTTGGGGAACATTTCCCGAACATAGATTAGATTAATTGCCTGCTCTGGTGGAATTTTTCTATGTTCAGTGAAATTTCCCCTGAACATAGATTAGAGGGTTTCCCTGCTCTTGTGCACTTGTCTTTGTACAGTGAAATTTACCCGAACATAGACATATGCACCAGAGCAGGGAATCCCTCTAGTCTATGCCATAGACCAGCTCTCTAACATGGGGAATCCTTTGAATACCCATGCTGTGGAGCTGGTCGGAAGTGCGAACCGTCGTAAAACAGATAAAGTCATAAAGTAAGAAAGTGTATTACCGTGATACTTGGTAGTAATAACTTCTAGACCCCAGGATACTTGACAAATAGTAAGATAAACATGGCTATTATTATTATTTTTAGTTATCATAATAATAATTATTATTCAATTGCTTAAAAGGAACATTTCACCTGCAAAACAATACACTTCTGATATCAAAGATATGAAGGGCTATGTATCAAATTAAAACTCTTATTTTTTTATAAAAATACTTTATTGTTGATTTATATCAGCATTTACCTTCTTGTGGACATACCCTATGTATAACTAAAACTTCTTAGTGATATATCATATCAGATAAATTCCATTCAATGTTTAAAGATATTTATTTTGATTGTGGTTACACAAACAATACACTGTAGGTACAAAGATACCCATTTAACATACATATAGTGCTACCATAAGAGGAGTATTAAAAAGGGGCCAGACTGAAAATGCAGGTCACATTATCATTTTGTAGTCTAAACGGGGAGATATAAACATGACCTCTCAATGGACCACATGGCACATCTTCATTGTAATGTAGTTCCTTATATACATATAAATGCAGATACCTATTGGTAGTTATTATAGACTTAAAATGTTTGGGGATAGCAAGATGTAGTAATTTCTCATATTCTGGAGGGGAGGGGTGCTATTCCACATTTGTGCTGCTCTGTACAAGAACTTCAGCATGCCAAGCCTGCTTCCTTGATGGACAAAGAATAAGGAAATTATTTTTTCTGAAAGATTATCCAAGAGTTCTGCTTGTCTGAATGGAAATTCTGCACAATTTGCTTCCTTATAGTGATAAGGAATAGAACGTAAGGTCAGGGGTGTGGGGGGGGGAGGGGCAAAGTTGCACATGCTGCTTGCATAGAGTGAGAGCTATCTGGAGAAGTGTTTCTGAATCAGACAGGATAAGTGTAGGGGACATATGGATACAAGTATAGCTATTTTAGACCATTCAATATATCAAAATTACTGGCAGTGTAATCATACTGGACGACAGATCATCAAACACTATATAGAGTGTTGTGTGTTTGGCCAGAAGCATGTTTTATTAAAGGTTCTTTTATCCATAACAGTTATATATTAGGGATAACTGACTGAATTAATCTGTTTTATAGTGATTAAAAACATGTGTATCATCATGTAGAATAATTAACATGTAGCACAGTAGGTGGAATATATTAGGTATTTAAAATGTTATATGACTTTTTTATTTATTTAGAAGTATAACAGTGGCAATAATCTATTGAACAGAGAGGAGATGGAGAGTAGGCGATTAACTTCAGTAAATTTTAACAAATGTTGAAAATCTTAAAAAAAATTTTTTACATTATTGTATTCTGATGTAAGCTAAAATTGAAGATATGAAGTGCAACACACAGACACACATACAGTATGTGAACATACAAACAGTTACATACAGGCACATATACACACAAACCAATACATTTGGACATACATCTATATGTAGTTTAAGCACCGGGATACACATGTACCCTTGGTTCATGAGAGTCACTCTACCAAGTCATTTATCTCCCTTTGCACATGCAGCAAATAGTGTTTTTTTTTTCTGTTTAGGAATGTGTTGGGAGGTAAATGGTGTTTCTCTACCAGCACATCACTGGGAATTTTAAGGAAGGAAAGCATCCAGGAGTGCAAATCTTATAAATCTCAATCACCCTCTGAAATGCACAACAGATGGATGGATTTTATCATTTTATTTTTTACACATTTACCTGCAAATAATTTTTTTAATTTTTAGTATAAATGTTTACTTATGAACCAGAATCTGAGATTGTGAATCATGCCTTAATTATCAAGTTTATGGGCATTCAGCTGATGGGATATCAGATGATGCTAAACGCTGAAGGTAGTTAAATGGCAGGAGAGCTATAAAATCAATTGAAACAGCTCAAACAAGATCAATACTACAACTTGCTAGAGTATTTTCTTTTGTGTTGATATCGTTGAAATCCACAGTACCTTTAATTTCTTTCAAAATCGTATCTTGTAAACAAACTAATGTTATAGTGATGGGTAAATAAATGAGAAATAAATGAAGATGTATTTTGTTTTTATTAAGTTTAGATTTTTGCTGATTTAAGAAATTGTTCAAAACCATTTAAATGTGTTTTACAGCACCTGAGTTATTTATTATGTATGTAACACTTGATTATTAACCCTTACCTGAACTATGAGTTTTATTAAATACTATAAAGAAATGTCTTACACCACTGCAAACTTGACTAATGTATGTTTGATGTATAACCTATGCTGCATTGTTATTTTATTATTTATTATAATGAAAATTGTTGCTAGGCGACACGTGTGGGAAACAAACATAATATAATAATAATAATACAGAAGCACATAAGTTACAAAACACTACTGGTGCTTTTTGAAACTCAATTTTGCATATCACAGCATGTTTTCATGTATACTCCACTAATTAGGACCTAAAAGAGTACATTTTGCAAGACTTTGTTAATTATCTATATATACATAAATATAGATATAGTGGCAAAATATTGCCTTTCTTGAGATCACCAATTCTTATTTTTAGTTCTAGGCTTATTGTGGCTTAATACGCAGTTGTAAATAATCAGAAAAGGACGTGCTTAAATAGTAAAATATAAAGGAATTTTACATTAATTAAAATGTGATACAAATCACTATCATCATAAAATAAATGTTGATATGCATACAAATATAGTTTAGCATTAATAGTGAATAAAATAAAAGGTAGGAAGCAAAATTCCCGTAAGTAAGTGCTAGTCATCACATTAAAGCTATTGGAACATCAGGATTGGCTGACAATTCTCTGGCATTCCTTGTTTTGGCAGATGAAAAAAGGGTTTATCCATGTTGTATTCACCGCCTCTATAATATATAATGCATTAAGAAAAAGTTAAATGTCAAATCGTTATACCAATTATGTAGTGTCCTCTGTCATAGCTTTCTTTTTTTTTTCTATATTTTAATATGTTATGATACAAAATAACTAAAGAAATTAAATTATTTATTTTCTATGCAAAATACATTTTGTGAGTCTTGAGTAAAAACACATATTTATGTGGGTTTTTTTTGTGGTAGGATTAATTCATCACAATACATTTTTGCAGTTTATCATGTTTAGAGATAACCTAGTGAATTTTAGGTAATATGTTTCCCATTATCTTTAAGGTGACACCATGGGATCATGTGGAGATCCTGGGATACCCTCACATGGATCTAGGGAAGGTACACAATTCAAAACAAAAAGCACACTAAGATTTAGCTGTGAACCTGGATACATACTTCATGGCTCTGAGGACAGAACATGTTTAAGCAATGGATCATGGACAGGAAGACAGCCTGAATGTAAAGGTAAGTTAATGAACACCAGTAACGTGGAAAGGCTTTAAAATGGGAGCATGATATCACTCAATTGGAAAATAGTGATAATTATTAATAAACATGTGTATGTCACCAGAATATTAAAGATCTGATCAAAATACAAAATGTGGGCCAATATAAACATATGTCTGTAAGGTGTTGCTTTTTTTATATCCCCTGTGCTGGAGATGAACAGTTTAATAGTATCCCATGAGATATCTGAAGAGCAGAAATTATAATGTCTGTGCACTAATGTCTTGGCACTTAACTCTTGTTTATCCTATTTGTGCACACATGGTACAACTGGCCATTGCTTTTGCACCAATGACATTTTAACCACATTTTTTTTCAACAAATGGGTGATGGGTGTAAATTCCAGACCCTTTCATTCTTCCACATTTAATAGCACCTGTCTAGGTAACAATAATTATTGATGTAGTTATCTTTATGTTTACACATACTCAGATCCACAGACCAAACTCAAGAGGGGAACTGCCAGATTTTGTCAGAAAATGTTAAAAATGGACACACATGACACTGATGCCCAGGTCCCTGCCTGACAAATTAGTTAAATGCCTCATATACCCTGTACATGTAGGAGGCTTAACAACTGGTGATCCTAGCACAAACAAACAGGTATTTTGGTATATAGTAGGAATCATGCCTCAGTTAGCCCTTGCTGTCAGCCTGGGTTTTTGGGGTTTCCTGGAATCTTGGGAAGGCATGTGCCCCGGAGCCCTGGTTTTCCCTTGGGTCCAGCAATAATACTTTGTGTAAGATATTATTTATGCATTCTGTGGCTTGTTTGATTCTTTAAAAATGCCCATAGGCATGATATGTGAAAGTTTTTATCTGTTTTTGTTACATCTACTATAGGTTACTACTACTGCAGATGCACAACTCAGTTCTATACTGCTGGAAGTTTAATAAACACAGAACATAATACATGTTGAGGTTAAGAATATTCCAAAATTAATAAGAGAGAGATGATTGACTAACTCTTCAATAGAGAACTAATTGGTTCTATCACACATTTTATGAAAACCTATTAATTACCTTTAAATAAAAAGGGGTGACTCAGTGAGTGTCCTTCCCTATTCCTTCACTCTACATTCAGGGGGACAGGAATATTTATACATTATGTTTGTTGAGATGAATAATCTCTATCTCATGACTCTTTGAATGAAGTGTCCCCCAATTCCGCTCACTAAAAAATACTAGAAAGAGAAGTTGCCAATCCATCCAGATCTCAGGAATACTATAAGGCCAGAGGGTGCCTGATCCCTCTGTCTCTGTTAACTAACAGACCCAATTTCAAGCCACTGACTCCACATACTACCTTCATACACTAGCAGCTTTCCCTCTGGGACTTGTCCCTGGGACTCCAGGAGTTCTTGGACATAAAAATAATATGTATGATGTCTTAAGTGTGGGAGCATCTGAGGAAGTTGCCTTTGCAATGAAATGCATAAGACAAAGGTGACTGCAGTTGGAGTCTTGAGGACTGGTGATATTTATTTTATACTTCATAGCATTGATTTTATGTTATATGCAATACAGTATTACTTTTTTGACATGCGTTTTTTCTGTTTTTTTGTTTTGTTATTTTGTCTCTGTTAAAATACACCTACCATTAAAATTATAGCCTGATCATTTCTTTGTCAGTGAGTAAACGTTCAAAATCAGCAGGGAATCAAATACTTTTTCCCCTCACTGTAAAAGTATGTTTTTTTTTGGATGTAACAATTTTGCATTGTTACACTATTCCTATTCCTGTTCCATTTTTATATATTTGTTATTGCAGTCTTGTTCCTTCTATTATGTTTGTCATTGCAATCTTTTATACTCTGTATAGCTTTATAGCATTGTCTAAATGAAACATGTTTTAGGAGAAACTTTATTTTACATATCTCTATTCTATACCAGTTCATATGGTATTTCTTAATGTTCCCTGTGAAACAGATGGAACAAAATACATGTATAAGCAATTATACTGAAAAACAAATATCTCAGAGTATGTTATTTCGAAGTGAAAAATTCCAAAGTAAATAATCCTTGGATGAAACTACTATTTAATAGGAGCATTTATTTTAGAAGCTTACTCCGCGAACAACTACTTGTTCATGTTGTTGTGAACTTTTCTCTTTCAGGCAGATTTTAATCTCCTCTCTAACAAGGCTGCTTGTTTTTCACACCTGCTTTTAACATAAGCCCAGTTGCACGGCTACTTCTAGAACAGAGGGATAAAGACTTTGTAAAAATGGTTTCAATTTGCTCTACCTATTTCAAGTGGAATCCATGTTAATAATAATGCTTTAAAGATCAAGTTCAGTCTTTTAAAAAATAATGTCTATAAAACTAGTATTGTGTATCTGAGCCATCATATCATAGTAATATATAGGCTGAAAAAAAGTATTGTTCCATTATGTTCAGCCTTTCCCACATCTGTTTTTGCTGTTTATTCAAAAGAAGGCAAAACCCCAGTTTGAAGTGCTTTCCAATTGGGTAACAAACAAATTAAAATTCCTTTCTCACCCCAGAATATCAGATCTCTAATTAGATCAAGAAGCTGTTACCCCAGATATTAAATGTTATATTGATGTTGCTGTTTCATGTACTCAACATTTCTGAGTATCATAAAGTATCTCTAGATAATGCGTTCCCCAGTCCACATAGCATCTCCCTCAAAGTTCATTGAAATATGATATAATTTCCATGATTTTTAAGTCATTGCTATTTTTTTTCAATTATTATTTGTGAGCTTAAGAATTATATATATATATATATATATATATATATATATATATATATATATATATATATATATATATATATATATATATATATATATATATATATATATACATACTACTATAGTTCTACCATTATATGTGCTTTTGTAATTTGTGATCTTGTTATAAAATACTTTTTTTTTTCAGTAAACATCAGATTATGGTGAACAAAAAACAAAATTGCAAAATACAGGCAAAAATAATTGAGTTATTTTACTATTGTTGACTGAAGGTTACAATGTGTTTTCTTATTCACCGCAGTTAATTGAATAGTGACTAAACCTCTAGGTTATTATGCAGCAAAATACAGAATTGTAATGATTTCACTATAGATAAATTGTAGGCTAAAGTTGGAAAAAGTCCTAATTTTCAGTTAAAGTGTATTTCTTGCTGCTCAATTAATTTGATTTGCTTTTTTTCTATAAAGCTTTGATCTACATTTTATGTAAGAATATTATCATAATGCAATCTACAGGGTATAAATACCTAATATATACATAGACCTATGTCTGCTAAACTGTACAAGCATATTCTCACCATACGTTAACCCCTTAAGGACAGAGCTTCAAAAGCTTGTCTTTCACTTAATGACAACGGCATTTTTTTCATTTTTTGCTGTTTGCGTTCAACTGCAATTTGCATTTTACTTATTTGTTGCACCAACACATATTATACATCGTTTTTTAAAGGACAGAAAGGGCTTTAATTTGATGTAACACACATATATATAAATGCTTATTTATTATAAAAAAATACAGAAAAATGTAAAAAAAATGAAAATTATGTGTTTTTTTTTACAGTTTTTGCAATAATAATGTGTGCATAATTAGTGCAGGTTAAGAAAAGTAATTAAAAATAAATTAATTTAGTTGTTCTGATTTACAGAATATACAATGTGTCTGGGATTTTAAGTTTTTTTGGTAGTTACAGGTCACAAAGCACAAGGAGTAAAATAGACTTTTAATGTGGAGCGATTTTAGAATTTGGTATGTTTGTCTTGTAAGCTTAATAGCCATAAAAGAAAACAAAATTGCCACACAAAAGTATATATTTATATAAAGTAGACATCACGGGCTATTTACCTAAGGTTGTTTTGACACTTTCTACGTAGCCATTTCACCGCCAACCTCTGCTAAATATTGGAGTAAAATTGTGGTTTTTTTTGGTTTTTGGCACACAAACTTATAACAAAGAAATTCTCGTGTATATTTTGTAAAGTTGGTGTGTGCTATTCCTGTACAAAGTTTTATTTTGTGTTCAGTTACATCTGCTGATTAAAATGACACCCCCATTGTATGTCTTTGGCACTATTTTGTGAAGTTACAGTGCCACACAGGATACCTGTCCTTTTCAGTATTCACAGTAGAATTTTGAGAGATGGATTTAATGAGCCTTAGCTTCCATTTGGGGTATTATAACAGTTTGACTGTTCAAAAAACCCCCACAAAGGCCTACCATTTGTAAAAGTTGACACTCCAGGGTATCTCATAAGGTGCATATTGTGCCTTAACATGCCCCCATTTTTTCACCAATATATGCCAAAGTATATGGTAAAAAATAATTTTGTGCATTTTTTACATACGGATTGCATTTTTGCTGGGCGTTTTGTATATTTCATATGTGCCACTAAGTTCAAACCCCCAAATTATGCTCAGCTAAGTCTTCTGAGTAAAATGACACCCCATATGAATGTCTTTGGCACTATTTCGTGAAGCTACAGTGCCATATAGGAGACCTGTCCTTTACAGTATTCACAGTAGAATTTTGAGAGATGGATTTAATGAGCCTTAGCTTCCATTTGGGGTATTATAACAGTTTGACTGTTCAAAAAACCCCCACAAAGGCCTACCATTTGTAAAAGTAGACACTCCAGGGTATCTCATAAGGTGCATATTGTGCCTTAACATACCCCCATTTTTTTCACCAATATATGCCAAAGTATGTGGTAAAAAATTATTTTGTGCATTTTTTACATACGGATTGCATTTTTGCTGGGCGTTTTGTATATTTCATATGTGCCACTAAGTTCAAACCTCCCAAATTATGCTCAGCTAAGTCTTCTGAGTAAAAAGACACCCCCAATGAATGTCTTTGGCACTATTTCGTGAAGCTACAGTGCCATATAGGAGAACAAGCCATATCCGTTTTTACCAAACTTTGAATTTTGACGCTGGGCCTATGTGCAATTTCCAAGCATCTTCGCAGGTTTTAAATTCAAACTACCCCACAAAGGCCTACCATTTCTTAAAGTAGACACCCCAGGGTGTTTCAAAAGGTATATTTTGAACCTTAGCGTGGGATCATTTTTCCGCTAGCTTGTACCAGATGTAGTGGTAATAAGCGTTTTTTCTGCCTTTTTGACATACAAGTGAGTTTGCACAGTATATTTTGCAAACCTTATGTGTGCTACGACTGTATAATACTTCATATGTTGCTCAGCTATGTCGGCTGAGTACAGCAATACCCCCGTATGTACCTTTGCCAGGTATGTGTGGACATCGGAGGGGCACATTTGGGACACAGCCATTCCAGTTTTTTTCAAACTTTGAATTTTTATGCTGTGCCTATGTCCCATTTTAGAGTATTTTACCAGGCTATATAATCCAAATACCCCATAAAGCCATACCATTTCTTAAAGAAGACATCCCAGGGTATTTCAAAATTCATATTTTGAACCTTAGCGTGGTATCATTTTTCCGCTAGCTTGTACCAAGTGTAGTGGTAATAAGCATTTTTTCTGCCTTTTTGACATACAAAGTGAGTTTGTGCAACATATTTTGCAAACCTTATGTGTGCTATGACTGTATAATACTTCATATGTTGCTCAGCTATGTCGGCTGAGTACAGCAATACCCCTGTATGTACCTTTGCCAGGTATATGTGGATGTTGAAGGGGCGCATTTGAAACGCAGCCATTCAGTTTTTTTCTAACTTTGAAGTTTTACGCTGTGTCCATGTTCCAATTTGGAGTAGTTTAGACGGTTGGTTATTGAAACTTCCCCACAAACACATACTATTTATTAAAGAATACACCCTGGGGTAATTCAAAAGGCATATTTTGAACCTTGGCGTGGGATAATTTTTTCTCTAGTTTGTTCCAGGTGTAGTGGTAATGAGCGTTTTTAAAATGTATTTTTTAACTTTTTATAACTTTTTTACTTTTAAAAACTAGTTTTGAAACTTTTGTTTTGTGTATTAATTTTTTTTAAACTTTCCTAAACTTTCTTAAAACTTTTTTACAGATTTAACATTTTTCTAAGCTTTTTTTTTTACCGTTAACCCCTCACTAGCAGTACGCAGCACTAACAGTAAATTCCCCATTTTCCCATAACTCCCACCCACCCCAGCTAGCAAAATACAAAGTTATAAAATATTTTAATTAATTAATTAAATAAATTGAACCCCTGAGGGTTAAAAAATAAATAAAAAGTTAATCCTCAGGGGTTAAAAAAAATTAGATCACAGTATAATACTGTGATCTCTATTTGATCGCTGTAGGCAGTGATCGACTGGCAGGGAAGGGGTTAATTTTTATTTGGACTAGGTAAAGGTTTTTTTTTTTTTTTTTACTTAAACGTTATTAAAACATTTTTTAAGCTTAATTTTTTACTTTTTAAAGGTTATTTTAAAACTTTTTTTAACGTTAACCCCTAGTTAGCCTAACGCCAAATCCCCCAATTCCCCACTAACTTCCACCCACCCCAGCTAGCTAAATATATAATTTTAAAATATTTTAATTAATTAATTAAATAAATTTAACCCCTGAGGATTAAAAAAAAATGAATTAACCCTCAGGGGTTAAAAAAAAAAATCAGATCATAGTAAAATGTAATCCCTGCCAATTGATCACTGTAGTCAGTGATCAATTGGCAGGGAAGGGGTAAATTTTTTTATTAAAATGGGTAAGGGGGGGGACTTTAAATAAACTTTATTTTTTTTTCCAGCAGGGGGCAGGATCAGCACTGATCCGGCTCCCTGCACTTCACACAGAACCCGGAAGTCCAGGGAGCCGGTAGGTGAGTATACAGAGCACATGTGCTCGCTCAGACTTGCAGTCAGAGCGAGCACATGTGCTGGGCAGACTGACCGGGTGCTCCCGGTATGTCTCTAATGCAGAGGCATACCGGAGCACCATTAACCCCGCGATCGCCGCAATAGCGGCGATCCAGGGTTAATTTTACCGCGTGACGGACGAGGTCCGTCACTCGTCCTTAAGGGGTTAAAAGATCAAAACAATACATAACAAAATATATGCAATCTGTTGTTAACTCCTCCAGGTACATAATATACCATTCCCATACCATTTAATTCCCATAATTTATCAAGACCAGTACAGCTAACAGATTTTTTTTTATATATAATGCTCAGTTTTGTCATTTGAAGGTTAGACATTAGTGATATAAGCCAATTCATGTTTAGCCACTCAAATCCCGTGATGATTTATTACTGCTTCCTCAAGTTTAATTTGTTAACTTTTATTCCACTTTCTGTGTTCAGAAATTCATTATCACTCAGCAAACAGTTCACTCTTTACTTTGACTAATCTCCTACTATGTAACACTGTTCTATCTCTGTATAATTGAGCCTTGGGAAGGCATACTGTACATAAAGAATCTAAAATGTATTATGAATGCACATTCATTTGGCACAGTATAACGATGTCTATCAGTATACGGGTCAGTAAACAGCCTTATACTGTGAATAAAGTGGCATATGTGATAAAGATTTAGCACAACCTTGTCATAACACATTCAATAATTAAACACCCTTTATAAATGGAGAGACACAGTCAAACTCCACTGTGGCAGAACTCTAAAAAGTGTGACTATAGCTGCAATAACTAATTGGTACTAAACAGCTGAGAAAAGCTGTTAATTCTACTCTATAAAGGAAAGGTGTTTGACTAAGAGTTTATAACAATACTTAAGTGACTCTGACAATCTATTAACACATTAGACATTTAGAATATAATGACAGATAAAAAATGTTTTGGATCACAGTTTACACTTTACACTTGCCTGGTGAATTTAGCCAGTCCTCAGAAAGATTGAAAGAAAATGTGAAAAAAACTAGGGGCTGTAAAAAACAATGAGATGAAAAAAAGAAATCAAGAAGATTTGCAATTCACTGACTGACAATATATCCCTGAACTACTGGACAAGGTCCATACCATTCTAACAGGATATAATGCATAGTCTATGACAGATCTTTAAGAATTACTTAGCAAATAAATGTTTTATATGTAAAAAAAACAAAAACAAAAAATCACAGAGTGAAATACCAATGAGAGACTTGTTTGAAATGTAAAGTGAATTGAAAGTGAAGTAAAATTAAAAGGGACACTGGCACACACAAATCACTGTTTAGTATATATACCTCAATGGAAACAGACTTGCATTTAATTGTGAATTTTTACATTTGGGGTATATCTAAAAAGAACTTGCAAAAGCTGCAGATATCTTGTCTACAGCATTTTCAAGCCTTCCCTTTTCTTCCTTCACTGCACAACCTTTCTATGGCTGTCCAATCAATGAAGCTTAGTTAGATGTCTTTGCAAAGCAGATTCTCTTGGCAATTGCTGCTTCTTGAGTATAGGCGTGTAACAAGGAGGTTAATTTAAAGTTTCTACTGAAATCATCTCTGCTTTTTGTGAAATAGTGAGCACACATGTAAAGCACTTCAGCAAGTTAAAGTGATTTAGGTATGTAGTTTTCCTTTAACCCCTTAAGGACACATGACATGTGTGATATGTCATGATTCCCTTTTATTCCAGAAGTTTGGTCCTTAAGGGGTTAAGGTCAAGGTAACCAAACTGGAAGCATAGAGGGCCGGTATGTTTTTTTTTTTTTTTAATCTTGGCTTCTTTGGCCTTAAATTTAACTTAACATCACTTTGATTTCATTTAGAATTTTTAGCAACTCTCACTTTAGTAAATAAACAATGAGAGAGTGATTGCTGTTTAAGTGTAACTTGGATTTTGAGAAAGTCCAATCTCATTTTCAGCAATGCATTCTGGGAGAGTTATGGCAATATCATCTCTCAAAATAGTTGTGTTTTTGTAAACGACTTTCAGATATGTTGATAAAGCATAGTAGTTTATTTAAAAGCATACTGAAATTTGCCACTTTCTGAACTCATCACAAATGTTATATGTATGGTGTTTCTAGACTTTTATTTTTGATGTGAATTGGAAAACAAAAATTGTTGCTTGTGCTAGGAGCACACATATTCTAAGCTCCCTACTGGGATTGTCTCTAAAACAAGTCGTTCAGGAGCCAACTCGTAAAGAGGCCATACTAGATTTAGTGTTAACAAATGGAGATTTGGTATCAAGTATTACTGTAGGTGAAAGTTTAGGATCCAGTGATCATCAGTCAGTGTGGTTTAATATAAGAACTGTGACTGAGTCACACCACACAAAAACAAAAAGTTTTAGACTTTAAAAAAACAGACTTTTCTAAAATTATAATATGTGTAAAGGAGTCATTATCAGACTGGAGCAATTTAAATGGAGTCCAAGAGAAATGGGATTATTTAAAAGTTGCACTGCTGAAGGCAACAAAAAATTGCATTAGACTTGTCAGTAAAAGCAAAAAATTCAAGAAACCACTGTGGTACTCCGCACATGTGGCCAAAATAGTAAAAAAACAAAAAGTTAGCATTTAGTAATTATAAAAAAACCCAGAGTGAGGAAGACAGAATGATCTATAAGATTAGGCAGAAAGAGGCTAAGCAAGTAATAAGAGCTTCCAAATCACACACCGAAGAGAAAATAGCACAGTCAGTAAAAAAGGGGACAAAACATTTTTTAGATATATACATGAGAAAAGGAAAGTAAAACAAGGATTAGTTAGATTAAAAACAAAAGAAGGAAGGTATGTAGAAGAGGATAAAGGTCTAGCTGACTGCCTCAATTAATATTGTTGTTCAGTATTTATAGATGAAAATGAAGGAGAGGGACCTCAGTTAGGAAAAAGGACAATTGAGTCATTTATTACATATGAGTTTACAGAGGAAGAGGTTCTATTTCAACTGTCATAAGTAAAGACAAATAAGTCAATGGGACCTGATGGAATACACCCAAAGCTATTAAAAGAGTTTAGTGGTGTACTAGCAAAACCATTAACAGATTTATTTAACCAATCATTGTTAACAGGAGTAGTCCCAGAAGATTGGAAGTTAGCAAATGTTGTGCCCATTCACAAGAAAGGTAGTAGGGAGGAGTCGGGCAACTATAGGCCAGTAAGCCTTACTTCAGTAGTAGGGAAAGTAATGGAAACCATGTTAAAGGATAGTATTGTTGAACATCTAAAAACACATGGATTTCAAGATCAGAAACAACATGGGTTTACTTCAGGGAGATTGTGCCAAACTAATCTTATTGATTTTTTGATTGGGTAATTAAAATAATAGATCAGTGTGGTGCAGTAGACATTGCTTACCTAGATTTCAGCAAGGCTTTTGACACTGTTACACATAGAAGGTTTATCAATAAATTGCAATCTTTAAGTTTGGATTCCAATATTGTTGAATGGGTAAGGCAGTGGCTGAGTGACAGGCAACAGAGGCTTGTAGTCAATGGAGTATATTCAAAGCTTGGGTTTGTCACCAGTGGGGTACCTCAGGGATCTGTACTTGGACCCATTCTCTTTAATAGTTTATTAGTGATATTGCAGAAGGTCTTGATGGTAAGGTATGTATTTTTGCTGATGATACTAAGGTATGTAACAGGGTTGATGTTCCAGGAGGGATAAGCCAAATGGCAAATGATTTAGGTAAACTAGAAAAATGGTCAGAGTTGTGGCAACTGACATTTAATGTGGATAAGTGCAAGATAATGCATCTTGGACATAAAAACCCAAGGGCAGAGTACAGAATATTTGATAGAGTCCTAACCTCAACATCTGAGGAAAGGGTTTTAGGGGTGAATATTTCTGATGACTTAAAGGTAGGCAGACAATTTAATAGAGCAGCAGGAAATGCTAGCAGAATGCTTGGTTGTATAGGGAGAGGTATTAGCAGTACAGAACACTGGTGAGACCTCACTTGGAGCATTGTACGCAGTACTGGAGACCGTATCTTCAGAAGGATATTGATACTTTAGAGAGAGTTCAGAGAAAGGCTATGTGGCGGAACCAGCCTCGCCACTGGGCATTGGAGAAGACTGATTGCCAGCCTCCTGCACTGTGACTATGGCCCCATGTTGAAATGCTTGATTTTCCCCTGCAAAGACCCGAAAGCCGGGTCATTCGGTACATGCCCTATTTGAACAGTAATACCCCAGATAGCTATGCCATGGAACCCATTCGTATAACGAAAGACTATGTGAAAGACTTTGGTTCCATGGCAATTGAACTGTATGTATGTGATCTGAGCGCCATTCAGTAATAATGTGAGCTCAGATCTAAGCAATCTGGGGATATGTTGAATGTACCTGTTTTTATGCAATAGCTGCACAGTTATATATTTTTATGTATTTTATTGTCTTTTGCTAAGATGTGTTCAATGGCGTTTTGCATCCTTGGAGATAATTGGATTACTTCCCAATTATCTCCAGGATAGAAGACTCTGTGGAACTGGTTTTGGGCAGAAAAGTCTTGCTTAATTTGGTCACAAAGGACATTGATCTAACTTTTGACCCACTGGACCAATTTGTATGATTTTGACTTATGGTGGTATTTGAAATATGCTGATTCTAAAAGTGTAAGTTTTATGTCAATGTGATGCCTACTTTTAAAGTTATTAATATTGTGTAAAACTGTGTATTTTCCTGCCTGTGATAATTATATTAACCCATTGTGTAAGGTAATTGTATCACAGGCATAAGGGAGGATTTTGTGTGGGAGTGTCTGTGTGTATTGTACGTATTGATTGATTGTTCTGCAAAACCCTGTGGGCGGTACTATGTTTGTGGGCATAAAAGCAGAGTGTTGGATTAAAAGCTTCAGTTCTACTTCAGTCCTTAATTTGAGTCCTGTCTCTCATTGGGGGAATCTGCTACAAGGGATTGCTATGCTCTGCATACTCCCTTGCTATAATCACTGAGCTCTTGTAAGAGCTTGTTCCTGCCTTGCTCTCTGAAGGGGTCTACCCACCAGACCCACCAGACCCACCAGAAATGGAGCAAAAACTTCTGTAGAATTTCCAGGACAGACTTGTGTGAATGCATGCCAGTCTGCCTGTCAGTCAAACAGGTCAGCTCACTGAGTTTAGACCCTAGAACATATTGTGAGCATGTTCTTGTGTTATAGTTGTTTGGAACAGTTTCTTGTTGTTCCCAAAAGTGGAACACTAGGAAACTAATTCGTGTCAGCAGGACCCAAAAAATGTGACTGTCCCACCGGGATTTGGAAAGCTGGGTTTTTTGCAATAATACCAATTTACACATATACTCTTTTTGTAAATTGACTTAATCACATTTCAGTTTTGTACCAGAAAGAGTCAAATGAAAGACAAGAAAACACTGACGGGAGTTATTTAATATTCATTCAAAGGACAAGTAAAGTGATTGAGAATGATTGTTATGTAAAAAGAACATGTCTGGTTTGTTAGTTACCTGGCCACATTTTTTTCTGAAATTATAAAATGTATTATTGTTTAGCTACATCAATAAATTTAAATTTTACAAAATATGAAGATAATATTTTTGTTCATTTATAGCTGTTCAATGTGGAAATCCAGGAACAACAGCAAATGGCAGAGTTTTCCGAATAGATGGAACAAAATTTCCTAGCTCGGTACTATACTCTTGCTTAGATGGATATATACTTTCTGGTTCTAGCATCAGACAATGTACTGCCAATGGAACATGGTCTGGAAGTCTTCCAAACTGTACAAGTAAGTTTTAATCATACATTAAATAATAAATAACTGTAATGTACCTGTCACATTTTAACAGTAATCAAAGTTATGTAGGAATTTTTTATCCAGTGGTGAAATAAGACAATACATTTGAATCAAACATTCAGAAATCCAAATAAAGTACATCAGAAAACTACTAAAGAATGACAGTTATCTGCTTACCACATAATTCAGAAAATGGACTGAGTAGCTTAAGAAATAACAATAAAATGCAACAAAGTTTGAAAAAGAATTGCCTTAGGGTCCACAATATTCATGTTTGTGTTGGCTAGCATAAACATGTTAAACATTCCAAGTGATAATTAGAAATGATGGTTGACAGAAACTGAAGTGAAGATAACTGTTTTTGAACAGACATTTGAAAATGTGAATCAAGCTCTTCTTCTAATGATGTACATCCTTATTGACCTGTTCTAAAAAGCTTTTTAACCCATTAGTGACCAAGGATGTATCAGGTACGTCTGTCAAAAACGGTGATTAAGGGTTTAACGGTATTGCAGCGATGCCTCGATGTCGAGGCACCGTGCAATACCCCCCCCACTTCCGGGCTGCTGCGTGATCGCTCCCCCACAGAAAACGATCACTTCCGGGTTGCCCCACCTGGCGACCGGCAGTGAGGCAGAGCATTGGAAGCCATCAGGCAGGCTTCCGATGCTCTGCCTGTGCTGAGTGCCTCAAAGGGTTGAGGCACTCAGTAAGGATTAAAATAAATAAAATAAATAACTAAAAATGTTTTAAAATTAAGCCCTTCCCTCCCTCTCCCTGCACCGGCGATCAGAGTTCTTCTTCTATGGGGGGACTGTCTGACAGCCCATACAAATTAGGACCCCCAGAGGCCATTTTAATTTGCTAGCACTATATTTAACCCTGTAACTTTCCAAAACACCCTAAAACCTGTAGATGGGGGGTAATGTTTTACTCGGTAGACTTTGCTAAACACAAATATTAGTGTTTCAAAACAGTAAAACATAGCACAGCAATGTGAAATGAAAGTGAAGTTTTTTTGAATTTTTCACATACAAACCGCACTTTCACTGATGATATTGTTGTAATACGTTTTACTGTTTTGAAACACTAATATTTGTGTTCAATGAAGTACCCCCCTATGACAGACCACCTGGCACCCCGACTGGGTGCCTCCACCAATCACTGCTTCCTAGTCCCTCTGAGTACTTCCAAGCACTCCACCAGACACCATCAGCACCGGAGTCCCCACTTCCAGCGTTACAGCTTGTCTGGGGTCTTGCCGTCCTCCACCCACCCTGGACTTAAGACCAGGATCCAGCTTTCAGTGGGCAGACCTCTCCTACTCCAGAGAGTGTAGCAGGCTGATCTTACAAGAGCAAGTGATTACAACCCAGAGGAGTATAGTGATCTAGCAATCCCCAGAGCACATACAACTGTTCCCCCCACACAGGAGATGAGACTCTATGTTGAGTATAGGTGGGAACCATGTACCGGTTTTATAGAGTTTTTAAAATTTACAGGGTCAAATATAATTTTTTCACATTGAAACTTGCCAGATTGGTTATGTTGCTTTAGAGAGCGTATGGTAGCCCAGGAATGAGAATTACCCCCATCATGGCATACCATTTGCAAAAGAAGACTACCCAAGGTATTGCAAATGGGGTATGTTCAGTCTTTTTTAGTAGCCAATTAGTCAGAAACACTGGCCAAAATTAGCATTCATATTTTTTTTTGCATTTTTAGCACACAAATATAAATGCTAAATTTGGCCAGTGTTTGTGACTAAGTGGCTACTTAAAAGAATGGACATACCCTATATTATGGGCTGTCTACTTTTCAAAAATATATGGTTTTATGGGGTAGATTACATTGGCCGGCTTAAAAAATGTCCCAAATAGGACATGGGTGCATGATGACCAGCTGTGAAAATTCAAAGTTGGAAAACTGGAATGCGTACCCTCCAAATAAGGTATTTTAACCCCCAGAGAACCCGACCCACCTATACATGAGTGGTATCACTGTACTCAGGATATGTTGCTGAACACATATTGGGGTGTTTTTTGGCAGTAACCCTTAAAGTTCTCAGTACATGTATTTTTAAATTGCTATGTGTGTCAAAAAAATCAATTATTATTATTTTTTAAAAATTTGGCATAGATTGGTGGTAAAATGGTTGCATTAAAAGAGTCAAAATACCCCAAGTTTAATACCTTAGGTTGTCTTCTCTTTACAAAAATATATACATGTGAAGGGTTATTCAGGGATTCCTGACAGATATCAGTGATACAATTTAATGCATTAATATTGAAAAAAATGGTTTGCAAATAGCAAAGTGCTATAACTATCTAAAAAAAAAAAAAAAAAAGCTGGCGGTTGTAGATGTGTGGCTAAAAACACTTGTAGTCACATCTTTTTTAGCATATTTCTAGAATTTGAAAATGGACATTGAATTCCAAATGTTTATTATTCTCAGTCTAAACAAATAAAGCATTGCATGTGTTTTACTTTCTTGTTGATCATCAGTTGTAAAATATATTTCTATCCACAATGTCTTCATTGTAGTAATAAGCTGTGGGGATCCTGGAGTTCCAGCTAATGGAATCAGATATGGTGAGGATTACATAGTTGGTCAGAACATTACCTACATATGTCAGCCTGGATATACCATGGACCCCAAGAATTCAATGTCACGCATGTGTACAAGCAATGGCACATGGAGCGGAACAATCCCTGTTTGCAAAGGTATAGTTTTCTAATTTAATTCAATTATTTTCTATGAGAAGCAATTAAATCCACACACGGCATGGCATCAGTCTTTGATACTCCTCTATGTCCAAATCACATCGACAAAAGCAGGTGTAGGCAGTAAGCAAGGAAGAGGTAAGTAAAAAAAAAATGTTCTCAGGTTTTTATGAAATTTAATATTGGATAGGCTTTCAATTATTTAATATTTTGGATACATTTTTAAAATGATTTAATATTGTGAAAACTATTTAAAATGTTTAATGTTTGATTATTTTTATATTTTTATATTTTAATGTTTTTTTATTATTTTAAAGTTTTCCAACAATTTTAAATTATTTGAACATTTTATCCACTAATATTAAATTGAGGACATAGTTCTCAAGGAAGAACAATATTTGAATAGGAAATTGCAGAGAAGACAACAATACATTTATAGAGACTATAAAGTGCAATGGCTAAAGAGTAGTGACAGACCAGATATCATGAGCTTTGATTGATGTATTTCTAATTGAAGGGTTGCCACTGTACAAAGGTGCTACCAGAATTCATGTTCAGTGATAGTAGAGATAGATTTTGTGGTGAGATAAAAGATTAGACATGTTTTGACCAACATTTAAAGTGCAATATTTGATACAAAACCAACATTATCCAGTACAATACAATAGTACCTAGCGCAAGACAATTCAAGAATGGTGTGGTCCGTAAGCAAATAGGTAACCCTCACTGGGATCCATGGTATTACATCAAAATCCATGGTGCACAATAAATTTTAAAGCAAATTGAAAAACCTGGAAAATATCTACTCTAAAAAATGTAACTTACTATGGCCTCAATTTAATAAACTTTGCAAAATATTCAATACTGAAAGAATATCTTCCCAAATGCTTTATTAACAATAGTTAATTTGATGAAAATTTTTGTAAATAAATCATTTGGAATATTTTTCTAACAGTATTAAATAATTACGAAAGCTTATTATATCAAGGCTTATGTATGGATCAGGTACATGCTTACTCAAGAAAAATAAAGTGATTATTGCAATTAGGCAAGTTATCACTGTCACACTTAAATTTTAAATCATTATGCAAGCAACATGTCAGTTTTTATTTTCCCTAAATTGATATACCAGCAGAAAACCAAATGATTTTAGTTCCAGTTTGTTAAAATACAAATATAGACATTTCAATGTACCAATTATAGTGACCTAAATATGCCCTTTACAAATGTAATGCCAAATCCTAACAGGCTATTTGTATTGTGGTATATTGGTGGCAATTAAATTTTAATCCTTACAGCATTTTTTATAAGAACAAACTTTTACCTGAAGTAGGTTTTATAGAACCTATATTTTGCAAAAGACATTTTTTTTCTTTTCAGATTAGAATCTTCCTAATCCTTATTTATGAGTATCCATGTGTAATATGAAAGAAAAACATAGCTCCCCCATCACACTGAATGCGACACACAACTCCTTAGGGGAAGAAATTAATATTTGAACAAATTGCTTTTGTGCAACTAAACAGAGCAGGCTGAGTTAGACAGGAGTCCAAGATCATGAATTTGCTTCACCATTTCTATGTGAAAAATAAAGTTGGATCTCAAACCAGTAACCTGCTCAGGACTCTGTGGGTTTGTAATCCTTCTTTTCAACCAAGTTTAACCCCTTAAGGACCAAGCTTCTGGAATAAAATGGAATCATGACATGTCAGACATGCCATGTGTCCTTAAGGGGTTAAAAGATTGCCTTTGAAACTTGGACATGTAATGGTTTATAAACTCGAGATAAATCTTGAGAGCTTTTATTTATCAAGTTTTTCTTCTTTTTATATATTGTTTGATATTGGAATAGTTCTGCATCTGAAGTAATTACACAATATTTAGGTAAACTAAATGAGACATTCTATTGAGTAATATTTTTCAAAAAGAAACAAGTTCAGTTATTTGCATATAATAATGTTAATTTTATGATGCAAGTTCACATTCACCCGTGTTCTGCAAATTATTCTGTTCATTATACGTTGTTTTATATGACTGTTTACCTTCAATGCAAAATAATTGCGCAAGTTTCAGATAAAATAGAGCTTTTAAACAAATATGCATACATTTTATGTAACCTTTGCTACAGTGGTAATCATTGTAAACAAATATAAAACATATACTTATAATAAAATATTTTATTTAGTTATTTCTTTATATATTTTTTCTTTTAGCTGTTACCTGTCCAACACCTCCCCAGGTGTCAAATGGTATATTAGAAGGAACAAATTTTGATTGGGGTTTTAGCATAAGCTATGCCTGCTCCCCAGGTTATGAACTGTCCTTCCCTGCTGTGCTAACATGTGTTGGAAATGGCACATGGAGTGGAGAAGTGCCACAGTGTTTACGTAAGTTTATTTAAAAAATATGTATATAAAAAAGTGTCTTAAATTTTTATTTTCTTATACTGTGAGGTTACATTTTGAGGGCCTATACAAAGCAAAAATGAATGTGATTACACCATATTTATCTGTATGATTCTGGAAATAAATGTGCATCAGATTATTATAATGCTCTGAGATGTTTCTGGAAAATTCTATTGACTTCAAGGGACCTTATAGTTAATTACTTGGCTTTTTATATTTAGCAGACATCTATATTGCTTTTGACTTGTATGTATTCATAATACATCAATCCAAATATTACTCTCCTATGGAGAAATGCCTGTTGACCATTTCATTGTAAGGAACTAAAATAGTTAAAACTGTAAAAAAAATAAAAATGTATAGCAAAAATTTAAGTCACCTTGGCCTGGAGCAAGCATCTGTGTGACCATGTACATTATCACATAACCAGTTTAAAACTGTTTTGTAGAGTACATTTAATTAATTTTAGACATAGTTGCCTACAAAAGTTAAAAATTGTGCTACCAGAGTTTCCTAAAACTATACCTTGCAAAACTTTTGTAGCAATTTCCACAATCAGTCATTGGTAAAACTTGGTAATCGATAGAAAAGTAGAATACAGATATCCATAAACATGACATGAGTGAAACAATGAAAACTTTAATGTTGAGTATGTTTTGTTTTTTCCCCCTGTTTTACTGTAGCCATGCTAGAGACTGTATAGCAATAGTTGGGGCAGGGGCAGAAAGCACAGTGGTAACTGCGTAAGATCAAAGTGAGATAATTTAGAGGGCAATCGAGAAAGCTGAAAGTTAAATAAAAGCAGCTCCTCGAGGATGATTAATGTATTAGGTTTTGAGGTGGAAGCTAGGAGAGGTGGGGATAGGTGGTAATGTCAGTGCTATGACATCTGGAATAATCCCAGTCTCGGCAGAGTCAGGCCTTGTGAGCATGGTCTATGCCATGGGTATGGCAATTATTGTGTGAATAAACAGAAACATATGAATTGCATTAATCATTAGGACAAGTCCAGACAAAAATTAGAGGAATTAAAGAAATAAAAAAACAATTAACATATAGGTAGAAAAGTCCCAAGCTGTGGTTGCAGGTACAGATGTGGTTGGAGCTAAGGGGCATAGGCCTAGATTAGCCAGGACAGTGTCAATCTCTGCTGCATCTGTCACACTATGTCCATGAGTAGACGTGGTGAGCCCCATCTGTATTTCACCCCTTTAAGGGGAAGGATTAATGTCAGGGGTCAAAGAGACTTCCTCCATTGTAGGGTTGTGTGTGATAGATCCGAGAAAAAGGAGAGTTCCCTATTTTCGAAATGGTGAGGAGTTTTCCCACTTGTGGCTGTAATGAAGGCTGTCTTGTCTTGCCCATTCTGAAATGTAATTGAAAGATCACTCGTGGGTATACTGTTGGTCTGCTTTGGTTTGGGCAGGCAAAACATGCTGTCAAGCTGCATTCCCTTGCTCTGGAGGTAATCAGGCTTTTTTGTTTTCATCCCCATCATGTCTCACTTCTCCTTTGTCTGCACCAGAATAAGTCACTTAGTCTGTGCAGTCTTTTGTCCTGATGTTGGAGCTCCACAGACCTATGTCTGTTCAGGCCAAGAGCTAGTTTCTCCCCATCATTTAGTTTTAATCTTTGTTAATTGTAGGGTCCAATTTTGCATCTACAAAAAAAGCTTTGCTTTTCGGTAAACATTCAATTTATTTTTTTTACATATTTTCATTCATATATATTTGAAAAAATATATTATATGCATGGGAGATTAATAAGGAAAGTAAAATGTTAAAATGATGAATACAGACTTAGAAACTCTATCTTTAAAGGAGCACTATAGGGTAAGGAACACAAGCATACATATCTGACCCTAAAGTGTTAAAACCAATATTTAGTCCCCCTTACTCTCTCTTGCCTCCCTAAATATAGTAAGATCTTACTTGTATTCAAGCCCAAAGCTGCTGGTTTTGTCCCTGTTTGCCTCAGAACAGCAAGCTGCCAGCTGACTTTATCAGAAGTGTTGTTCTGAGCCAATCACAATGCTTCCCCATAAGATTGTCTAAGACTGTGAAGGTGGCAGATCAGGGGCAGAGCCAGCACAAGTCAAAAAAGCCCTGGCCAATCAGCATCTTCTCATAGAGATTCATTGAATCGATGAATTTCCATGAAGAAAGTTTAGTGTCTGCATGCAGAAGGAGGAGATATTGTATTGTTGTTGTTCAAACTAGGCAAGCAGCTTTAGCAGCCATCTAAGGAGTGACCAGCTGAGTTATCACTAGGCTGTAATGTAAGCACTGCATATTCTAAGCACTGCATACCTAAGGAGTGACCAGTTGAGTTATCACTAGGCTGTAATGTAAGCACTGCATATTCTCAGCAAAGTTGTTCTGGTGTCTATAGTGTCCCTTTCAGAGAATGGTGCATCCCACACCTTCAGAATAAATAATGAAGTGAATACCATAAAGGTCTGTTAAATATTAATTGCCCTTTAATATCTATCATCTTTCTATCTATAAAAAAAGGAAGCATTCCAATGGGAATTTGTTATGTCTGTGCATAATGTGTTAATTTGTACTCAAGAGGTATGAACTATTAGAACATTTATATTAGCCCTTCTCACCCTATTCTCTACCTACAGAAATTTCCCCTGTCTCAACAAACTTGCTTGCAATCATATTATATGCTGGTGGTGAAACTATTGTATTTATATTTCCAAAGAACAGAGATGGATTCACATAAAAGCTGTCCTAATCCAGAAATAAAGAATTCACTCACACGATGAATCCATATCCGTATATTTAGACAGAACTCTACTACTACTGCTAAATAATATCTTAAAACATTAAATAGGTTATAAATCCCCTTGACCTGAACAGTAAAATCTGTGAAGGGAATGTATGAAAGTGAAAAGTAATGTTTTCTGAGGACCAAGTACTAAAAGTGTAGCACAGTAGGAGCATTCCTTTGGTTTCCATAGCAAACATTTCACTTTTAGAACTTTGACCTATCATTGCTTTTTATGTCTATACCCTGAATGTTGAGTGCTTTTATACTGTAGCTTTAGTGTTTAATTTAAAAAAAAACAAACAAAAAAACATTAATAAAAGAAAAAGCCAGGAGCTTAAAATTTACTTTAAAGAATATAGAAAGCGCAAGGATGATATTTTGCTTTTATATGCGTATTTATGTACAGTATCAATATCCATATAATCTTATCCCCAAATGGAACATTTCAGAATACACATCTAAGTAAGTAGGAAATTAAAAACATACATTGTACCAGTTTTATGGATTATAGTATTTTATCATCATGTAAATATTGATGGCCATGAGCTTTATTGTGATTGCCAGCACAACACATGCTCTTTAACCCCTCAAGGAAACATGACAGAAATATTCAGTCATGATTCCCATTTATTTCTGAAGTTGTGTCCTTAAGGAGTTAATATGTGCAGTAATATTAGCAGGAAAATAGGCTTTCAAAAGGCAGATAATGTATATCTGCATGGACAAAAGACATATTCATGAATTATTTCACAGAAACGTTTACAGGAGTACTTTTTCCATGAATAACAACACTGCCTGCTGATCCGATTGCTTACTTAGGGCTTTATTAATTTGAATATTGCTTTAAAATGATCATGTGTTGACATTGTTTATTCAAGGCTACTTGGCATTACTCTAAAATTGCAAGCTATTGTGTATTTTGATGAAAGTATTTTTTATATATATTGCCACTTTTTTGCAATTAACTCATGCTGTAGGTTGCTCTTATACCTAAGTAACTTCATATTGAACTATATATCACCATGTTATAAATTCTGAGCTATATCTTTTTTCTTTATATTGTTTTGAATATTTTTATTCAAGGTACATTCAGAAACAGCACAAACATAAATATTTCCTGTCCTAATGCGTTTTATACTCCACCTCCTATAGACTGTAAGCTTGTTTGAGCAGGGTCCTCTTTAGCCTATCATTTTTTGTAATTGGCCTATTTATAGTTAAATCTCCCCTTTCATAATATTGTAACGCACTACGGAATCTGTTGGCGCTAACTAAATGGTGATAATAATAATAATAATAATAACCATACAACAAAGTAAGTTCCATAGGCAAATAAGGGTCACAAAATTGAAAAAGATCATAAAATAAAACAAAAAAAAGGAAAAAAGTTATACAAAACATTATGACTTTCCATTTGTAACAGTCTGTCTCAATAAAGCAAAACGTCCAATACACCCTTCGTTTTTTAAACAATACACAATAGATAAAAAGGAAAAATGGAAAACAAGAGAGAATTGAGGGAGAGATTGAGGAAAAAAAGGGAGAAGCACAAGGATATTCAGTATGGGCAAACTATCTGATCCCATGGAAACAGATAGAGCAGTTAACGAGCTGGTAAATCATTTTGCAGCAAGGGGACCACATGTTATTGTATTTTTGTTTAGAATCAATCAACCTTGCAGTAAAGTACTCCATATTCCTTGTGAACTTAATATTATTATAAAAGGTGTTCCATGCTGGGTGCCAAAGATTTCCACTCTTGCCACACAAATTTAAGCAGCAATGCATATTCTTTCCTTAGTGTTGGAAGATTAGAAAAATAAGTAGAACATCACATGGTAATACTAGTGCAGTTATCTGCAAAGTTAAGTGCTTCCCTGTAAACACCAAGTAAACATTTTACAAAAATACTATTAATTCTTAATATTGTTCCTCAATCTCAATCATACCAGTTGTACCTTTTTAAAACCAGGGATTTGGCATAATTTTGCACTTTAAATTAATAGTGGGTTTCTATTTGTCATACTTTTTGTTTAGTGGTTTGGCCCATATAATTACAAGATATATTTATTCCCTTCCCAATAAAAGCAAATTATTCAGCTCCTCACTGAATGTCTTTTTGCTGCAGGCAGAGCCACTAAATGCACATGTAGACACTGCAGAAACACTATTCTAGAACTAAGAATTGGGCTCTTGATAGCTTTGCAGTATGACTGTCATCAGTTTTTTATGAAGTACCATTCATAAGAACTGGCAAATTAAATTGCTGCTGGAGGCTGAACCACATATACTGTAAGACCCTGCTGGACAAGATCGAATCACAAAGGCCAACACAAGAGGCTCGTTCGGGTCTGTGAAATGTTCTTATATAACTCATTTATTGATGCATATTTGCAATGCATTACCTCTGCCAGTTTGGATCTTGAGTTTGGTTGCAGAGATATAAGAAATTTTCATCATGAGTTTCACAATTGTTTAGTTGTAGGTCTACTAGATCATAGAAACATGGAAACAGAATGTGACAGCAGATAAGAATCATTTGGCCAATCTTGTCTGCTCAATTTTCTGCAAAGTATTAAGTCATTTTTGTTTTTACCATGTAATATTCCAGTGTTTTACTAATCTGGAGTCCACTGATGTATGGATCTATTTTTTGAAAACCATCTATGTCTCTTCTTCATGAATGCACACCATGAGTTTTCAATCAGGCATGATGATTTTTCATTCTCTGGGTCATTTTCTGACACCAAGGATCAATAGAATAAAATCTTAAACACTCAAAGTTCCCTAAAATTATATAACAATTTTCTATTGCTTTCAACTGCAATAATGATATTTAGATAAAAATATGTTGAAGGTGACTTTGTTGATAACAACTGTAAATCACAGTCTAATGTAGAATATTATTATTTTTTAAAATGCAGCATTCGTGTTATATAAAATTGGCTAAAAAAAAATATATCCTGAACCATGCAAGGTATGCTTGTGACCATTTTTTGTGATTGTTCCTTGCTATAAGGCAGTTGCATGCTGGTATTGCTATATTTCTGTTGTATGCCAACATCTCATTAAAAATATAAATGACAAACAAAATGATTTAAAAAATGTCTTTACTAGGTTTTTTAAAATACACAAAAACATATTCAATGTGTAGTACATACCTTGAGCTTGTGTTCTGTTCAATGAACAGTTGCATCATTTCTGGTATCAAAATAAGAATGTTAAAAAGTGATTTTACATTTTTCTTTTAAGTCCAGTTTTGTCCTATTCCATGAGAGATTTGCCTGCTAAACCTCATAGGAACTGTACCTTCTGAATTGCATACTTCTAGGTATTTGATATTAAATGATTTAGCAATGCTCATCAATACTCCACAGGGATCTATGAATCAACCTGTATATGCAGTTTTAATGCTACTTATAAATACACTGCAAAGGGAATTTAATACTAGTGCAGTTGAATTTAACAAAAATTGCTGATGCTTCAATAATGCAATTATTTGCCTAGAATACTTCTCGGTGGCTTTGTGAGCCATCCTGAGATCAAACCCTGACCAGTCAAATGCCCTATGTTGTTATGAATGGGTTGTGCATCCAGTATCTCTGGCAGTATCAGTCCTGGAGACTACTTGACAGATCGTCATATGGGAAGGTGAAATTGAATATCTCAAACCCAGACCCACACCCCCCACCAATCAAACGGTGATACTCTGAATGTATGCATCAAAAGTTCAGTTTCATTAATAACTTGTATCAAAATTAAACATACTAAAAGTCATTGTCCAGCCAATAATACATCAGCAAAACATAGCCCCCATGTCATAAAAATGGCAATGACAAATATTGTAAACATTATTATAACGATGTAATGCCACATAAATATAACAAAAGTTCAATATAATTATTATATTCCTACAACCCAGTTATGAACAAATTGGTCGGTAAGTGAGGAGTTAAGGGATTCCCTGCCCTCATGCATTTGTCTACGTTCGGGGACGTTTCACCGAACATAGACATGCGCACCAGAGCAGGGAATCCCCACGACGACTCGTACTTACACCTGGTCGTAAAGCAGGTAGGTCGTTAAATGAGGACCACCTGTATACGCATATTATGTGGCTGTGTACATCTATGCTAATATCTGCTGTTTAATGTCTCGTCTGTTTATTTTCCTGGTTTGCCTAGTCTCAAACACTCCGTACCTATAATATTTGACCTATATTTGTCTGTCTGTCTGTCTATCTATGCATTATCTATCTATCTATCTATCTATCTATCTATCTATCAATCATCTATATCACTGATGTGTGTGTGTGTGTATGTTTTAAAGGGATTAGACTAGTGCAATGTGGGTTGATTACCCTCTTCCACAGGTTTTTGAGGGGCTGACCTCATTTTGCTACCTCTGAACAAAATTGTGTTATTTTCACGTGTGTACCAAATGCCATCACACATACTCTTTCTCACCTACAAATAATTCACAAATCACATATAAACATACAACATTATCTACACATGCACAGATATATAGCTAACTACTCACAGACACACGTGCTTAGAAGCTAACACACATACACCCACTCAATCATACATACAGACATACGCACACACACTCATACATACACATATACTCACTCATAGTTACACACATTTACAGACAATCAATGTGGCATGGGCCCATGTGACATGGGCCCAGGTGCCCATGTCACAAAGTGGTGATTTATACCTCTTACTTGGGAAAGAGCAATAAATAGCACAGGGAACACAATATTTCAGTGCAGTGTCAATTTGGCATGGACTGTGGTTATTTATTGAGGTTTTGTAACTGAGTCAGCTGTTTCCTTAATGAGGGTAACCTAAAAGTGCCACCAGGATCCCACGGAATGCACACAGGTCCCTTACAGACCATCCCTCACAACAGACATTAGTACACATGAAAAATCTCTAGTGTTGATGACTGGGTAAGGCAGAGTATGAGTAATTCATTTTTTTTTCTGCTTACATTTGACGTTAAATCATGGAACTCCACCGAGAGCTAGTAAATTGTGGAATTGCCTACCAGACATCATTCTGCAATGCCACACTGGCAGTTTATTTCATTATGTCATGATTCATTAAGTCTACATATGTTCTATGTATCATATTTGTACCATAGGGCATAGTAACTATATTTTTATATATTAGTTCCTATGTTATAAAGATTGTTCATTAGAAATATAGAATTGTAATTGATTTGTTGGAAGATCAGCTGGTACATATATCCTCTTCTTTATTATTCAATCAATTACATAACCTTTTGAACGCATCTATATTATATTTTCATACATCAGATGAAAGCATTGTATACTATTTATATCCAACAGTCAGCGGCTTTATTGCAGTTAATACATCCGATGAGTTACATGTCAGTTGCTTTAATTAGTATAAAAATAGTATATCTGCACAACAAATCATTACAAAAAATAATTATATCTGACTTTGAACACTCGCTGACTTTGTGTTCAAAATGCCACCAATTAAGCCTAAAAGAGGGGGCAAACTGAACTTTACTCAAGCAAGTGTATCATGGGCGTTTATGGAACAGAAAGAAACATAGAAACATAGAATGTGATGGCAGATAAGAACCATTCGGCCCATCTAGTCTGCCCAGTTTTCTAAATACTTTGATTAGTCTCTAGCCTTATCTTGTAGTTAGGATAGCCTTATGCCTATCCTACGCATGCTTAAACTCCTTTACTGTGTTAACCTCTACCACTTCAGCTGGAAGGCTATTCCATGCATCCACTACCCTCTCAGTAAAGTAATACTTCCTGAAATTATTTTTAAACCTTTGTCCCTCTAATTTAAGACTATGTCCTCTTGTTGTGGTAGTTTTTCTTCTTTTAAATAAGAAAGAGAGTATCATTATGACATACTCAATAACATGGTTTCTATTTAACTATTTCCCTAGGTGTCCAACTTTCACTATAAATAGGCAATGCAGTAAAAAGAAATAACTCAAAATATATTTGTATAGTTCGCTTAGGTAAGATTTTGGCAAATAACTTAATGTCAACAATCAGTAACAATAGGGGACGGTAATTTTGACATATAGATTGAACCTTGCCAGGTTTTTGGAAGTACAGAGATATGTGCTATTTGAGCATGTAGGTGAAGGAAGTTACTGTTTTGAAGGGCGTTGCATATTTTATAAAGTAGGGTTTAAGGATGTTTGAATTTTTTAAATAATTAATAGTGAAAGCATCTGGGCCTGGGATCTTTGCTATGGAGGGCTGTTTGAGAGATAGCTCCAGTTTGTCTTGTGTTATAAGGGATTCCAGATTGCAAGTTTCCTTGTAGTCTAGTCATTTCAGTATGTTTTCCTGTTTTTAACTAATTCAAAAATTAATTTTTTACCCTAATAAAACAAAGCTTAATTTGCATGACAACCTGAAATATACATTATATGTCATACAGTTATAGTTTGAGAACATATGTGTACTATTTAAATATCGGAAGCATACTTCATCTTTTGCATGTACATAATCTTTTATATATTTTCATAAAAATATTTGACAACATAAATAAATTCAGCTAAATGGTGCTGCACGTTTTTCTTAACACTTTGATTCTGCCTATTAAAAATCAAGTTGTTTTTACTAACTTTTTAAATCTCCAATTTAAGAGGCCATAATGTAGATGGTGCAAGTCTTTCTAAATAATTGTGGATACATCCAATAATCTCTGACTTTTCAAAAATAGTTTGGGCTGGTGTGCTGGAACTATCATATCAAATTAATCCTCCCCTAGAAGATGAGTGACTGTGGTAAACTGTTATATGTTAATATGCATCCTACAATCTCTGGGTAAATCTTGATACTAAAGTCATCAGTAATGAAACCATTAGTATGTGCCACTTATCCAGCTTTATGTGGCATGCAAACACTATGCGGACACATAATATCCCCAAATGTGCAATGTACAGTAATAGCAAATTATAGAAAAGATCAGGAACAGATTAATCCAATGTAAAAAAGTCAGTTTAGTGATAGTATAAACAATCAAACAGTACTATATTCAGTCTAGCGCAACGCACATGTGGGGTATCCCCTTCACCCACACCTTCTTATTAGCTAAAAGAAATATACAATAGGTGGAGCTAAAATGAAAATACTTCCCTCTCTTCTTTGTATAACAATGTAGGCTGAAATACAAAAGGGGAATAAACAATAGTGCAGATTAAATCTCATATAATAATAGGTATATATCATGTGATCTGAGCATACTCACAAGGATAGAGCCATAATGTCACCTGGCTCCAGTGTGAATCTCCTTAGAATCCTTAGTGAAATCCAAACCCCACTTCAAGATGGGGGGAAGCGGTTAGGGTGGTATCCCCTAAAAATGATGAAGTAGATGGTTCCAAGATAAAATAAAAATCAAATGTATTAAATCAAAATAAAATTAAGATGGAAAATCAATAGTAAAAACAACAGTGCTAGTCCAAGTTACCAAGACGAGTTTCGACAAATTCTGGCTTCCTTGGTGTATGAAACTTCTCTGTGTATTTGTGGCATTTTATATACCTCTCAAATCTTGAGTTTGTGCACACAGCACCTATTTGCGCAGCCTCTTTTTGTTCTGTTTGTCTTATGGATTTTCACTGCCTGAGCAGCAGTGGGGGGCTGTTTTGCTGCATAGTGAGTACCAATTTGTTTTGAAATTCCATGTATTTTTTCTGGAGTTTTTTTCCAGACCTTCAATTTCATCTCTTCTTCCCCTATTTTTCTAGTAAAATTGCCTCCTCTCCAGTATTTTCGAACTAGTTTAATTGCACAAAAGAAGAGGTTTCCAGGTTTTTTTTTATCATGACATAATTTGAAATGGTGCAAGACACTATTCTATTTCCCTTTCCAAGTTTTTTGGTTCTTTTTATCCACCTTTATAGGATAATTAGTCCTTTTTTTGAGTTTCCTTTGAGTTTCCTTTTTCCATACAATATTGAAGTTTTCTTTCATTATAACCATTTTCTATAAATTGCTGCTTGATTCTATTAGCTTGTACAATATAATCTGATTCTTGTGTGCAGTTTCTCCTCATTCATAAAAATTGACTTTTCGGAGCATTGGTCCCAACTATTCTTCTCAATATAACTATTGACATCCACTTCTTTAAAGTTATTTTTTGTTTGAATCTTAGAATCTTGGATGCAAAATAAAGTGGAAAATAAAGCAAAATAAAGAAATAGTGCAGACAGTATATATTTCAAGTATTATGCAAACATTGCATAATATTGCTTATTAAATATGGAGCAGACCAGTATAGACACTTTTTAAAATAATTTTGCAAGGAATAAAAATGTAGTTTTAACTGTCTTCTTTTTCAAACAAAACATAACATTCTAGTACAAATAAATAAACAAATCACCTACTTACCTCAAACAATATTGAGTTACAAAATTCTAAAGCTCTCTTTAATTAAATTTCATTAAATGTACCCATGTTTATAACAAATTTGTAACTATATTTTGCTGTCATCTTAATACAGTATTCACAGTATAGCATTCTATACATATAATGATGTAATATATTACAGCTTTGTATTTTTTAAGAATAACACTAAACCCAAAGGGCAGGTCAAGATATAATTTTAGAGAACTGTGCATCAGTGTACTGCTTAAAGTATTCTGTTAGCTTTAGTAGAGTGATCCCATTCTAGCTGCTCTCTGATCTATTATTCTGTGTGATAAGATTACACCATTTACTTATAGAACTCGAAGAATTTCTAAGCTTTCAACTGCATGGTAACCGTATCTCTGTTAATTAATTTTATTTAAACAGATGTTTCAAGTAAACAAGCTTACTCTAAAATTAGACCTGCTGATTTATTAACAAAAATATGATTTTGCATTCTGATCCAAATTCCAGTTTGTCTCAATTCTCCTTACCATTTCTGAAAGATGATGAAATATCTTAATACAAAACGTGCTGTTATTGTACAGAGAATAAAGTGAATTGTTTATTTTCATGTAAGGTTTTGATGTTTAGGAATGGCTTTTTTAGGATGGGTAAGACAGTAGCATGCTTAAGGGGAACAGGGACAACACCAGATGAAAGAGAGCAGTTCACAATGTGTGTTAAGGATGGTACATGACAAGGGGAAAGAGATCTGATAAGGTTGGAAGGTACTGGATCAAGTGGACAGGTGGTGGGATGAGAGGAGAGGAGAAGCGAAGCCACCTCTTGTTCTGTAGCTGGGGAGAAGGCCTGAGGGTAGGGAAGGTTCGGTCCATGTGTGGTTGCGAAAGGGTGGAGCAAGGGATGGAGAATTATTTCCTTAACTGTTCAATCTTGTTGGTAAAGTAGCATATAAGGCTATCTGCTGAAAGGTCAATTTGAGGGGTGGCTTGAGGTGGGCAAAGGAGAGAGTTGAAGATATTAAAGAGACGCCTGGGATTGTGGGAGTATGAACTAACGAGTAGAAAAGTAGGATTGTTTAGCAAGGGTGAGGGCTGTGCTATATGAACACAAAATTAATATATAATGGAGGGAGTCTGACAAGGTGTGGGACTTCCTCCAACAACGTTCAGCTGAACGAGAGCATCTCTGCAGGTAGCAGGTCGATTAAGTGTGCCAAGGTTGGAGGTGCGTCTTCCTTGAGGTGCATCTTTGGAGCAGGGCTGCAGAATCCAAGGCAGAGGTGAGGGTAGCATTATATAAGGAGATGGCCAGAGAGGGACAGGAGAAAATGAGGATGGATGAAAGTTTGGAATGGAGATCAGCTGAGAGTTGCTGGAGGTCAAGAATATTTAGGTCCCTTCTGAGTTGAAGGGGGTTAGGGTGAGGCTGTTGGGTGAGGGGGGCTTTTTTAAGAACAAACGATAAGAGGTTGTGATCTGAGAGAGGAAATGGAGTGTTGTGGAGCTTAGAGATAGTGCATGCATTAAAAAAATAAGATCTGGGGCAGGCTTATTTACTTATAAAACTCGAAGCCCGAATCTCCAGCCCTCCTGATGTTGCTGAACTACAACTCCCATGATTCTATGAATGAAATAGATAGGCTGAGAATAATGTGAGTTGTAATGCAGCAACATCTGGAGGGCTGTAGTTTGGGGAAGCCTGATCTATTGTATTGCCAGCTACATGTGTGGTAGTATTAGCTAACTGTGATTCGCCAATGGACAGAGATAATAGAAAGGACTTTGGAAGCTACTGAGGTCAGGGGTGGGTTAAAGGGAATGTTGCAATCCCTGATAATTAGGGAAGGGATGTTACTTGAAAGGAAGTAGGGAAGCCAAGCAAAAAATGGTCAAGGAACAGACTAGGGGAGCCAGGGGGAGATCGATAACAGCTATGTTAGCAGAGATGGGTTTTAACAGACGAATTAAGTGAATTTCAAAGCTGGAGAAAGATATGGATTTCAGAGTTTTAAAGGAGCAGTGGGGTGAAAGCAGAAATCCTACACCAAAGGATCTATCTATCGATCTATCTATCTAGCTATCTATCCATCGAGAGGTCTGAAACATCTGTCTATCTATCTATCTATCTATCTATTTATCTAGTTATCTATCTATCTATCTATCTAGCTATCTAGCTACCTAGCTATCTAGCTACCTAGCTATCTATCCATCGAGAGATCGGAAACATTTGTCGTTCTAACTATATATCTATCTATTCAGAAATGTTATTTATTTAGGACACTGTTTTATTATCTGTAACTTAATAATTTTGTAAATTATTTTTTTTAAGTTTTTTTACTTAATCAAAAAAAAATTTGTTTCCATTAAATAATATTCTTGCATACTGAAATGAAAAAAAAAATTAAACATTATTTTATAAGATACCTAAAATGCTCAGATTCTGAGGTTTTTCAAATCAGGAGGTGGTGAAGAGATTAACTGATATCTTTTTGTTGAACTGTATTGAACTCCCTGAAGCTAATTAAATAAGTAGTTTTGGAATGAGTGTAGGTTTTAGAAGAAGAGAACAAAAGCCATCATTAGTAATTTTAAGGAAGCTAAGAACACTCTTTGAATGCAATGGGTCATTTGATTTTCTGCCTTTAATAAGTCTTTTACTTTGCCAAGACTTTTTGATGTCTTGTTATTCCATTGTAAATTCCATTCCACTGCATAATAGAGCAGGGTTACAAACAAGAGTTACAATGAAAATAAAATACAAGACATAATATGTATAGATATACAATCATACAAAGGGAATTTATCCCTGTTTTGTGTGCTTTCAGTCTAGGTATAGGTTGTGGTTGGTAGTAAAACAAAGTAAAGGGATTGCTTTAATAACAAAGGAAACATTTATTTTATTTACTAAACGGCGGATTGCAAAACTGAGGCTAGCAAATTAGTCAAGCTTTTTCAATGGAAGGCTTTTTCCAAATCTATTTTTGCTTGAAATTTTCAGTTGTCCGTTCTCTGCAATTCTGTATTTAGTGAACAAACCTTATAATGTGCTAAATATTCTTTTTCCTGATCACTGCTGAAAAATACTCTATTCCAGCTACACGAAATACTTGCATGCATCTAGTATTACTGAATAGTTTTTGGTTTCCTTAGTTACAGCCAGAAAGGGGGATGGAGATTCTGTGATGATGTAATGAAAGAAAATGTTCTTTACTTCAAAAGTTTACTTGCATGATGGCAACTTGACAAGCAGATCTGTCTTTATAAGCCATCTATTAAAAATGCAACATTAATTTAAGAGTATAGTTTCATTTTTCATCAAAAGCATTCTTTGTAGAGGTTTGCAGCATTAACTACTTTTTTTCAAAGAGATTCTTAAAACATTTAAACCCTAGTATGTAAGCACTATTAATAAGGATCTAGAATTTTAGAAAGGTGAAAGAAAACCACCAGTATTTTGTTTCATATATAATATAATTATTGAGGAGTGGTTTCAAAATTCCAGCCATCAGACTTGCATCTTTTGAGTGTTGTACCCATGACCTTTTACTTAACCTCACTAGGCTCTTTGTGCTGCTGAAAACTACAGTAATTCTATTCATATATGCTCTATCCCAATGCCTTTATTATATTACACATTGATTCCAGTGGCAGCTGGTGAAGTCTTAAGATGGTAGAGGGCTGCCCACTTGACTTGTTGATCTCTATCTACTTAACACAATGATAAGCAATGCCTCATCAAAAACCAGCTACACCCCTAGGAATCAATAGAGAAGAAAATGGTAACGGCAGATATAATTATGACAGACATATTATTTTCTAACACACTCATTATTAGTAGTTCTTACAATGCCAATATATTTGATTTTTGGTGAGGGGCACCACCCACTTTCCTTTGTGGACCAGCCCCTACTGATTTATTCTGTTTTTGTCACAGGACCAGTTGTGGTAAATTATACATGCTACAGCCAATGAGTCATCAGTCCTATCTTGAGAATAGTAAATTCCAGTAGAAGTTTTCTCATACTCTGTCGGAGTGAAAATTTCTATCCAGCCCATGGAATTGACCTTGGAAAAATCTCTAAACTAAGCTTTTTAGATGGCCCCAGCAGTTCCATCTCCACTCACACATTACAAGGTGTCTTCTGTACTGACTCTGAACCTTTTACATCTGTAAAACAACTTATCAATACACAATCCCAAATAGATTTCTACTTACAGCCCCAAAGATAATTCCATGATACACTATATAGATATATTTTGTAGTGCTGTTAGGCAACCATACACTTGCTAGTAGACTTGTAGATTAATTTTGGCCAAACGGAAATACAGTTGGATTGGGGGTGATCTGGTGATTGGCTGAGTTCTTGAACTTCAAGCCAATGTGTACCTGAATCACAGACCAAACGAAATGCACAATGCTGAATATGATCAGTTCGGGCATTTGTTTCTAGCTGCTGCCTATGGCACCAGAAAAGAGTTGTTTAATGGGAAAATATATGCTTGAATACTAGGGGACCTATAAATATAAATAGATTTTTTGTACCCCTCCTGTTTTTCCCTGAGCCAAACTGACATTCAGACAAAATACAGGTGTCTTGAATAATTTCTATTTTCACAAAACATGTTTCATTTAAGTTTTCTCACCATGCTACTGAAATGAGAATATATGTGTGTATTTTTCGACCTTCCTGGGTTGCAGCCCTCTTTTCTGTTGATTAGCAAGGTTTTAAAAATTGCTAGACAAGAACCTTATTCTTTCTAGTGAGATGTTTCTTCAATCACCAACATTGCACTGCCACATCACTCCTACCAATGGATTTCAGCCCTTTCATAAACACTCACAGGCACCAAAACTCTACTATCTAGCAACTCACAAGACAATTCCTTGTACCTAGAATGTGAGTTGACTGAGCTGTAGAACATTGCCTATACTAGAGATGAGACACCATGTCAAAATCACAGATATTTACTTTTACATTTTTAATTTTATATAATTGCCTGCCTCATTTGAGTGAAAATAGTTGTCACAGGAGGCCCACTCATTTCCACTTGCAAACTGACTTATAATTGTCATTTACCAACCAATGTTGGAAAACCCAGAACCCAACATACCCAAGGTGCAACTACTGGTTGAATTTTTTTCACCCCTACAAAAATTTTTAGATTCCATTCACTCCATTTACTTTGTCTGCAGGAATAATGATGATTGTTCAACAGAGTTCATTCTCCCATTGCTGTTCTCTAGCACTAGCATTATACTGAAACTAGTCATACATTTCTTCCAATTAGGGTTGTTATTTATAACTCTGGGAGATGTTTTCATACAGATCCATTTTACTTGATTGGTAAACACTGTTTTTTTATTTCCTTCTTTTATTTTCTTGCCACAATATAAATAGTGCTTACAATTGTGTATATATTTACTGAGAATTGCAGCTGATAGTGTATAGTGTTTCCGTCACCTTGAGGATGATTTATACCAGGACTGGGCAAAAGCTACAATCAATCCCCAGATGTTGTAGAATTCCAACTTTGGCTTTGTCTGCCTTTACAATGTCACCAAGTTACAGTTCTACAACATGTGGGGATATGTACTCTTTGCCCACCCCTGCTTTATGTTTTCATTGAATTTTATTATCATCATCTTCATATGCTTTGTTTGTTTGTGGTTCTTTCTGTTTTTCTTCTCATTTACTCCGCAACCACGTCTCCTTTACCAATTTATTATACTACATGGGTAACATTTTCATTATACCAACTCATGGCCACCATGGAGAATCTTCTTTTACCGCATTGATGTTGGCCTACTTGAACTCTTAATATACCATCTACCTATATACAACAATAGTATTTCAGTACTGGTTATTGATTTGTTTTGTTTGTTTTTTTTATTTTATTTTTACTTTTACCTTTTTTAAAAAAACAAATTATTTCTCCTTACTGTTTTGATTTATTTTAATATTTTGTAACTTTTTTCCCCTTTTCATATATATATATTTTTTCTCTTTGGATATATTTAAACTTTGTTCCTTTTTTTTATTTTCTTCTATATTTTCACCTTGCTGGTATTATTTAAAACATTTTCCCTCCCTCCCTTTTTTTTTTTCCCCCCTCTCTTGTTGTTTCTATTCCCCTCCTTGTGGGTGCTGCTGCTGAGCTAATTAAGGGGAGTGCCCCTTAATTTCCACCTGTGTGGGATTTGTATTGCAAATATAAACCCACTACTGACTCACAGAGCTTGCTCACTGGAGTTTGCTTGAAAGTAGGCTATTTAAAGTAGTCTCTTTTAAGTAGGAGTTAAAACAACAGGAGTTGAAACTACAAGGGAGTTTAAACCAAGAGGGTTATTTTTTATTTTTATTTTTTTATTTTTTTTGCTCACTTGTGTTTTTTGTTACTGGGGATGAGTGCTAGCAAGATTGCAAATTTAACTCAGTGCACATCATGCCGCATGTATGCATGCCTGGATGATTCTGTCCAGGGTCCATACCTCTGTGGTGGGTGTGAGCGAGTGGCATTTCTGGAAGCTCAGATTAGAGATCTGGAGAGGCAAATTGTAACACTGAGGGAGATTGATAATCTTGAGAGGAGTCTGCTGCTCACTGAGCAGAGTTTAGTGGGGACAGGTAGTGGAGAGGGAGGAGATAAGACAGATGGGGAACAGGCACGTAGCTGGGTGACAGTGGGGCGAGGAAGCAGGGGGGGAGGGAAGAGAAAAGGTTTAGCTAGTCCTGATCTCATGCAGCCTAACAGATTTGCCCATTTGAGTGAAGATGTTGGGAGCATCAGCTCAGGAGTAGCTGTACTGCAGGAAGCTGTTCCTGCTAACAGCCGTGGAAACAGCCCCTCTAGTACGGGTGGGGTTGAGAGGGTAAGGAAGGCTAGACAGGTTGTGGTGGTAGGGGACTCTATTATTAAGAGAGTAGATAGGGTAATCTGCCACTCTGATCGACTCAACCGGACAGTTTGCTGTCTCCCGGGTGCTCGGGTCCGGCATGTTGCCGACAGAGTGGAGGGATTATTGGGAGGGGCTGGAGATGACCCAGCTGTCATGGTCCATATTGGTACCAATGACAAAGTCAGAGGAAAATGGAAGGTCCTAAAGAATGAGTTCAGGGAACTAGGAAGTAAGCTTAAGAAAAGGACCTCCAAGGTAATTTTTTCAGAAATATTCCATGTGCCGTGCGCTACAGCAGAAAGGCAGCGGGAGATTAGAGAGGTCAATGCGTGGCTAAAGTCTTGGTGCAGGAAAGAGGGTTTTGGGTTTTTAGAGCACTGGGCCGATTTTGCGCTTGGGTACAACCTGTATAGTCATGATGGATTGCACCTAAACGGAAGAGGGTCTGCTGTGCTGGGGGATAGGATGGCTAGAAGGTTGGAGGAGATTGTAAACTAGTGGTAGGGGGGGAGGGTCAAAGCAATCTAGAAAATGGAGATAGGATGGAAAAGAGATGGGCTTTAGCTCAGAACAAAGGGGGTGGAGATGGGGGGAGGGGAAAACTCAGAACAGAGGAGGTATGTAATATTGATAATTCACAAAAAGTACAAAAGACTCATGATAATATTAAATGTATGCTTACTAATGCAAGGAGCCTATATAACAAAATGGGGGAACTAGAGGCAATAGCATACCATAAACAATATGATATAATAGGCATAACAGAAACATGGTGGGATGAGACACATGACTGGGCAGTTAATTTAAATGGGTACACGTTATTTAGGAAGGATAGGAAAAACAAGAAGGGTGGTGGGGTATGTTTATATGTCAACCATGAGTTAAAGTCAAATCTTAGGCATGTGGAGTGTGACGAGGAAAAGGTGGAGGCTTTATGGGTAGATATCTGCTTGGGGAAAACAAAGGGAAATCAATTATTGGTTGGGATATGTTATAAACCACCTAATGTAAATATTAATGAGGAAGAACAGCTGTTAGAGCAAATTGAGAAAGCTGCAAATCGAGGTAACACGTTAATTATTGGAGATTTTAATTATCCAGACATAAATTGGGAAAGAGGGACTAGTACTTCAGCAAGGGGAATCAGGTTTTTGAATGTGTTAAATGACACCTTTATGTCACAACTGGTACAAGCACCAACTAGACAGGATGCTTGTCTGGATCTTGTCATAACAAACAATGTTGATATTTTAACCAACATTCAAGTAGGGGAGCATTTGGGAAATAGTGATCACAATATGGTAAATTTTGAAATAAACTCAAAAAAGCTAAAGCAGGTGGGGTATACTAAAACATATAATTTTAAAAAAGCCAATTTCAATAAGATTAGGGCAGCTCTACAACATATCGACTGGCATAAACTCCTTAGTGATAAAAACACTGAGGATAAATGGAAACTATTCAAACATATATTAGAAAGGTACATTTCTCAGTATGTACCATTGGGTAATAAATATAAAAGAAACAAATTAAAACCAATGTGGCTTAGTAGAGAAGTAAAACAAGAGATTAAAAATAAGAAAAGGGCATTTAAAGCATTTAAATCAGACAAATCAAAGGCATCCTATTTAAGATATAAGGAAGCCAATAACACTTGCAAAAAGGCAATTAAAGTGGCTAAACTAGAAAATGAGAAATTGATAGCTAAAGAATGCAAAACCAACCCCAAAAATTTTTTCAAGTACATCAATTCTAAAAAAACAAAAATGAAAGTGTAGGTACACTTGAAACAGAGTTGGGTTTATTAGCTAATGAAGACCAGGAAAAAGCAGAAATTTTAAATAACTATTTTTCTTCAGTATATATTAATGAGGATCCTATGGTAAGAGATATGCAAATGTTTGCTGCAAAAAACCGGAGGATTGGAGGAAGGCAGATGTTGTTCCTATATTTAAAAAGGGTTCAAAATCCATGCCTGGAAATTATAGACCTGTGAGCTTAACTTCTGTAACTGGGAAAATATTTGAAGGGCTTTTAAGGGATAATATTCAGGAATTCATTGGGAAGAACTTTGTTATTAGCAATAATCAGCATGGTTTTATGAAACATAGGTCATGTCAAACTAACCTAATTGCATTCTACGAAGAAGTAAGTAGAAGTATAGATCAGGGTGTTGCAGTGGATGTGATCTACTTGGACTTTGCCAAGGCATTTGATACGGTTCCTCACAATAGGTTAGTCTTCAAACTAAAAGAAATTGGTCTAGATGAATATTCCTGTTCTTGGGTAGAACATTGGCTTAAGGACAGAGTACAACGAGTTGTAATTAATGGTAAATTTTCAGGCTGGACAAAAGTGGTAAGTGGTGTCCCTCAGGGTTCTGTTTTGGGACCACTTCTATTTAACATATTTATAAATGATCTTGAAATAGGCATTGAAAGCCATGTATCAGTGTTTGCAGATGACACAAAACTTTGTAAAGTAATAAAATGTGAGCAGGATATTGCTTTGCTGCAGAGAGATTTGGATAGATTGGGGGACTGGGCACTAAAATGGCAGATGAAATTTAACATAGAGAAATGCAAAGTTATGCACTTTGGGGTTAAGAATGCACAAGCAACTTACACACTAAATGGTAGTGAATTAGGGATAACCACACACGAGAAGGATTTGGGAATTGTTATAGACAACAAATTAGGCAGCAATATGCAATGTCAATCTGCAGTTGCTAAGGCCAGTAAGATTTTGTCATGTATAAATAGGGGCATAAATTCTCGGGATGAAAATATAATTTTGCCTCTTTATAAATCGCTGGTAAGACCACACCTTGAATATGCTGTGCAATTTTGGGCGCCTGTTCTAAAGAAGGATATCATGGCACTGGAGAGGGTCCAGAGACAAGCTACAAAATTGATAAAAGGAATGGAGCATTTTAGTTATGAAGAAAGGTTAAAAAAAATTAAATCTGTTTAGTTTGGAAAAACGGCGCCTGAGAGGGGATATGATAACTTTATACAAATATATTCGGGGCCAGTACAAACCTTTATCTGGAAATCTATTCATAAACAGGGTTATACATAGGACACGAGGTCACACATTTAGGCTGGAAGAAAGGAGATTTCATCTAAGGCAAAGAAAAGGTTTTTTTACAGTAAGAACAATAAGGATATGGAATTCTCTGCCTGAAGAGGTGGTTTTGTCAGAGTCCATACAGATGTTTAAACTGAAATTGGATAAATACTTACAAAAACATAACATACAGGGATATAATTTCTAATTAGTGGGGTAATAGCTGCTTGATCCAAGGAGACATCTGACTGCTATTTTGGGATCAAGAAGGAATTTTTTCCTAGTTTGTGGCAAAATTGGAAGTGCTTCAGACCAGGTTTTTTGCCTTCTTTTGGATCAACAGCAACAACATTTCTGAGGAAGGCTGAACTTGATGGACGCAAGTCTCTTTTCAGCTATGTAACTATGTAACTATATGTAACTATGTACTGTTCCTAATGAAAACAACGTACTAACTGAATGCACTATTTAAATTTATATATGATGTCCTAAATATATGTCTTATTTTCTTCTTGCTTGTGAAAAATGTTTAATAAACATTGACTTAAAAATATTTATTATCAGAATGACTGAAAAAATATAGCTGAAAGGTAAATGTGTTGAAATAAAGACCCAATTTTTATTGTATCTTTCAGTTTAATTCCTATACAATATATAATTGAATAGTTCAGCCTTACAAAGCATCACTTGTTAGACGAAGAAAATAAGGAACAACCTTATAAATTATTTCTCGAGAAATGAAATAATGTAAATAAAATAGCCTGCAACAGTCACTATGTTACTAGGTAACCTGCCAATATAACCTCATCTAAGCACATTCCACAGATGCAGTTGTATGTTTAACAGCGACGAAATAGCTTAACAATGATAACATTTGGTTGGAAACAGTTCCAAAAATATCAGATGTATTTAAAATTAAGAATAGAATCCCTCTAATCCTACTTTTTATTCATTTGTACAAGTCAATTTAATATTCTCCAATGTTATATTAGGCCTATTTTTCTGTATACTGTATGCTAATTTGCACTTGCTATTTTCTAATATGTTTCTTTTATTATAATTCATTATTTAAACTTAGTTTTTTTGTATTTATGACAATATTTATGTTAACTCAATTTTCTTCTTAGAAAATTATAATAAAATAACTTTTTTAAAAAAAGCTAACTAATGTTATTATTTTACCATACAGCAAAATTTTGTGGTGACCCTGGAATACCTTCAAATGGCAAAAGGGAAGGCAAGAGCTTTATTTTTCAGTCTGAAGTATCATTTATCTGCAATCCCCCATACATTTTGGTTGGTTCAAGTACTAGAATATGTCAAGCAGATGGCACTTGGAGTGGCTCATCTCCACGATGTATAGGTAATATCTTGATACTGTTGATACTTTTCAATACACAGTAGTCTTCCTGTTAAAGAGTCATTACTATATGCTATATGTAAAATATATCCTGATGAAATTCTGCTGAATAATCAATTTGTTTTTAGAATAAATATGAAATCTTCCAAACATTTTCACACAATCAAAAGATGTTGCAAGCAAGTTACAAATATCAATAGTAGTAATGAAATGTAAGCACTGGTTTTCAAATTAACAAAATAAATGATTGAAACACAAAAAAATGCTTGTGACATAAGGCAGACTGGTTGGCAATAAATACAAATTAAAATAAAGAGATCTTATGTTTATATATTCAAATAAATTAATTTAACATACAATACAAATTTAAATACAATACCAATCAAATGATTGTTTCAACTTGATAGAAACTAGGTTTCTCCTGTTTATCCATGTTTTAATTGTATAAACCTGTCAATAAGCATGTCAACATAGCATATGTTGTAAAGACAAATAGTAATCAATTATAATTTTCATAGAGCAGATATATGATTTACATTGAGAGTATATACATCAAAGCACTATCACATAAATAGTTTGGTTTTTCACTGTATTTTTAAATTGTGTTAATCACATCAATTTTGAATTATATATATTCACAATGCTCCTACAATAGATTATTTAAATACACGTTTGTAAATTTAGCACTAGCACTATTTAACTTGTCACCCACAATGGAATTAGTGTAGAACCCACCAATATTGTGGTACTGTGAAGTAGTGGAGGCTTTGGCACAATATGGCCATATGATAGAATGGAATCCCCATATTTGCTGAGATAGGTGATTTTAAGTAACCTTATAAAATCTAAAAGTGTATTTTTATGTGTGCTCTGTTCCTTAATAATCATAGCACATGGAACTTACACTCTTTTAGATTTATTTTTTTAATGAAGTTTATTAAACTCTATGCAGACTGCCTTTGTCTAGCAGAATAACCTGGTTGCCATGGCACGTATTAGAAAAATGATAAACTTAGGTATCATGACTTCTAGACAGTTACGGGGGAAAAATAGACCCTAATCATGTATCACCTTCAAATAAAAAGACGCTCACTTTTATTATTATTTTGCTTCAGGGACTCTGCAATGACAGAGTCTTGTATACCATTTATAATGTATCTGTTATCTCTTTTGAAAGGACAACTAAAGTCACCATGACCACTTCATCTCAATGAAGTGGACTGGGTGCAGTGGTCCTATATAAAATAAACTCTACAAGGTAATACATTGCTGTTTTGCAGAAAAGGCAGCCACAAGAAGAGTTTCCACTGCACTGATTACATTTTTTTTTACTGGTTTTGCACAAAGGGCAATGTTTACCTTGATGGGTTAAACATGCCTCAAGTGACTGTCATACTGACAGCCACTAGAGGTGCATCTGCTGCACAGACCATGTGAATATAATGTTTTCATAGGAGAAGCATTAGATGCTCTCTGATCTTACACGCATGTGTAAGAGCATTGGATTAGGTCATCGATAATGTCATGTGAGGCAGACAGGCAGAGAGGTGAGCAGCAACAAGAGAGCCATGGAGCTGGAAAAAGGTGAGCAAAACCTTTAATTTAATAATATTTTAGTTAGCCAGAGAGGGGGAGACTACTATATTTGAGAGAAGGACACTATGCTTTGCATTACTAATGCTATAGTGTTTCTTTAATTTTCTTTGATAAACCTTATTGTCCAGGAACATAAAAATAATGACCACAAGTTATGAACACCTGCTATTTATAACAGAAAGTTTGAAAGTAACACAACAATACAACCTTAACATTAAATATTTGTGTGTGTAAATTTATGTTTATTTAAAGAGCCCACATGGACATCTTGTGAAAATCCAGGAACTCCTCGACATGGCTTTCAAAACAATACATATGGATATCAGGTAAATGTTTGGATGGTTTTGTGTTATATATCATGTAAAAAATTGTTTAGTATAACTATACTGAAGATAATTGTTTTAAATTTGGTGTGTATTTTAGAAAAAAGTATCAAGAGGTTAATATGAATAGATGCAATCTTCTCTTAATTCCTTAACAATCAAATTGCTTCCTTGAAATACATTTTCCAGGACTTATTGTGCTAGCGAGTATTTACGGAACTTGAAGTATCCTTGGAATCCAATGACCCCACGCTTCAGCTTCCTCCATAGACAGCATTTTATTATCTCGTAGGATTTTCTGATATTTCAATGAATCCATCCTGCTTGCCACTTGCTGCAGGTTTCCAGTGCCAGAAGATGCAAAGTAGCACCAGAGCATCACTGAGCCAACACCATGCTTAACTGTAGACAGATTATTCTTTTCAGCAAATGCTTTATTCTTCTTCCTCTAGACATACTGCTAATCCATTGGCCCACAAAGTTTCAGTTTTGTTTCATCACTCGACAGAAAAGAATCCCAAAGATTTGGTGCCCTATCTATATGATTTTGAGCATATTGGAGCCAACTTTTCTTATGCTTGTGGGTCAATAGTGGTGTACGTCTTGGAGTTCTGGCATGAAAACCCACTGCATTTAGTATGTGTCTTACTGTGTTTACTAAAACCTCAGTGCTTGTCGCCACCAAGTTTTCCTGAAGGTCTTTTGCAGTCACTCAAGGGTTTTTCACAACCTGTCTTCTCAGAATACTGGTTGTAGCTATTGATAGCTTCCTTTTTATGTCCCCTCCATGTAGTGTAACCACTGTTCCTTCAACTTTAAACTTGGAAACTACGCTTCCAATGGTGTAGCTAAGAACATTCAGTGTCTTCACTACCTTTTTGTATCCTGTTCCTTGTTTGTGAAGGATCATGACTTTTTCTCTTAATTTTGTGGAACATTCTTTTGCTTTAAACATATTTCAAACAAGCAGTCAAACATGACACTCAACAAACCCCCAGCCAGTTCAGGTATTTAAAATGTTCTAGCTTAAGCACACCTAGTGTAACTAATGAAACCCTTAATTAGTTGCATCAGGTGTGCTTGAGACAATACCTATTTTGTGTATTTGTGCTGTTGTGAGGGATTCTATTTAGGAGGTTGAATAATTATGAGACTTGAGTAGTCATTTTAAAACTGCATTTTCAAATAAATGTGGGGAAACCACTTGAAGCATTCATTGTGTTGAGCTTTTTCAATTGCTTTTATTTGATTTGCTCATTGCAGACAGCTGAGAGTCTTCCAATTGTAAAAATAAACCTGATTTTCAATGGGGCATTAAATTATTTTGATTTCAACTGTATATGTGTGTGTGTTTGTATATATATACCAACAGAGTTGTGTTGGGGGAAAAAGTGTGGAATGAAAACCCCTTCCACCTGAAGTAAATAGATAGTTAATACTTTGCTAAATACAAATACACACACCAGTAAGTTCATAACACTTGCTTTTCCCACATAAATATCACTTTAACAGTACTCTCACTACTGCAAAGATTCTGGGTAGGCGTATGCAAATGATCTCAACAAAGAAACTCATTTTTGCCCTTAATTTAACTTTATACATGGATTCCTTGGAGTATGTGTTTGCTATATACAGCAGCTTTGAAACACAACTCAGGAAGATGAGCAAAGCCAGTGAACCACTCATGGACAGCTGTTTAGTTGTTAATGCAACCCATTAGCATGAGGTTGGTTACTGGCTTGCTGTGGAGGCTTAGCATTACTTTTAAAGTACATACCAATACAGTTGTAGTGGGGAAAAACGTGTGGATAAAAATCCCTTCCACCTAAAGTAAGTGGATAGTTAATACATTGCTAAACACAAATACATACACCAGTCAAGTCATAAGACTTTTTTCCACAGTAATCTCACTTTAACAGTGCTCTCACTACTGCAAGGGATTCTGGGTAGGCATATGCAAATTAGCTCAACAAAGAACCACATTTTTGCCTCAATTCCACTTTATACATGGATTCCTTAGAGAATGTGGTTCTTTGTTGAGCTCATTTGAATACACCTACCTAAGTCTTATGACTTTACTCGTGTGTGTATTTGTGTTTAGTAATGTATTAACTAGATAGATAGATATATATCATTGTATTTGCACAGAGTCTGCTTCAATGAAAGCAGCAGAATATTTATGAGGAAGTTCTGTGAGTGCTTGCTTGCTCTCTTTAATTTTTTTGTCTGGAGTTTAGCACATAGGCAAGAATTGTATTGCAGCGCTATTGAGTGCCTTGCTCATGTTTTGTGTGTGTGTATATATAATATATTTATAATTTCAGTATCAGCGAGGTACTGCAAAAATCCATAGAAAAATAAATGTTAAAAAAAATGCAGAAATTTCCAAAATGTGAAAAATCTCTGATTAATCAGTATTTCTTCTGTAAAATAAAAACATATATGCAATTCAAAGTAACTACAACATTTGTAAAGAACTCTCAGCTATTGTGCAAATACATAATGAACAGGTGGTGTGCTTATATCTAGATGCATTATTTATGTATCCATTTCAATGGCTTCTCTTAGTAAACACCTACTGCTTTATACATAATTTTTTGGACCCAAGTTTATCAGGGGTTATCAGGGGTTAAGAGCAGGACGGTGACCAGATTGACTTTATACACAGGGTGCTCAATCTTATCTCTGTCAGCATACAGTGTATATTAATTGAAATACTAGCACAAACACTTTTGGTGCACAATTTAAATGAAGACATCTCCTATCCTTCTGTTTATTTTAAAATTATATCAAGGGATAGCAATAAGTTTGACATTTAATTCAAGGAAACAGAAAGCTATTTGGTGACCTATAAAGTTTATGAGAGATTTAGTCAAGCATCGAGTTTACCCCAGACTTCCTATCCTATCTTCAGTTATATTTTTTTGATTAATGCATTAAGTTGAATATTTATGTTCTTTTATTTTGAAGGTGATGCTTCCTTCAAATACAGTCTAATTGTGAATATTTATTATGTAAAAATATTATATTGAACATATTTCATTTATTTTATATATCAGATGGGGAAAATTGTACAGTTTTCTTGCAAGAAAGGATACTTACTACATGGATCCACCACTCGCACTTGTCTTCCTGATCTCACATGGAGTGGCATCCCAACTGAGTGCACTCGTAAGTTTTTATTGACGAATAATAACAAATTTTATTAAATATATAGCGTGTAGTTTATGATATAAAATTAACATGGGATTTATGAGAAATTGATGTTCACATAACTTTTGGAATAAAAATCATAAATGTCATGTAATAATGACTTTTTTTTATTGGTGATATATCAATGCTACTTTATAAGTTAACTAAGAAGTTTATGATTGCATTATTTCAGTACAATAAAGTCCCTTCATCAAGTTTGATAAAAATTGTGTAATAAAAAGCATGCAATTAATATCCTTTCAGTCAGTATCATCTTCTCTTCACCAATAAAGTTAAGATTTTTACATCAATTTATATATTTTCTTTCATGCAAAACTACGTTTGATCATAGGTAAGCTTAGGTAATGATACATTATTGAAGATATATATTCCTTACATGAATTCAGTTAGGATACTGGGAACAGGTTAAAAAATTGGATAATTAAACAGACCACTAACTTGGTGCTACCTGCTATGCTGTTAGTTAAATCTAAAGTGATTTTTCTCATTGCAACGATCCTAAAGATAAAAAAAATGCATTTCCAATGGAAAACAGTATACCATTATACAAACTCCATTAAAAAATCTATCTGAATATATTATTATTATTCAAAAGCATAGATAAGTGAATTTTGTAGTCATAGTCAAGATATGTGACACAGAAGCTTGTTGCTTATATTAGTTGCGAACAGTTGTCTACCACTGAATAATTAGCTATGAATTAATTATTATTATTATTATTAAAATGAATTCATTATAATTCTAATTAACTTTGCAAAAATTGAATTTAGTAAAAGCTTGCCAAAATGATACAGGAAGAGACAGGCAAGGAGAGAGTTGCGTGCATTTTACGCCCACACATAGCACTTTCTAAAAAGCCAACTGTATCATCTTCTTAGCAGGATAAAGTACATGCAAGCGCACTTAGATAAACATATTCACATAAATGTATTATAACATATATATGTTAATTTTTTAAACAAAATGAATTCATGTTCATTGATTAATATATATATATATATAACATGGTTTATATGTTTTTTTTATAATAAATGCAACTTTGCCATCTTCAGTACGACCCTTGGAATCATCATTTTTATTCACTTAAAGAACATAATCAAAAGTATTTGCAGCTATTTTCTGCCAAACAGGAGCTATTTTACTTATATAAATAGATACTCGAGAACCTCCTTTTTTCATCATGCATTCAGAGTCAACAAGCTGTGTGTGAGGACACTAAACGTGAAGACCGTCAAAAACGCAAGGTTTTAGGGACGAAATGCCTCAGTCTGAAAACTACTAGAGGCTTGTTCTTGGACAAATGTAAACATTGTTGGTTTAAAGGAATGGCAGTTTTATATTGTTCAGAAGCTACACACCAAAACCACTACATTAAGATGTAGTTATTTTGGTGCATAGAGTATTAGCAAATTAAATAGCACCTCTCATGCCCCAAGCAACATTCAATCATTAATCAAAAATTAAAAAATATTTTTTTCTACCAGCTGTCAATCAATGTCTCAGTATACTGAGGCATTGATTAACAAGGAAGTGCAGAAAAGACCTCCTACAGGAGATCCATCTGTTATCCACCCATAGCAACCACAGCACATGCACTATGGTTGCTTTGGAAATTCCATAGATGGCACTTCTTTCTGACGCCTGCATACAGTTTTTTAGAGTTCTTTGGTACATTTTTTTGCTTATATTAGCATTTCAATGCTTCACATTCAAATAAGCTCTGCATGTGTGTGTACATACACACTCTATATGTATGTGTATATGTATATAAAAACCTAGATGGCTGCACTCACCCGAACATGCATGCCTTATAAGGATGTTCCTAGGACCAATTCATACAACATACAAGATCCAGCAAACTCAATAATTCACTAAAAAAACTATATTTTATTGTATTTTATTTTTTTTACTTTTTCTCTGATTTCACTGATAATTCTGGTTGCTAATTCTGCAAGTTGACAGTCAAGAAAAATGTATTGGGAGCCAATCAGAATCAGGATTTAGCCTAATACAATTGTCTTACCTATAAATAAACTGAGTGAGCATGAACCATTTTCAATTTTGAGTTTGAGATTAGATTTAAAATGTTTTATTTTTTTAAATAACATTCTTTTAAAATGTAAAATAGTAGTGTGATTTAGTTTAAATTGAATAATGAAAAAAAATACGTATTATTTATTATTATTTATTTGGCTGCCAAATATAACATTGACAGAGAAAATGGCACCAAAGATGAGGAAAGTGCTGCAAAGATGCCCTTTCTCCATAAATGTTTGAGACATTGTTATCTTTAACAACAATTTTATGTGTTTAGTAAGGAATTCTTGATGACAATGTTTTATAACAGTGCTAACATTTTCACAAGGTATGAATAATATTAACAAATAACTTTAAAATGCAAAGTTTTCAATGTTAGATTGAAAAATAGTGGTTATTTTCTTTGAACATAACCAATAATTTATTTTATAGCACACAGCTGTAAACAACCTGAATCTCCATTACATTCAAATGTTGTTGGAATGGACCTTCCCTCCCTTGGTTATACGCTGATTTACACCTGTCAACCTGGATATCTGCTGTCAGGAGGTACAGAACACAGAATATGCCAGCCAGATAACACTTGGAGTGGAAAAGTTCCTGTCTGCACAGGTAATATATTCTTTAAATAATAAAATAAAACCATTTTTAAGTTTGGCACTCTTCAAAAAAATGTCCCTTGTATTTGGTTGGTTTTAAAGAAGACTTTTGAGTTAATGTAATATATTCATAATAAATTTGAAATACCTTTAACTGAACCTCATAAGTTGCATTTTTCTTTTATACAAATGATTGAATCTTATTTCTCTTACTTTATTATATATTCAATCAGCGGGATCTAAGTCATTTGAGAATAAAACCAAGCCTGTCTTGGGAACGCCAAGTCCTAAGTTAAATGGTGAGTATTAAATTACATAATAATGTATTATATATGTATAAATGTCTTAATGTATAATAATACACTAATTCGTATACAGAGCTTATACAAAACGAGTGCACAGTCTGTATTTTATACGCATAGTTTAAGGATAGTCAGTTATCTCTAAAACTGTTGCCCAGCTGCAACTCTCAAGATCATTAGACAACATCTGGCTGAGTATAGTCTACTGACGAATCCAATAAGGCACTGTTTTGAAACAGGTGGAGAGCTACTTGCTGGATACTTCTCCCTTAGGGGCTACTGCAAGTAATCTGATCATCTGGTTTTATAAATAGCCATGTGATATTGGATAATATGCTCAAACAAGTTTAGTTAATCAATTCACAGTCTTGATGACCTCAGAGACACTTGGATTTATTTCTGTGAATTGCAAGTGTGCATGCTAAATTTAGGCAACAATAGCTGAATTGTAAATACATCTTCAAGCCTGCAGCAATCGCCACAGGCTACTTTAGCTTAAATTGTGCAATATTGTTCATGTGTCACTGTGCATGTATCACTATGTTTGTATCACTATATTCAACATTTAGTGAATAAACCCCACCATGTATTCTGAACAATATAGAGGAAATGCATAGTAATAAACAATTATAACTGATTAAAAATTCAGGCTGACTACTGGGTTAGTAGGGAGGAATCTTACAGTGCTTCTAACCTAGTTTATAATTAAGTTATAAGTCCATAGTCATAAATAGTCCAATAATAGCAAAGATGCATTGAGTGGCTCAGAAAAAAGATCAATTCCTAAGTCCAAATCTGGCTTTAGATGGTTTGATTGCAAAGTAATTAGAGGGAACAAAATGTCCATCAGAATTATAGATATGGTTGCACACATTGGATTCTGTGACTCATACTAAATATAAGATTTAACTTTGAAAAATGTCCAGAGATACCCAATTATTTTCATGATGCATGGGTCACTGTTCTTCACGTCAGCATATTTTAGACTTTTATAACTCTCACTGAATTATATGAGATGTACTGTTATTTGAATGAAACTGCAGTTTCTCATTTCTCCACAGTTCACACTTTTTATAGTACAAGAAATATATATTTTTTCTTACAATGGGATAATAGGAGCATGTGTGCAGTATGCACTCATATATTAGAAATGTGCTCTCATTTCAAGAAAATAAAAAATAAAGAGGCAGTTTATATATTCATAGATTGTAAGCTTGTTTGAGCAAGTTCTCTTTCACCTGTTGTTTCTGTTATATTCCGTATGTAACATACTTGATGTCAAACATTCCCATTCAATAATTGTAAAGTGCTGTGGAATACTTTAGTGCAATTTAAATGCTAATACTAATAATATAGGATTTTTCTGTATACCTGGAAATATTCACAGACAATGGGGTAAAAAAAAAAAAACAGAATATAGTGATCATCAAGTTTGTAATGAATATGTTTTCAAATGTAAGACGTCAGAGGAGGAATAACAAAACTGGTTCAAGCTGACAGAAAGGAAAAATAAATTGAAATAACATTACAACAGTTACAACAGTGCTATGCAGAAACACTTCTCTGGATGTACAACACATCTAATCTTGAAGTGGATGCACTACAACAATGCAGAAGACCATACTGTGCTCCAGCCTGTCTACTAACAACACAATTCTGAGGCTTCAGGAGGTACAGGCAAACTGGACCCTACTAAATGGAAAATGCCTGCCTGGTTTGACAAATCTTAAATTTGTTTTATGATATTTAGATTCCGCGGATCTACCCTGCCCCATGTCAATAGTTAAGACTGTTAGTGATGGTGTAATGTTCTTGAAAACATTGCCTTCCCCAAATCTATCACCCTAGATGCGAGTTGAGCCCTTAAATACCTTGGCCTTTCTAAGCATTGTTGCTGGCCATGCACATTCATTCTGAGCTTAAACATTTTCTAAAAGCTATAAATAACAGTAACTAAAGTATTTTTTTCGACCACTTTATTAAATCCATGTGAATTTAGGCTATTCTGGGGGACATATTAAGGGCTTACTAGGGCTTACTAGTATTGGAAAGATATATCTAATCAAGTGGGCATAGAATGTATGTGGAGAAGGACTAAAGAAGGGAAAAATAATCCAAAACAAGACTTAATAGTTATTTAATTGTAACTCATACTAAATATTTACAAAAAAATATACTATATAGCAATAAAAATAATAATTTTCCTCTTAAGCGATTTGTGTTCAGAGGCCATATTGTGTTAAACTTCATTCTTCTACTATTAACAGTTGTTTTTAGTTGAGCTGTCAAGCACCTGCAAAATATATTAAGTTGCTTAAAATCTTTGGTAAATTGGCAGCATATTTAATGATTTTCAAGTTTATTTTCATGAACTGTATAGGAACAATTAAAAAGAAAACTATATTGGAGAATAAATAAAAATGACATATATACCAATAAAAAAAAAATAGATACAAATCTGACAGGTTTATTAATTAAATTGAGAATTAAAAGTAAATTGAAAGTAAACTTTAAATTTAAGGCCAACATTGCTGAATTTAAAAAAAAAAATCTAATTCAGCTATGTTTCAATTTCAGCTACTTTGACCTTAAATATGAAATTCACTTTGATTTCTCATATTTGGAGAATACCCTATACACGTTTCACTTATCTAATAAAGACATTCTTTTATTTTTTTATGTTAAACTGATGGATGCTCCCTCCCCGCATGTTGTTTATAGTTTTAATAAGATTTAAAAAAAAGAGTTAAACTTTATGACAGGTACAGTATACATTTAAAAAATCACATGTATTTCGAATGACTGGTTCATGATTGATTCCTCTTCTGCAACTGTCACTAGTCTAATACTATCCTTACCTTTTTGTGTCATTTTACCGCACTCCCTCTAGCATGTAAGCTCATTGAGCAGGGCCCTCAACCCCTCTGTTCCTGTGTGTACAACTTGTCTGGTTACAACTACATGTCTGTTTGTCCACCCATTGTAAAGCGCTGCGGAATTTGACGGAGCTCTATAAATATCATAATAATAATAATATATTTAAATATAATTTTAATATATATAAAGTTATATCCATTTGAAGAGAGTCTACACTAAGCTAGAAACACAAGACAAATGCAGCAATGCAAGGTGCAGGGTTAAAGTTAAAATATAAAAAAAACACCCCTCTGATTAAGGCAAATTCAAGATGTACTGTTATGGATTACCTACATACTTTGGAAATAGCCTGTCTTGGGTACAGCAAAACTAACAAATACTAAAATACAACACTGACAAGACCCATAGTTCAAAAAGTATAGTCTATACATAGTTTCTGGTTATTGGTCCTTTTTTTTCCTCAACCCAATACTTTGGTTTAAAAAGCCACATTAATGTTAAAATTGCTGTCACCCACACAAGGATCATTGAGTTTCGTGTCTAAAAAAATCCAACTGTTATTTTGCAAGCCCTCCCTGTATAGGTATTGAATGCTGGGCTGATAGGTAAAAATGCATTCTCTTTTAACCCCTTAAGGACCGAGGACGGTTCAGGACCGTTATCGGCATTTTTCCATTGCCAACCGGTGATGGTCCTGAACCGTCCTAACGGTCTTATGTACTTACTCGATCGCCGTCGTTCCCCAGCAGCGATCGGCGTTGCTCCCGGTGTGGGGAGACTGCCTGCAGCCCAGACAGTCTCCCCATGGCGGATTAGGACCCCTGAGGACATGTGATCACTCAACAGAACGATCACATGGTCACAATAGGTGTCCATGTGTCTGCCTGCAGGGGGACTGCCTGTACTGACAAGCAGTCTCCCTGCTAGTGTAAAATCATTAAAAAAAATAACTGTTAATGTTAATAAAAATAATAATTATATATGTGTATATAAATATGATATATAGACATATAATTATATACTATATATCATATATATAATGTCATACAAAGTGTATTTTTATATTAATATGTACATAAATTACACGTGTATATATAATATATATATAATAACTATATATATTGTATATATATATATATATATATATATTATAAAATACAAATAATAAGTAATTTAAATGAAATAAAAAATGTAAAAATAATAATAATTTTGTAAAAAAATGTTTTTAAATAAATGATATATCTAAATGAAATTTTATTCTAACTGTATTTTGATATTAATATATATCAAAATACACTTATCAAAATATATCAAAATACACTTGGAATGAAATTGTATATATATCTATGTATATATAAATAAATAAAAATAATATGAAATATACATATGTCCATATACAAAATTACATAAATAATTATATAAATATACACCTAGACTTCAAATATATAAATATGCTTATATATTTAAATTCTGCGTGTGTATTTATATAATATTTTTACATAATTATGTAATTTTATTGATTGCAATTTGAGGGACCTGCCTGCCAACCCAGGCCAAAAGTCCAGAGAATTTAATTTACTAGCACTGTATTTTACCCTGTAACGTTCTATGATACCCTAAAACCTGTACATGGGGGGTACTGTTTTACTCGGGAGACTTTGCTGAACACAAATATTAGTGATTCAAAACAGTAAAACATATCACAGCGATGATATTGTCAGTGAAAGTTAATTTTTTGTTTGCATTTTTCACACACAAACAGCACTTTTACTGATGATATAATTGTTGTGATACATTTTCCAGTTTTGAAACACTAATATTTGTGTTCAACAAAGTCTCCTAAGTATAACAGTACCCCCATGTACAGGTTTTATAGCGTTTTTGAACGTTACAGGGTCAAATATATGGGTCAAATATTTTTACATTGAAAATGGCCAGGTTGGTTACGTTAACTTTGAGAGCGTATGGTAGCCCAGGAATGAGAATGGTATGATGTACATGTGGGGTGTTATTCAGAGATTTATGACAGATAATAGTGTTACAATGTCACTAAATATAATGATACATTTTAAAAATGTATGTTTTGAAGCCGCAATATCCTACGTGTACTTATAGCCCTTTAACATGCAAAAAAATAGCAAAAAAACATGTAAACACTGGGTATGTTTAAACTCAGGACAACATTTTGAATCTATTTAGCAGTTTTTTTCATTCGCTTTTGTAGATGAGTAAAATATTTTTTTAATTAAAAGTCAAAAAACATGTTTTTCTTTTCAATTTTTCATCATATTTGTAAATTTTTTAAAAATTAAATTACATGAAATTATATAAATAACGGTATGTAAAGAAAGCCCCTTTTGCCTAAAAAAAATATCTAATTTGTATGGGAACAGTAAATGAGAGAGCGGAAAATTACAGCTAAACACAAACACCACAAAAGTGTAAAAAGATGCCTGGTCGCAAATGTACAACATCGCAAAAACAGTCCGGTCCTAAAGGGGTTAATCCTGCTGTTTGTTTTAATTCAACTTTGTAGAACATTTACACCTGGTTGTTCACTTTCCCATTACCGGTTTCTTGTAACCAACCATTTTTTTGGTTTGATATTTATTGATTTCTAACACTATACCTTCTACAGTTCCAGACGATGTTTTTGCTCGGAATTACATATGGAAAGGATTCTACAACCTAAAAGGAAAAAATCAACCAACAAATTTAACAATTAACAACTATAATATGTCTACGGGAAGAGTAAATGCAACACTAATAAACAGCAACACAGAATTTCTGTTAACAGGTAATGTAAACTACTTTAGAAATTAATTTAGTAATATTGGTAGAATTATATTTGATAGTATAAATAACACTTTATTTCCCAGATTGTGTTTGATTGGAAATCCCATTTTTATAATACCCATTTCTAGGAATAAAACATATAATACCCATTTCCAGGAAATAAAACATATTGTACATATCTTAAGGTTCTGCAAAAACACAAAAATAAGTCCTGCACTCAAACTCCCACTACTCTTGGGCAGCAGCAATGACCATAGTATATAACAGCCCCAATACAAACAATAATAACAAAAGAAAAGAAAAAAAGTTACCTGTGCACTATCCTAAATCTCTGTGCATATTTAAATAAACGGAAGTTGTTTAGTAACCTCAATAGCCAGTAGGTGTAAGCCCACCTGCCACGTCAAGGCAAACCTCTTAGGTGGGTCCTACACAAACAATTCACCATGCTTCCTTGTCCAGGTTGTCAAGGTAGAGATCATAGTTCCAAAGATATAGTGTAGATCAAGAAAATTAATTAATCCGTAGTTGTGAGAAATCATACCGTATGTTAGAGTTAAAAAAGTTTTCTAAGCATTATATCAGTTTTAAGCTTTGATGTTAGTTTTCTATTCTAAAGGACTCTTTTTCATAATAATTGTAGGAGCTTTGATACTGAAATTAAACTTGTCAGCCTCAAGTCCTGTTGAAGACATGCTTAAAATGTGCAGCTTTAATCTACACATTGTACCAACAAAATGAAGAGAAAATGTATAGATTAAAGAATATACTAGCCTGTGAATTGCTTCTTTCATCTCGAACATTATTTTGAATGGACAGGGCAGTTGTTTGTACAACCACAAGTTGTACATGCCCCTGATCCTGGTTTCTGTATTTCAAATATTTATATCTATAACAATGGCAATGTAATAAAGTTTATAAATAGTAAGAGAATATAACTTAAAATAAGTTAAGCAATATAGAAAGCAGATTGTAAAGATGAAATTGTATTTTAAAAATGCCCCAGTTTACAAAGACCTGTATATGTAAGAGTTAAATTCGAATTTATCCAGCAAGGGAAAGTATAGGCAATTATATTTAGGCTAAATTAGGTTCAAGAATAACTTATACCAGTAGTGTTGGGTGAATAGAAAAAAAAAGTAACATGATGCGTTTCACATCTGTCTTAACACTTTCTCAAAAACTCGTAAATCTTGTGTAGGACACAGTAAACCTATGTTTATTAAAAGATGAACTTTTGAGATTTTGCTAAGGACCAGCTTTGATAATATTCTTCAAGGGTGAGGTAGAGGATTTTATACAAATGTATTTGACAAGTCTTGTCTTTGGAAGATGGAGATGTGGGTGCAAACAGAGCACACTATGGCTGCTGGCAGAACATTGTGACCAGCTTTTGGAAATTAGGAAAGAATAGTTTATGACAGTGTTGTGGAAAACTTTGTAAGTATGTATCAGATTTGTAAATTTAGCCATGAAGGATATAGAAAGTCAATAACATATGAAAGAGTGTAACGCAATTTAAAGTTATCAGTATGTATATTTTGATTTTACGGACTATCATTTCTCATTTATAATCAATGTAAATTTCCCCTTGATTTTACAACATATAAAGTAATTTTCCTTCACAATGGTTTGGCATATTAAAAATCAATGTGGTTGTTCAGTGACATTTATGCACTTCATTTCTCATAAAGATTTATCAGAGCTAGATTTGCAAGAATATTTTTAATGTGCATAAAAAAATATGAATGTCCTTCACTCCTTCAATCTAACTGAATAGTTCTTATCACTATATCTTTCAAATGCAATGAAAAAGCACAACATGTTCTCAATATACAATTTCTAAATGATAATATTAAAATAAATGGTACATTTGTAAATCATTTTTTGTAGCCATAAGAATGTACACATTCTAAAATGGATGAGTTTTTGTTATACAAATGTGTGACGCCAACAGATCTCTGTTTTATATGACACACAAATCCATAGCATATAATTGTTAAAATCAATTCATTGTAAAAAATATTAGGTACAACAATAGATACCTATAATTTACACAATTTTTCCACAAGAGTTCCACCATTCCATTTAAAGGAAATCCAGAGGTGACATGCAAATCTTTCACATGCTGTATTTTCTAATGCAAATTATTCAGTAGACAATGCCCACAACATAGTAAAAGTGTGCACCACTTTAACTATTTTGTGTGCACGATCTACTAAAATGTGCTCTGAGATAGCTATATCATGCACATCAGAGCCAGTGCTTCAGTAAGTACATACCACTCTATCTGCTGCCTTGGACTGCTCCAATCACTGGCATGGTGGTTGAGACGGACAGTGATTTTAAATATGTTGTGGGCATGATAACTAATAGCTACCACATCTCTAAAGTATATTACTTTTCTAGCAGTTATTACATATCTTTAGAAGTAGATTTTCTGTTATGGAACAGATTATATATTTAACATTTTGAATGCTGTAGAAGTGAAAAGAGTTTCATTTCTAATTTTCAACTGCTTCAAATTAAGATCCATTCAATGCACTTCATCAAGTAAACTAGAAAGTTTTTTTTTATTCATTCTGAGATGTCACATAATTATTGTCGGCAAAAAAAAAAAATCTTACATTTCCATTGATTATATTATAGTCAGTGACATATGATGTGAAAGATATAAGTAATGAACATAATATATGACTGATGGTATTGCAATCAGTTGAACTAAATAACAATATGTTGAAAATTAACCCAAACGCATAAATACCAGGAAAAAATATTTTTCATTTACATAAGCAGTATTTTCTCTAAGTACATACTGGTGATGAATATAGATGACATTTCATAGGTACAACAGGTACTTAATGCGATTTTGACAAGATAATCACATTATCCTCAGTTTTGTGGCCAATGTTCTTGGAACACAAATATAGCAAGTTGTACACTTATATGTGTGAAATAAAACAAAAATTGCAAAAAATGCTAACAAAGCAAATCTCATAATTTCCTTAAAATACATTTTTTTTTATTAAATAGTGACAACAGGAATGCTTCACATAAAGACTCAGACATATAAAGCTTAACTACAAAAAATATTTATTTATTTTATTACTTATATTAGGCATGTTGAAACAGAGCTATGATACCACATTAAAAAGACTGTTTAATGTGCTTCATGCCTGGCATGGAACTTAATGATAGATTTCCATGCCAGCTCCACTTTGCTGTTATATCAGCTGTACTCCAGGTTTCTCTCATCACAACATACAGTCTCCTTCACTTCTTTTTATACTTCTTTTTTCCTCATTCTCCACTCTCTTTAAAGTTACCCTTTTGTTATGTACAAGCTTATCTTTCCTTTCCGTGATTGCTTTCCCCTTCCATCCTATCCATGAAATCATCATCTCCTCCTCCTCCTTGCATGCCAGCTCTATATTCCCATGATATATTCCCCATATTTTCATTCCAGTTCCCACTTCTTTATTGCCTGCTCCCTATTTTCTCTGAGTTTTCCCAGTGGAACCATGAGACCATTGGCCTGAGTCGGGAAGAAAGTTCATAGAATTCTTCAACTGGTCTTCTGGCAATATTGGGACCTGTTACAGAGCCTCTGTTTACTTCCTACTTGAGTAGCATGAATTAGCTTTTAGTGCAACTATCTCTGTCTAGCTTCCAGTCTGATACACACAGATTGAAAAGTTAAATGAATGATATTCAATTATTGTGGGGATTTGGAAAAGAAGAAGGTGGCATGGGACTTTATTAAAGGAATAGTGGGGATAGACAAAAAATAGGGGAATATGGAATGAGAAAAGAAAAAACAGTACATGGGCAAAACATAAGGAGGATGTGGTATGTACAAAGATAAGACTACAGGTAGCAAAATCAAGTATTTTAAATAAGGACTCATGAAGCATGCAAATTCTACTGCAGGATAGCTATTTAATATGCTGCCCATCAATGTTTGCATGTGATATACACCCAAGAAAACATGGCTACTTTGCCAATCCTAACTGTGATGTAGTGAAATACATAAATGTTGGATGTGAAAGAAGTAGTGACACAATTAGGGATGGTGTAAAGTGTGTGGCTGTATGTGGTGCAAGGAATTAATGAAGTGGGAGAAATTGGAAGCCCAGAAACAAAATTATGTCTAAATTACACACACAAATCCAGCTTTTATCCACAGAAACACCACCCAGACTTAATTCACACACATACTGACATACTAATCAAACACATTATTATTATTATTATTATTATTATTGCAAATTATATAGCGCCAACAGATTCTGTAGCGCTTTACAATATTATTAGAGGGGGGATTTGACTATAAATAGGACAATTACAAGAAAACTCACAGAAACGAAGGGTTGAAGAGGGCATAGGACAGGGAAAAGAAGTCAAATTAGGTGGGAGTGAAGCAGAGCTGGAGGAGAGAGTAGAGTGCTGCCCTTTAGGAGAGGGCAAGAGGCGGGTATGTGAGGTAGAGGTTAGTCTGGGAGGCCATAAGCTTTCCTAAAGAATTTAGTTTTAAGGCACTTCTTAAATGAAAAACCAAATGAACAAGTGCACTGATAGATTCCCACACACACACTCACCATACAAATACATTCCTAGATTCCACGCCTTTCAAATACACCCCTGTATTCACTTACACACTCCACACATTAGTCAATCTAATGTGTTAATGCAAACAGACACTCACATGTTACATAATAATATTTTCACAAAACCCCAACATATTTTTGCATTCACAGTCAAATGCATCATTTAATTCACACATACTAATATTACAAACAAATGCACCAAGAAAATCACAATGACACAATATGCAAATATACATATATTTTCATATTGGTGATTGACAGACACACAAGCACCTACACGCACTCTAACAATACTCACACTCAAGCAAGCACTAATACACACGCATTCACAATATATATGCACAAATACACATATAGTTTATTACCAAAACTGTAATTAAATTCCACTTTGATTTTCCATGCCATTCCTTCCTTTTGATTACGTTCTTTCCATTGGGAATTTCTGTCAGTATTGCCCAGTACTCTTCAATGTAGCATATGTGCACATATGCTGCTGTGACATCATCGCACATCTGTAAATATGGGTCTCTCGTGTGACATTATCACAAGGGAGTTAACTGTGAGGGGGATATATGCTAGTAGGTTACAAACAAGCATCTGTTCCCGCATATTTGTCACCAAAGCTACTTGAGGTAGCAGGAAAACATGATCCACTAAAAGCAATCCAGGAATTTGGGCAACAAGCCAGGCTGTCCATTTCATTAGCAAGAGTTCAAACCTTTGCTTGTTTATATATTACATTTTACCATTTTTAATTTGTTTTTTAGTTAAAAATCATTTATTTGTTTCTGCATTATTTCTTATTTTTTTCCTACCATGAAATTAAACAAAATTTTAATTGACATTTTAATTAAAATGAACTCCTTTGGATTTGTTCTAATCAAAGTGTTTTTTTTTAAATCATAAAATCAATATAAATTATCTACATAGAGATGTCAAAGCAAGGCTGTCAACTTGAAATATAAAAAGCTGTGAAATATTGACAGATGCACAAAGCAAATCACAGCATATCACCGCGGGCATGACACCAAAAAAACTTGGCTTTGTATAGGGAATAGAGTGCATGATTCAGACTTTACTGTTTTGGATAAATCTGTTTCAAGACTTTACAATTAGTGCACGATTATGCACATTTCAGAGATAAGCAGGTCTTAGGTTTAACTGTTACAAGCAATAGGTACTCAAATATTAATAAATACTATGGTATTACATATGTAAAGATTTATTTTTTAAAATGTATTATTATGCTACCATTGGGTTTATTATTCTATCAAAAAAGCTTTTTTAAAGATGTTTAAATTATTTTTTAGAGTTATTTCTAGAGAGTGTAGATACTGTGAAATACATTTTACCTAATAAATAAAAAAAAATAGCTTAAAGGGACAATATAATCACTAAAACAACTTTAGCTTAATTAAACTGTTTTTATGTCTATTTTTGCAGCCCTAACCACAACTGGCTGTGACTCAACTGGTTGTGACTCACACAGCCAAAATAAAAAAAAATGGTTTCATTTTCAATCAGATGTTAACTTGCTTTAGATGTTTGTATCTCCTGATCTGAATTTTAATCACACACAGGAGGCTCCTGCAATGTCTAGCAAGATATGAACTATTAAGCTAATATGACTTTGCCATACAAAAAGTGTAAACTTTAGATCTCTTTACAGGAAGTGTTTGGAAGGCTGCATAACTTACATACAGGGAGGTGTGACAAGGACTGTATAAACAAAGTCATGTAGCTCCTAAATAGCAGAGAACTGAGCAATGAGGCTGCAGTGGCATGATCTTTACACCAAAACTGCTTAAGAAAGCTAAAGTTGTTTAGTGATTACAGTGTACCTTTAAAAATGGTCTATTATTTATACATAAACAAAATAAGAATAAACAGGACTTTAGTACCTGACAAACAGAAAGGTTTTACTTTAACATATTTATGTAGCCGTTATTTTTATCTAATATATTCTCAAGTATAATGCACTCTAAGTTAGGAATATGTTAAGCTTGTATGTTTTTATCCCTAATTAAAGACACACCTAACCATCATTACCACCTATAGTGTGCTCCACAAATAAGCTTCTGGCTCTTCTAGAAGCTATAACTGGTGCCTGGTGGACCCCAAGTAAGTTACCAAACCATTTGCAAATAGTTTGACTAAATACCCTACGAGGGTTACTTTAAAAACACATATAAGGATATATGATTTCATAGTGTATATGGTTTCTAAACTCTATATTTTACTTATGGTTCACACAAATATTTTATTGTCTATGCAGGTGTTTATAAGAGTCAAGAAGCACGCTTGATACTACATATATTTTCAATAAAGTCCTCAACGAACAAGGTGAAGGATGACAAGTGGGCAATGGATGGTTTTGTAAGTATACACCAAACTAACAAAGGGTTAACATTTAACCATTCAAGTGCCAGAGATGCATCTAAGATATTAAAAAAAATCTATATATTAGTCACACCCCTGGCACTCAGTGGGTTAAACACTCTGTTTAAATGTGCTAACCTTTGAGGATGATATATTAAAAGAAAAACAAAACACACACAAGCATCTGTGCTTCTTTGTAATTTAATGTTTTCTTGCAGATCACATTTTCTATTGATCCAGACAGCAGTTCTAATTAAAATTACTGATAGCAATTATAACTATAAATGCTAATGCTGATGTCTGTGAGAGATGATCAGCCTCCAGACACAAACTTTAGCATCTTCCTAGTGCTGCTACCAAAGATTAGAGAGACACAAAAGGAAAGGTGCTATGTATAAAATAAATTAAATGTGCCAGCAGACTAAGTGTGTAATGATTAATTATATAAGAAGTATGGAGTTAGCATAATGCCAACCAACATACCATTCTGTGAACTATCAACCTAAAATCTGTAAACCTGTAAACCTGTAAACCTGAAAACATCCTCACTCACACTTCAGTCACCTCATACACATTTTATTGTTTTTTGTTATATTTTATTTTAATTTGATGTATAATTGGTATGGACCATTACATGTTAATCCAGTAACTGTTAGATCTGTTTATCTTAAACCTCAAAATTAATATATCATTCATATTCAATTATACCTCAAAATTCTTATATTATTGTACATTTTACCAAATCCTTCCATATATAACAGATAATGTAAAACCTGGACAGGTGTAGCCTATAAGGTTTAACACTGAGATTGGCATTCCCAGCATTGCTCTAATCAGAACACACAAAAGGTTAGCTATTTCCTATACTCTGGAATAAATTACACCAAAGGACAAAAAAGAGGAAATATTCTTTATCTTTGCATGTCTAATTAAATAATTTTGTTTTACAGGTATCAGCAGAACCTGATGGGTATACATATGTTTTTCAAGGCTCCATCCATGGGAAGGATTATGGACAGTTTGGACTTCGAAGTATAGGTACCTTATTATTATTTCGTCGTTTATGATTTTGTAGTTCCTATAGGCAACCAAAACGAATTAATCTACAAAATGAAACACTCAGCGCCAACCAATTCATTGAAGAGTTTGGTTCATGAAATGTCATGGAAGCAAAAGGCTGAGCACTTAACTGCTTACTAGGCTTGTGCAAAGAAACAAATTGGTTTGTCCAAGTGAATTCATATGAAAAGAAAAAGTTTGTGTTTCGGCTATGTGGTATTTTGCTTCAGAATACTTTTGTCTTTGCTATTTTTTCAGGAAATACCAAAATGGTGTGAAAAATTGTCAATCAGTGTACTGAAAAATATAAATACTATGTATATAATTTGCAGTACACATGCAGGTTATTGCACCATTTGATTCACATATTAAGTAAGTAGATGTAACCATTAGAGAGAAAAAAAGGAGGAGCATTAAAACAAAATCTATATTTATATTTTATAACTGTATTAAATATATAAATATACATTTTATACTAAAATACATATCTATTATTTATTTAATATACAATACACCATGGGTGGAATTCCAAATCACAAAATAAACTAAACAATTTCATCCATTGTCCATTTCATTGTTTATTTTATGTTTTTTTATTTTATTTTTGCAAATTGTCCATATAGTGTTTCAGACTTTGGAATTTCAGATTGAAGGCCGATCACCTCAAATTTGGAGGAGTATCAATTCATTTGAAACCAAATACACAAGTCTACTGTTTACCAAAAGATCCAGAACAAGGACAGAGATATTTAATTATTCTGATGGAATACCTTAAACAAAATCAAATCATTCAATGTTGTTTCTACAGAATGCTCCCTTCTGTGGTGATTTGTATTAAAAAGAAAAATTATACAGTGTAACACTAGCAATATAGGCAAACTGTCTTTGAGACTGAGTTCACATAATAAATGATTCATGGTTGGCTCTGCTTACCAATTTGTGTCAGTGTTATAGAAAGCGATCTTGCCTACAGTAAAGAAAAACACCTGTTTATTTTTATAGATTTACTATAAACAGAAGCTTCATATTTACAATCTAATTATTCACTAGCACAGTAAAAATATCATGTTCCCTTGTGAAATTCTGGGCAAATAAACTAGTGAAATTGTCATTTCATTAAAAAGAGAAATTATTAAACTATAAATTGTTTTCATCTATTTCTCTATTGGGATATGCAGTGTATACCATCCCAGAAAGACTCAAATATTTTACACATTACTGCTAGATTTTGTTAAGGGCATAAGACAGAATCAAATGTGTATATAAATGTGTATACATTGTACTTGTTAAGATGCATATGCATTTGCAGACATGCTATTCAATAAACAGAGTCATGTGACCTGGCACTCAGCTTAAAAAATGCTGTATCAGCTATTTTGAGCATGTTCTATTCGTTTGTAATTTGGGCCTAAATCTTTTATTTTACTTCTCCAGTTACTTTTACTCACTGCTACTAAAATCCCATGGACCTCATTATAGAATATTTTGAAAAATAAGCACCAACATTAGGTCAATGTATTTTTCTTGAGAAAATTATTTAAATAGATACATTAAAGACAATGGTATATCAAAAAAATGTGTCGGCAAATCTGGCTATTTGTTTTTTTCAAATGTACAAAACATCTATAATAGATATTCTGTGTGAAGTATAAAGCACATTTGTAAAACTTACTTATATAAAATGCGATTTCTGTTTAAAAAACTTTTATATATATATATATATGCATTTTATCCAGAAAGTATATTTCCTGATTGTGTTTTATTTCCTTTACCAGGAATGAATGTGTCAGACGAGAACTCTACAAATCAAACGCTTGGAACAAATAGTAGCTCTGTTGCGATTGCTATCCTGGTGCCTTTTTTTGCTCTAATATTTGCAGGTTTTGGATTTTATCTTTACAAACAAAGGTAAGGTACCATACACAGCTGTATAATAATATGAAATATGTTGTGGAAAGGCAACACAGAGTAGATATGATAGGAGCAGTCAATTTAAAAAAAAAAGAGATTCACCAAAGTTTGAGAAGAAAGTTTAGACAAAAAAGTACACGGACATGATGATAATCTAAAAAACAAACAAACAATAACAATCTTAAATATAGCATTAGAAGATATGCCTTTACCAGAAGAGTAAGTGATACAGAAAGCAGAATTATAATAAAACTACAATAAGGGTTTTACAGTAGAGGTTACATTGCCTACTGTGTCATTTTTTATATTTAAAGTTTATATTGTTGAATTGCAGTGTTATTTAATTTTTCATGAATTTAACTGTGTAATATCTATCAGGTGTTTAGCATTTATTAAAGTTATCAGTTGCCATAAACAAGAATATTCAGTATGGAGTTTATTAATTACATTCAATTTAAAAAATGTGTAAATCGGATTCTTGGCCTCCTCTGTATTCCATTATCTGTTAGCCTAATGCAGATTAGTCAAGCTCCCACCCCATCATTGTAGATGTTGATGAACTACAACTTCCATTTTTTAAAAAAGGTTACTCTTACCAAAAAACAGTATTTTAAGAGTTTCAGTGCCAAGCCCAAGTTCTCCTTGCAGCCTAATCCTATTCTGCTGATGTCAGAGGGAGGGGTGAGGGTAGGAGAATGTCAGGCTCAGGAAAGGAATTAGGAAGAAGGAGCCGTGTCGTGCCAGTTGGTTACCTGTGACCAGCGCACTATGCCTGCAGATAAAAAAATGTCCTATGTGCACAGAACTGATATTAACCAGTCTGGAACTCTTATTGTGAACTGGCTAATGTTGCTCTAATGACTTTTCCGGAGGTGTAGTTACATCATCAACAACAACAGAGTTAAACACTGTTTGTGCATAGTTTTATACTAAAATGCTGTACAAACAGACTCTAAGAACCATGACCACTTAAATTCACTGAATTGTGGGTGTTGTAGTTTAACAACATCTGGGAGTTCACCGTTTGAGAAATGTAGCTTCATATTTTCTTGTTTGTTTTCATTTTATTTCACCTCAATTTAATAAATAAACCAGTATGCGGACACTATGCAATGCTACCTTAATATATCATCAGTTTGCATATAGCTGCACACATTAAAATAAACCATTCTTACGTAATGTCTAAAAGTTTGGATTTTCTTGTATTTGCTCTCTATTATGTTTGTAAATGTTGGTAAAGGGTCAATTGAAATCTAACAATTGTAATACAAACACCTACTTCAACATGCCCTTATGTGATATAGTCGGGATCTCAGTTTTTTATTCATCCACTGTTTTATTTGCTTGTCATTTTCTAGAAAAATTATTTTTTAGGGGGGCTGTCCAAGAGTAAAGCTAGACTGAAAATCAATACTAAGAGAGCTTTAAGTTAGTTGTAGTCAATTTCTTTTCAAATTATCTTATCTTATGGTATTGTCTTTCCTCCAAAGGCTGTTATTGAAATAACAAATATAGACCAGTTCCAAGCAAACATATAGAGCCAAAGATTATTTTTAACAAACTTTCCTTTAACAGTCAGTTAACTTTGTCAATATATCCTAATATATAACCCTCACTGGGCCCATTACTACATGTGAAATAGTGCTAACCTTTATAGCTTAGAACACATATTGGCACTACATAGCTAGAATAAAGTGCCAGGTTAGTTGATGCAATCTAGGCAAATGCCTAATGTGCTTGTTTTACAGCTCTATACAGATGTAGCAGTCTAGACACATCATGGTGAAATAATATTGTATTTCTGCTCTGTGACATGTTTAATAAAATTATACAGATGTAATTGTTCACCCACAAACCAATGTCTTAGGCTAATAATAGAAATGGAAATTCATTATTAGGTGCCACAGAAACACTTTTCGTGTAACTGTCGATGTTAGCAAAAATAAAAAATTCTAGGTTATTGTGTAACAGACGATTTTCTATGTTTCTAACAGGACTGCTCCGAAAACTCAATATACTGGATGTTCTGTTCATGAAAACAATAATGGCCAAGCAGCGTTTGAAAACCCAATGTATGACACTAATGCAAAGTCAGTGGAAGGAAAAGCTGTACGATTTGACCCCAACTTGAACACTGTGTGCACAATGGTATAATGCTGGATTACTCTGACTCTGAAACCAGGAAATTGAGGCAAAAATCAGTGCACTATTTAGTTCACTGTCATAATCAAAGCACATTTTTAAGAACACATGAAGTCACAAATTTCCTGAAGAAGAGACGAAGAGAGTTTTAACAAGACTTACTCTATTCTTCATGTGGAGCATGAGGAGTTTTCCAGCAACTCTTTTGCACTCTATGAGTGATTAATTACAGTTTATTTTCTTTTTTTTAAAAAGGAGATTATTCAAAACTCTAAACTTATTTGCATATATTGGAGGAGCATCCACCATCAGTATTTACTGTGCTTTATAAACTATATTAGAAGATCTGGGGAAAAAAAGATATATGATAGCAAAATACTATATTTACTGAAGACAATATGTTTAATTATAGGTATATTGTTTTATTTTCTTCTTTGACATCATGATAAAAAATGAGCCCCTGTTAATTTGAATTTTATATTTTGTCTACAACTTAAATGAAAATCATATGAGAACAGGTGAATTTTTTTTTTTTGTTGATATCAGCTTATTCACCACAGATGAATTATGTGAGATATATTGTTTGCTAGCAAGTTGTCCATTCAGTAATCATGAGAAGGTATTCCAGGATGGAATCTGCAGCTTATGGACAACAATAAAAAGCACTCTGTAATGATGACCATTGTCAAAATACGTTTGAAGAATTCTGAAGGCCAGTGTTTCTCAAACTAGTCCTCAAGGCCAAACAATCCAGGTTTGTTGATATCCCCATTGAAATAGAACTGGGTAACACTTAAATCTCGGGCAATTGGATGTCCTCGAGGATTGACATGAGAACTAATTCAATGGCCAACATGAGCTAGAAGTCTGTAGCTTCCCTTTCCATTTGTTAGAAGGAATGTCTCACCAAAGCATTGTTTCCAGTTCCATCCGAGATTTGTTTTTGTGATTCACCATTAGTGAGCTGAATTCACTAAATGCTGTTAACTACTGTAACTCATGCTATGCATGTTATGGTTAACACTATATTCACGTCGGACATGATTTGATTTGGTCTGCTAATTAATAAACCCATTGTTTTAGTACTACTGAATATCTTTATACACTTCTAGCTCTATAATTAATAAAAGTGTGTTAACTCTTTGAGCACCAGGGGGAGAGCAGTTCCTTTACATTTTACTTCCAAGTGCTTAATTAATCAAAACATTTTAGGTGTTTTTTTATTATCAATTTTAGTTGTTGGGTGCCAGTGAGTGCTGCTGACATTACACATTGGTGAAATATGGCACATTAATGGTAATTCAGAAGAGGACTCAAGTACTCTATTGAGTTGGCATCTGTGATTAGCATACATGGAAATATTGGTGGTGGGGTGTACTCAAAATCTCTCTGCCAAATCCATTAGTTAAAGGAAGGGGTTGTTTACAACATCCTGTGTTTGCTGTAAATGGCTGATTATAAGTCAAAATGGGACAAGGGTGCCCAACAATAGGGAGAAAATGGCAGGGTGTTGGCAAAGTAAAGATGCATTCCACACATGCGCGGAAACAAAGTGTCAAAAACAGAGCCACATGTGAATATCATCAATTTCCCATGTATGGTAACCAGCTGAAGTAACCACTAATATATATATAAATATATACATATATATATATATATATATATATATTTGTCATTTTTTAAACCAAAGAGGTTATTGATGCTTGGAAGTGAATAGCGATGATCAGTACTGATTTATTTGGGTGCATGTTTTTTTTTTCATTTTTCAACTCAAACATTAAGTGAAGCTTTATGGTATACACATTAGCATGATCACATCTATGGTATTAATTTGCATTACAGTTAATAATATTAACCTCATAAATTGAATTTCTCACATAAATGGTTACATTTACATGGTAGCCACCAAACAGATTTTCCCCAATGCATATCTCATTCATATCACCTACTTTCCAGCCTTATTCCTCTGTGTGCTAAAAGGGTCCAGGTAAAATGTATTTTGATGCTCTTTTGGCATTTGCAAGGTTAATATGAATTTCAAACAATAGAGAAACTATGGACTGCTGTAAATAAATGCTTATCTATACAATATAAAGTGTAAGCAAATATATACCATGTTTATAAAGGGTGCATGCCATTGAGACAAGGTCCTCTTTATTATAGATGAAATTGTCTTCACTGGATATTTTAATCCATGTTGTTTCAATAAACCGTGATGACCATTTCATAACATATTGAAAAGGACCTTTATATCTGAAAACAAAAATAAAGGTGTTTTTTATCTTGAGTGGATTTTACTACAAAAGATTCAATAGAAAAAAATAAAATAAAACAAACAAAAATTACCAAAGAACAAATGTGGTCAGTTAGTCTCCTAGGCCAGTTAGTCTCCGAACTTCTTAAATACTTATTATTAGGATTTTTCTAAACATTTTACAAGCATTCTCTTTTTTTTTTTCTCCAGAAAAACATGCCCAATTTTGAAGTCATAAAAGCTTTTTATATGCTTTTTTAGAAAATGAAATCCATGTGCTTAAATAATACAATGTATGCCACCATTGTAATTCTCTGTAAATTACTTAATGATCTTTAATTTGATAAATTAGCATTTTATGAGTTTAATAGCCTGCATAGCACACAAAATGATCAATCTACTTTAAAACCCTTAAAATGTCAAGAAGCTAAATCTGTCAAAATTAGCTAAATGTGATACCAAATTACAAGACTAATATTGAAATCCCCTTGAACCACAATAATTAAGATCTTTTAACCACTGAATATATAACATGTGTATTACTGTACAAGCTGTTATTCTGAGCTTTACATTTGAATTACTATGTAGGTGAACAAATGTTTACCTGTTAGCAGGGTAAGAGGTGAATATATTTTGGAGCCTTCTAGATATTTATTTATTTTATGGTACACCAAAATATGTCTGAGACTATCATGTTCACAGCATGTCTCTCTTTTTGTTTTTTGGTTATTTCTGCTTTCTTGAAAGAAAAGAGTTGGATTCGCTACTCAGGGAATGAAATATGTCCATGAATATTATTTGCAACAGAAAATTAAATCAGTACCTCTTTTGTTGTTTCTGGACCACTTTGGGTGCTGGTCAGAGCCCTACTAAGATAATTATATAAATATAATTTTCTATATTTATATATATATATATGTAAAAAATTCTAATTATATATATATATATATATATATATATATATATATACATATATATATATGTGTGTGTGTGTGTGTGTGTATCTATATAAATTAAATGAAAGATATATATTAAATTAAATCTGACATGTGCCAAGCATTTCCTGTTGAAAAATATTTATTTTCGCTATATAAAGTGCACACACTTATTTATAGTAAATATTTTTCACTTTTCATCACTTTTCAAATAGAAAAGGCAAACAGGTTTCTGTTATATATAGCTAATTATAAAATATAGTTACCTTAAACATTTCTAAAAAAGAAGAGAAAAGAAACACTTGCGTGCATGTGTGATGAATTGTTTTTTTTTATTTGTTCTGTTTATAGACACTTGACATGGATATCTATTTTTACACAGTAACAAAGTATTATTAATTTATGATGAAACTATTTATAGAACTAACTTTCTAAACAAAGCTTTGAGAAATGTAGTATAATATTACAAAATCAATTTTTTTTTAGCCTAGATGTGGTCAGAAGTTCATCTCTCAATGTTATTATGTAGATGTTTACCCATTTAATAACAATATTTTTCAGGATTTAAGGAGGATGGACACATTTTTGAATCAGCAGAATATTATAAGAAAATATATTCTTTGTTGTGAACATTTACCGTATATACTCGAGTATAAGTCGAGTTTTTCGGCACATTTTTTGTGCTGAAAAACCCCCACTCGACTTATACTCGAGTTAATATCTGTATTATGGCAATTTACATTGCCATAATACAGACCAGGACCGCCGGGCTCATTACAAGCCCGGTGGTCCTGTTGGGGGCTGACAGGGAGCGGTTACTTACCTTCCTACAGCTCCTGTCAGCTCCCTTCTCCTCCGTGCAGCTCCTCTGTCAGCTCCCACTGTAAGTCTCACGAGGGTCGCGGGGTCACCGCGGCTCTCGCGAGACTTACAGTGGGAGCTGACAGAGGAGCTGCACGGAGGAGAAGGGAGCTGACAGGAGCTGCAGTAAGGTAAGTAACCGCTCACTGTCAGCCCCCCCTCCTACACAGCCCATACACTGGACCACCAGGGAGTGAGAGCCCCCCTCCCTGGCAAGCTAACAAGCAGGGAGGGGGGACGAAAATTAAATTAAATAATAAAAAAATACAATAAAAATATTAAAATAAAATAAACTTAAAATATTAAAATAAAATAATAAAACAAAAAACTTATAATATTAAAATAAAAAAATTATAATAAAAATGTCCTCCTCCCACCCAGTTCACACACAGACACACACACACACACACACACAAACACTCTCATACAAACACACACTCTGCATTATATACACACACACACACACACACTCATACAAACACACACACACACTCATACAATCTGCATTCTACACACACTCATACAAACACACACACACTCTGCATTATATGCAGACAGAGTGTGTGCGTGTTTGTATGAGTGTGTGTGTAGAATGCAGATTGTTTGTATGAGTGTGTGTGTGTATAATGCAGAGTGTGTGTTTGTATGAGTGTGTGTGTGTGTATATAATTCTAAAAATCACAGAATTTCATAGCTCCAAGTTTAACCCTCGACTTATCCACGAGGCATAGCATATTTCACAATTGTTGGTCACAAAACTGCCCCCGACTTATACATGAGATCGACTTATACACGAGTATATACGGTAAATTTGAGCTGTCAGCTTATTTTTTGTGTAAATTTTCTGGCAAGATTTATTTTAAATTTAACAACCTGTGTAGCTGTAATTACCCACAGGGGGGATTTTTGGTAGTTGCACAACATAGACATGACTGTTCTGGGCTGAAACTGTATCACAGTTTCAAACCTTAGTGACAGTTTCTATTAAAAAAAATTGTGACCACTTGAGGCCAGCAACTACAACATGGTTTTGCTTGTTGAGCTGTTTGGTTCCTATTGCTTCATTGTAAAGGGAATAATACATTTAAATTTGTCTGATACTAAGTTTGTGATACTAAATACCATCTGTGCCATAAGGAAGTCTAGTTTACTTATATATCTTCTATTTAAAGGGATACTATAGTCACCAGAACAACTACAGTATTTGTTCTGGTGAGTATAACGAGGCCCTGCAGGCATTTTGCAGCAAACACTGTTTTTTGCAGAGAAAAGGCAGTGTTTACATTACAGCCTAGGGATACCTCCACTGACCACTCCTAATATGGCTACTAGAGGTGCTTCCTGGGGCAGTGCTTCACACTTTGCAGCACTGCCATTCAGTGTATCCACCCTCTGCATGGAGATACTGAACATTCCTCATAGAGATGCATTGATTCAATGCTGATTGGCCTTGATTGCATTTGGCTTGTGCTGTCTCTGCACCTGATCTGTCTCCTTGACAATCTCAGACAATCTCAGCCAAGCATTGTGATTTTGTAATTGTGGCTGAAAAAACCATGTCTTATGATGTCAGTCAAATAGGTAGATCAGGGGCAGAGCCAGCAGCAACAGAAGACTGGCATAAAAGTAAGATATTACTATATTTAGTGGAGTGTCAAGGGCAAGGGGAAGGGGAAGGGGGGCTAGATGGTGTTTTTAACACTATAGGGGCAGGGATACATCTTTGTGTTACTGACTCTATAGTGCTCCTTTAATTTTCAGTTAAACCAACATTGCTGAACAAATTTATAAATAATGAGAATATTATTTGGATTTCTTTTCAAGTGCTATATGACAGCATAATCAAAGTAACTGATAATAAAGGCACTAAAGAAAGAAGATAATAAAGAATCATCACTACTAGTGACTGGGTATATTGGTTTTGATTTTGATTGAGATTTTGAAAGAACTATATATATATATATATATATATAGAAATATAGAACAATATATAAAAAATATTGATAAATAATGGTATAAAACTAAAATGCTTGAGTGAATCCCATATGTGATAAACCTGATGAAGTTTCTGGTGTTGTTTTTATGTTACTTTTCATGTAACTTCCAAATGTTATGAATCTTTTTTTATGTAAAAAGAATTGGAAAGTAAACATGTGCTTCTATATTAAGTTCAATACTTACATTTAAATCACAAATTACAATCTAGGTAATGCACAATATTTGTCAAATAATAGACTACTGGCCGCAAAGTAACTTTAACACATGAGAAATATATTTACCGTAAGCATATTTTAGTGATGACAAATAAATATTTTTCCAGTATAAATGATTCATTGACAATTTCATAGCTAGATTACATTATAGAGTTATAATATTGCTTGCCTTTCCTGCCATTTTTTAATGAGATAATAAATGCATCTACACTTAAGTGGGTTAGATAGAAAAAGCAACACAAGAGATGTTGCCACACGCTAACTAAATTGAAAGTAAAAAGTAAATAAAACAAATATTGACTTTCAAAAACTGGAGCTATTAGCAGACAGACTATCCTCACAAACTCACAAACAGCAAATATGCCCTAGCAGTTTTCATGACCCTGTCTGATTGTTTAAATTGTGTTTTGTTGTTTTAAAGCGTGTCATAGAATTATCAATTGATTATTAATAACATAACAGCTGGTAATTCCATTATCATTTATTTTTATCGGATTAGTTTCTCCAGTATGGCTCCAAGGGCTCTAGTTAATAATGAGTTAATTTAAGATAGTTTACAACCGACTGAAACTTTAAAAAAAATAATAATATTTAAGATGCAAAAAAAATCTTTGACTTGTGGATTGTTACTAAATATAAAACTTTAGCCTACAGTTTACACATTTGTAGACGCTCTATTTTTGGCAACTAGACCCCATAGTTTGATACAATTGTAAAAAAGATGTTTGTAACTAATGTTTTACAAAAAGGGTTTAAATTACTATTTTATTAGCAGTGACCCAAATCACATCAGTCAGTATTTACATTATTTTAAATATAACCAAGGTGGCTATTAAGCAACCATCTGCCTGTATTGATATAAACATTTACAGTAGGAAATTAAAAAAAAATATTACATATATGTTCACCATTAATATCAACATGATAAGTGTAAGATAGGAAAGAGCAATTCATGATATTGCAATGCACTGTTTCCCCCTCTGTTTGCTGAATGGGTTAACAGGACAGTTTTTTTTTTTTTTTGACAAATACTTAACTTGACCAGTTTAAAAGTTGTATATGTTGAGTATGCAAATTAATCATACATTGTAATAGCTATTTTTTATGTCACCATGATACCCAGTATAGAACAATTAGGTTTTTCATCACCTTTGAGTTCCCATAGACAAATCCCTAATTTACTGAATGGTTTATTTGCATGTTGATTAGACATGTGCAATAATTTTCAGATGGTTAAAAAAATTCAAAATAAAGTTAATCTGAAAATGAATATTGGTCAATAAATTAGTGAATAAAACAAATCAAACACAGAATAAATTTAATTTGGCTCCATTCATTTGTTCGGTGATGGGCTGCTGTGCTCTTCTGGGTACAGGAATAAGTAAAAATAGATAAATACATTTAATACATGGCACTCATGGTAAATATGAGAAAAGAGGGATGGGAAAAATTATTTTTCTTTTTTACCGTTTGATCTTTTGTTCACAAAAATACTCTGCTCTCATGAATATCAAACAATTGCAAACACAACACAGTTTATCCCCCCCCCCCAAAAAAAAAATACATCTTTGTTAATTATATGTGTTGCAGAATTATTGACACTGTTTTAGTCAATACTTTGTGCTACCTCCCTTTTCCAATATAAATATGAAATTTGAAATATGCATGTCAATGGATCTGAGACCATACATCCATTTAGAATCTCTCCAGATTGTTCAAATTTTGAGGTCGACACTGTTGGGCTCTCTTCTTCAGTTCATCCTACAGTTTTTCTCTGAGGTTCTAGTCAGGGGACTGAGAAGGCCATGTTAGTTTCATATGGCTACCACTCTGTGTGCTCTAAACCCGCATTTGATGTTTAGTGCCAAACTGTTCCATTTTGTTTTTTTCTGACCATGCATCAATCCTATCCCATTTGAAATTCTAGTAGTGTCTGGAAAACTGAAGATGCTTGAGTTTGTTTTTGGATAAGAGTAGAGACTTTTTTCTGGAAACTCTTCCAAGCATCTTTTGTGTGGATATAGGTGAGGTCGGATTGTAGTTTTGGAGATCCCAAGAAGAAACTAACTTCTGCAGTTATTATTATTATTATTGGCATTTATATAGTGCCAACAGATTCCGTAGCGCTTTACAATATTATGAGAGAGGGATTTAACTATAAATAGGACAATTACAAATAAACTTACGGGAACAATAGGTTGAAGAGGACCCTGCTCAATTTAGCTTACAGGTATGTGAGATAGAGGTTACTCTGGGATGCCATAAGCTTTCCTAAAGAGATCGGTTTTAAGGCACTTCTTAAAAGATGCAAGACTAGGGAGAGTCTGATGGCGGTAGGCAGTCTATTCCATAGGAAGGGAGCCGCCCGTGAGAAGTCTTGCAAGCGTGAGTTGGCCATACAGGTGTGGACAACGGACAGGAGGTGGTCACGGGCAGAGCGGAGAGACCAAGAAGGGACATACCTATGGATCTGTGAGGAGATATAAGAGGGGCTAGAGTTGTTCAGTGCTTTATAGGTGTGAATTAGTACCTTGAATTGACTCCTATAGTATACAGGAAGCCAATGGTTCTCGAGCTGTGATCCTTGGAGATTTTACTGCCATTTGAACGATTCACTTCATTAAGACAATATAAACACAGTCCCTCTTCCAGGTTGATTCATAACATTTCCAGTTCATTAGAGATTCCTAATTATTGCCCTGATGGCAGAAATATGCATGTTTAATGATTTTGCTATTTTCTTATAGCCACTTCCCATTTTGTGAAGCTCAACAAACTTTTGTCACACATCACAGTTATATTCATTGGTCTTACCCATTGTGATGAATAGCTAAGGGAATTTGGCCTATGTGTTGCTTCCTATTTATACACCTGTGAAACATGAAGTTATGGCTGAACAATTTCCTGATCCTGATCACCCTGGTGTACTAAAAATGTAAAATATTAATGGGGATATACTTCAAATATTTTTTTCTTATATAAATTCATAGAGGTGATAAAAATTGTGCTACACATGTATTTTTTTTATAAAGCTGTGTTGCCTGTGTTGTGTTTGCAATTGTTTGATATCCATAAGAGAGTGTGTTTTATATATATATATATATATATATATATATATATATATATATATATATAAATTACAAAGGATTGAAAGGTTAAACATTAAAGACACTTTTTAACAGGTGTCTTTGCTCAAATTTACCAAGAGTGCCAATATTCGTGGAAAATTATATATAATTTCCAATAATGTATAGAAATTAGTCATCTTTTTCTGATTTCAAATATACACATCTCTTGTAATCTTGCAATATTTATAAATTTCCTATGTAATAATTTCAATATATTTTATTTCATACCAATTCTTTAATTTTTCAACTTAAATATTCCATACTTTATGGGCTGTTGTGAATGCTACCTTTACAATTCATTCATCTCCATAGAGATTAGCAGTTTAAAACAAAATATATTAAACAAATAAAAATTGATTGATTTTCAAATCTAACTAATTTTGCTTGAACCGCAAGTCTAAATGTATTTACCTAAGCGAAGTTAAAATTCTTTCTTAGCACATCTCTAATGTCAGTTATACATATTCTCTGTACACTTAGGTTTCATTCACCTTGAGTAATGAGCATTACAATTTCAAAATAGTTCCAGTTCCAGTAATTTGATTAACATGTTACTGGTAATTACGTAGAGTAAATATAAGGACCTATGCATTGTGCTGGTTTAATTTTAAGCACATAAAAAGAGCTTTAAAGAATGTAGTGCTGTCAATTAATTTTGCCCACAATATTCCTGAAAATCAGATGCTGCATTAGAGAATAAGTATATGCATGGCTGTACCACTCAATAATCTCTACATATTTAATTTAAAAAAAAATATTGTTTGTGTACTCTACATATTTTTCCCAAACAATTATATTCTTTATATTCTTTATATCAGTTTCCTGTTATAAAGGCAGAGATGATATTTGATGGGTTATCCAACCACATTATAAATCTATGGTTATCATATTCCCATTTAGAAGATACTTTGAAACCTATAACACAACTTTGCATTTACTTAAGATTGATTTTGCTGAGTGCACTTTGCATCAAGTCTTTTATTTTAATTTGGAGAAATGGTAATCCTATTATATCTATTTCATGTTCTCTGATTGATTTCTGTTTCTGATATAAAAGCCTTGAATATCCACTATATTGTAGCAGCCATTATAGTAGACATGTCTGCAAAGCAAAAGGGCCATCATGAATTAGAATTTCATATCCATTAAGCCGATACCCCCAACATAAACATGGTATAATATATAACAAAATGCCTCCTTTAACCCCTTAAGGACACATGACATGTGTGACATGTCATGATTCCCTTTTATTCCAGAAGTTTGGTCCTTAAGGGGTTAAAGCATAATGGTTTGTTGCATGCATTTTGGGATTGTTTTCTCTTTCATTAAATTGTTATTTAAATCTAACAGTTTGTTATTTTATATCATTATGACAGTGGGCCCAAGTATAGTCCTCTATTCACTCCTAACAATCCAAAGAAAAGAAAATCAGTGTTTAACAGCTAAACCTTTCAGGGTAACTTATTTATCTCATATCTAAATTTTCTAATTTTACCCATAGGTTCTGGATTGTAAGTTGTGTCTTCAGGACTTAAGAAAGAATGATTGCATTTTATACACTTCTGAGTGCCTACCAAAATAATATGTTCCACCTAAAAATGCTGCTTTAATTTAAAATTTAATATGTAGGCTTTCTTCTATGAACCCACGTCACTTAAAGCACCTGTTACCTGGGGATTTACATTCCATACCTACCAGTTATTTGTTGTTAGAATTATTGCAATAATTTATGATTCTTCATCCTTATGAAAAAATAAGTAATATCCTTCTTTAGAAAAAAAAATGTACCTTCAACATATGGCTACTCCTCTTATATTAATGCATTCACTTTTGTAAAGAAATATATTTTTATGGGAAAACAATTTGTAAAAGTATGATGTAAATTTTCAGTGCAATGTAAACAAAATAAAATTAATAATTGATTTCTAAGTATTATTTCTTTTCCACTTGAATATTATACCTTATGCAAAAGTATTATTCTAAGATCTGCATGAACAAAAATACACCAAAAAATGGTTTATGTATGTGTTTAATATTTAAATGAAAAAATATAAATTCTGAACAGTTGAAATACTAATGAAAATAAACATAAATATATGAATAGTGAAATATGATATTAAAAAAGCTTTTAAAAAATTGGATTTTTTAAAAAAGTCTAAAAAAATAAAATCAGGAATAAAATAAAGGGAGATTTTCTTAAATGTTAACATTATGACATTTGTTTTATTTCCTTTTAATATTCAAGCTACGGTAACTTAGTTCAAGGTAACTGTGCATACTAAATACAAAACATCAATCCTAAAGTTATTCAATGTGCATAGAATATGATTTACCATTGAACTAGATTGGCAGCTGATAAATAGATGTTGTAAATTAACAATTTCAACTATTTCAACAATGGTGAAGAAAATAGGGCTAAGTTAACTTTGTGAGTATTAGGATCTATGTCTGTGAGGTTTGGTCAGATTCTGCATTTGTAACAGGGTTGATGTTCCAGGAGGGATAAGCCAAATGGCAAATGATTTAGGTAAACTAGATAAAATGGTCAGAGTTGTGGCAACTAAGATTTAATGTGGATAAGTGCAAGATAATGCATCTTGGATGTAAAAACCCAAGGGCAGAGTACAGAATATTTGATAGAGTCCTAACCTCAACACATGAGGAAAGGGATTTAGGGGTGATTATTTCTGATGACTTAAAGGTAGGTAGATAATTTAATAGAGCAGCAGGAAATGCTAGCAGAATGCTTGGTTGTATAGGGAGAGGTATTAGCAGTAGAAAGAGGGAAGTGCTCATGCCATTGTACAGAACACTGGTGAGACCTCACTTGTATCTTCAGAAGGATATTGATATTGAGTTTAAGCATGTGTGGGATAGGCATAAGGCTATCCTAGACTTAAGATAAGGCCAGGGACTAATGAAAGTATTTAGAAAATTGGGCAGACTAGATGGGCCGAATGGTTCTTATCTGCCATCACAATTTATGTTTCTATGTTTCTACTTTAGCCAAGGTTTCTTTGAGGAATGAAACATTCAAATTGACACTTGTGTAGCCAATTAAAGTTGGAATTAACTAAGAATATTTACTATAAGAAAGATAAGTGAGACAAGTGACAGAGGTGGATAAAAGGAGAGGGCATCTGGAAAACATTCAAAACTAATTTGGATTTTATCATTGGAGTTGTACTTTAGCCCCTACGGAAAATGAGTTACTTAGTGTAAGTTCCTAAGTTATATAGAAAGACGGATATGCTGACCATATATAAAGTATATATACTGTGTTGTTATATTGAATGTGCTAAAATATAAATATTAAACATTATTAATTTTATGCTGAAACATATCCAAGGAAATATGCATATGAAAGTGAATAACTTGATTTAGCTCTCACAGTACATTTTAGTATTTGAAAAGGTACTTCAGCTGTTCCCATAAAATATCAATCAATATAGAGTGATGGCACACACTGTAATTTGATAATAGAGTTTACCAAAAACCAAACACAAACTTACACTATAATATACACTGAGTTTAAAATTGAAGTTCAAATGTGATCTTTATAAGGATTCTATTAGCATTGCAGTTCTTCGCTTCATTCACAGAAACTGAACCATGTGTTTATCACTCCACTTTCCAAAATGAAAATTTTTCTCTCCTTGTCGCTTTTGTATAACTGCAACCAGAGGGTGTGTTTCAAATGCCAGCTGCTACTTACTCCACAGCTTGTGATGACTGATAATAATTCCTGTAAACATAGGTTCCTATATTCATTACGTTGATTAATTACTCGGTAAGTGCACACTTGACACATTCCATCTCATAATATAAAAAAAAATAGTAATTAGTTACCTGTTATTGCCCAAGTTGGTAGCATCACAGAATAACTATCCCCATTGTGTATTCCCAATAAAACTTTGGTGAAAAGAAACAAAATAAATAAAAATACAAACTTGAGACATATGTAGCATTACAGAAAAAAAATATTGGTTTCCCTTCAAAATGGCCCACCTCCATAATGTTCCTACTAGAAAAAGTACTTTTATTTGCTAATTTAAAATCTCTTTGCACCAGAGACTTTAAGGTGAAAGTTGCGTACTTCCGCTTGCTAACCTGCTCAGTGATACCAATACTTTTGTTTATATATATACCTCAGTTCCTTAACCCCTTAAGGACTGGACTGTTTTTGCGATGTTGTACATTTGCGACCAGGAATATTTTTACACTTTTGTGGTGTTTGTGTTTGGCTGTAATTTTCCGCTTTCTCATTTACTGTTTCCATACAAATTATATATTGTTTTTTTCAGGACAAAATGGGCTTTCTTTACATACCATTATTTATATAATCTCATGTATTTTAATTTAAAAAAAATACAAAAATCTGATGAAAAATTGAAAAAAATACATGTTTTTTGACTTTTACTTGAAAAATCTTTTACTCATCTACAAAAGCGAATGAAAAAAACTGCTAAATAGATTCCAAATTTTGTCCTGAGTTTAAAAATACCTAGTGTTTACATGCTTTTTTGCTTTTTTTTGCATGTTATAGGGCTATATAAATTTTCTAAATTAGGATAATGCGGTTTAAAACAGCACATTTTGTTTATGTGTGTGACGTGTAACTTTTGGCTGTCTATAAAATATACAGACCTTTATATGCATATTTTTTAGAGTGGGCAACCAGGGTATTCGTGGCAGGTGTGTAGTCTTTTTAGTAGCCACTTGATTGAAACACTTATTGATACGGCGTTATATTTTGTTTGTGAAAAGTAAAAAGTAGGTCAGGCGCTAATTTTGGCCGAGGTGTTTTATCTTCATACAACAGGTTATCTTCTTTAAATGGTAATATACCATCATGGGGGTGGGGTGTCATTCCTCTCTCAGGGCTACCATCGCTCTCCAGGGCTTGGCGTATTGACTGTGCAATTGTAAATATTTGACCCATATATTTGACCTTGTAACTTTCAAAAATGCTATAAAACCTGTACATGGGGGGTGCTGTTTTACTCGGGAGACATCGCTGAACACAAATATTAGTGTTTAAAAACTGGAAAACGTATCACAACAATTATATCATCAGTAAAAGTGCTGTTTGTGTGTGAAAAATGCAAAAAAAGTAACTTTCACTGACAATATCATCGCTGTGATATGTTTTACTGTTTCGAATCACTAATATTTGTGTTCAGTGAAGTCTCCCGAGTAAAACAGTACCCCCCATGTACAGGTTTTAGGGTGTTGTAGAACGTTACAGGGTAAAATACAATGCTAGCAAATTTAATTCTCTGGAATTTCGGCCTGGGTTGGCAGGCAGGTCCCTCAAATTGCAATCAATAAGTACTGAATTATGTAAAAAATATTACATAAATACGCGTAAATTTAAAATATATATGCATATTTACTTATTGTTTGATCTCGTGTATATTAATTATTTGTAATTTAATATATATGAGGCTGATATGTATATTTCTTATTATTTTATTTATACCTTACGCGAATGTATATACAAATTTCATTCTAAGTATTTTGATATAAATATATATTTAATTTTAAAGATACAAGTTAAGTCACAGAAATTTCATATAAGCTATATATATTTTTAATTTTTATTATTTTTACATGTTTTTATTTAATTTAAATTACTTATTTGTGTTTTATAATAATATTTATATACAATATATATAGTTATTATATATATTATATATATATATATTTATATATACGTGTATAATTTAATTATAAGTGTACATTTATATTATATGTACATAATATAAAAATACACTTAGTATGACATTATATATATGATATATAGACATATATTATATGAAGTAATATATGCTCTCTCATCTATATTTATACATATATAATTATTATTATTTTTGTTGCCATTAACTTTAATTTTTTTTCTGATTTACAAGCAGGGGAGACTGCTATCAGCACAGACAGTCCCACTACAGTGAGCTATGGACTTTTATTGTGACTAGTATTCATTTCTCTGGCGATCTACATGGCATTTTTGGAGATTCTGTCTACATTGAGGGAGACTGTCTGGGCTGCAGGCATTCTCCCCACAACCGGAGCCACGCTGATCGCCGCCGGGGGAACGACGGCGATCAGGTAAGTACCCCCAGACCGTTTGGACGGTTCAGGACCGTCATCGGTCGGCAAGGGAAAAATGCCGATGACGGTCCTGAACCGTCCTCGGTCCTTAAGGGGTTAAGTCAGTAATTTCCTGAGGTTTTGCTTCATATTCAAATTTGCATCCCTGTAAATATCTACTTCCAAATTTTCAGTAAACATCTTCATATCAATGTAGCAGCTCCTCACTCAACTTCTTGATAGAAGGTCTCTTTGCTAACAATACCTGGCTCATTGTTGGATGCCATCTTTATTGGCTCCACTGGATACTGAGCACTTCTTCATATCACAAGTAGAATTGGCTGCTCGCATTGTGTTGATTGTCATGATGGTATCAGGATTTTTTTTTAATTCTTTCACCACCTGAATATCCTTAGCTTCATTTAAATCTATATTGTTATCATCATGCATGCATTTGTTCTCTGGCACAGGAAGTGTTTCTACCTCTGGCACCATGACTTAATATAGACATCTTTGCAGTTTATCATGGTATATCCCTGATTGCTGTCAAGGTTCATTATCCACCATGCAAACAATGCAGTGAATAGTACCCTATTCTGAGACAGTACATATTATTGGACCTTAGAGTGGCCAGACTTAATGTATAAGAGTATATAATGCTTTATATATAGACAGAAGTCAATACCAGAATAACACATTGTAAGTTAAATAATACACTTTCTGGCAACTGAAACTATGACAGGTTAAGGAACTGAGGTCAAAAAGGTAAGTCCCAGTTAAGTTATCATTGGCTTGTGTCCTGAGTAATGTGATTATGCGGGTAGGTTGGGCACCCATCTATGATGCAGCTCATATTATGCATATATAGGTTTAATGGTATAGTGTTCTGCATCATGAATGCCAGAACAAAACAAAACCTTATATAATTGCATGTGCTGCTGACCATGCTGAAAGGTTTGACCAGGCAAAGGTAACTAGTGCATAGAAAATTGAAAGAAACACGTGCTAGGTCAATCACTGCCTGCCACTTGTCTGGCTGTTAATGGTGCCTGCATGTACAATGGATGCTGGGGAAACATCTGACCAGCTGGGGTGTGACCAATTGCAATGTCACTAGTTCCGCACCTTATCCAAGCTTAATCCAAATCAGAAATATAGGAAACAAGTGCCAGTAATGATGTTCAATTAGCAATTTCCCTTTTTTATTAATTTGCATTGGTCAATATATACCAAACATTCTTTTACATATTTTCTGTCTGTTCACCCAAGTATCAAAACAGTAATACCTAACTTGGAGAGAATGACAAAAACCTTCCCAATTGGCATTCCATGGACCTTTTCTAGTCAGACATTTGTCTGCAGTGGATTCAGTTTCTCCCACACATTGTTCAATACTGAATATTTGTATAGCGCGCATAAATTCTCATGTAGTGTTCGTACACATTCTCTTGTAATGTTCTTAACAAACAACAAGTTACATGTTTCCTTTTAAATTTTAAAAGTGAGGATAGGATGCATAGCCAGAGAGTTCTGAGACAAATGGTGGAAAAAAATATTTTTAAAGCCTTATTACCCGTATCCAACAATTTTTTCAGGCCTGTGCTGGAGACATAATCTTGTAGAGTAGAGTGAGTGTGCCCAGTGGCTGGTGCATGGCGGACCTGAAGTGGAGCAGACCTGTGGCCTATTAACAGTTGGTGAGGGGGACACTGCCGATCCCTTTACTGGCTACCTATACTTTTGTGGCTCCCTGGGTCCTCTCCTTTTCTCCCTCTCACCCGATGGTAAGGGTTATCCCGGCAAACATACCTGGGCTGCGGTGAGCGCCTACTAGCATCAGCAGACACGCTGCAGAAATCTTGTTCCTCACAAATTCAAAGTAAGATTCTTAGGTTTGTATATTTGGGTACACTCCTACAGAAAATAGAACTCCAGGGGAAATAAGCAATTCTGTTCATACACTCCATAATGCATGAATGAAGTCAAAACAACACTTACACTGTGCTATTTACCTTTTTAGCCCAAATGGCAGATGTTTTCTTCAGAATTTTAATAGAAAACAATAATAAAGAAACAACAAAAAAACAATTATAAATAAAATTTATATACCAATTAGAATACCACTCACAAGTGGGGAGCAAAAATAGTCTGGTCCTGCTTTCACCACTTTTAATATCCCAAGCCAGGTATGTCAAGAACTAGGTGGCAGCAGCAAGCACTTTCAGAGCTTTATTTCCAGATATTAAATACAATTATACCATACCAACTCCAGCTTGTGACTCCTTCTTAAGCATACAGATACAGTCCCTCCAGTCAGCCGCCGGCTTCAGCCTTACTTCGGGCTGTGAATGCTTCAGGGCACTTCATGGGGGTGGAGTTTCGTATTGACATATGAAATGTTGTGATGTGATGATGTGGCGTAAAGTGATGACGTGTTTCGCCTTGTATCGGCTTCCTCAGGTCATTCCTCCACTTGCTGCTCTCCATCATTTAAATCTGCCTGAATGGGCGTGCATAAATTAAAATTCTAAAAATCATTGGTCGGCCTGCGAAACCCTACTTGGAGACTTATGCAAAAGTCCTTTCATGATTTATTTAATGCATTTGGACTTCCATAGAATTTCTTTAAAGTACTATGTATCTTCCAATGTGGTATATCCACTAAACATTGCACAATTCCATGCATGTAATATGCAAAATAAAAGCATTTTATATACATATTTACTCTATCTTTGAATGCAATAATATAATGGATGCTCCGCTTGCCTGGTGACTCTGCAGCAAACTCTCTTTGTAGACTATAGCTTCCACCAAGGGCCCTGATGGTAGATTTGTCATTTGACCTCTACTGAATTACTGAATTTCATTCCTGCATCTATAATCTTTAACCTGACCATTCCGAATTTTTAAATCTACATTACTTGATATGCTATATTCCTATCTTGTGCAACTTTCACTACCTGAGTTGTGTGATTCCAAGACTGAGTATTGTATGGCTCCTATTACTGAGAAGATGGTTTACTCCATATCCTCTGAAGCCCAGCAAAGCACCTGGGCAATATGGATTTAAGATGGCATACTACAAAATGTTTTAACTAAAGCTTGTTCCCCACCCCTTCTCATTGTTTCAGTCAGTTATGTATGGCAGCCCTTTTCAGAAGATATTATTTTGGCTAATATTACTCTGATCAGAAAGCCTGATAAGCCTCCTGATGTTCCTAAGAATTCCAGAATATTTCCAGAATATTTTCCCTGGGAACCCAGACCCTACCCCTACATCTGGACATTCCCAGCCTGTCTGGTTCGGTCCTGCATCTTGATCCCTTATGTGAGGATGGAGACGGAACTGCAGCCGGTATCACTACCTGAGGATGCCCAAGGGACTAGGATCCTCTAGGATACCAACTACCCAATGTCATACCTCTCCAGCTTATGAGTTGTGGAGGTCGTTCTCCTTTCACTCTACGGGACTGAACATCCTGCTGACAATCGGTCAGACTTGGTCTTGTATAATTTCCCATTAGATGGTGTATATGTGGGCACTCAATGGGGAAGACCTCCCCACAATGCCGAATACTGGGTCTCTTGGCACACCGTAGAACTCTTATTTAGTTCTATACTCTTTTCTCAGCGTTAAAAATGCAAAATACGAAGCCTCCTGTTATGTGGTAAAATTGAAGATTATGCTAGCTTTAGTGTACTAATAATCTTAATTTTAATAATGACAGGAGGCGAGTATTTTCCCCCCTACTTCGCTGCCCACCCTTTCTATTCGTTTGCTTTGCAGATATCAGGGTTTGCCTCTCACATTGTTGCTTATATGATATGTTCGTACTTCCATTAATATGGAATCCTCATTAGAGTTCTCATTACAATTACTCAGTTATCAGATTATAGTTACTATATTCTCCAATGGGATGTTAGGTGGTACTTTAATTGGAGTTACATGTTCGTGTCTATGTCTAAACCTGTCACATATTCTCTTTTCAGTATGATTCGTCTCTGAAGATAATTGGCAGTCCATGTGAAACTATTGGAGAATTTATCCTTCGGATTTGTCTCAACCCTGAACTCTTTTTCGTTGTTCGTATTGAATTCTTTGGAAGTTTGCTCCTTTGCACATGGAAACTTGGAGTTATTATTAGTTTTATTATTTGCTATATATTTACTTCTGCTTGTTGTCGCTTTCTGAAAGAGGAAATGATAAGGTCACATTGCTTTGTGTACATCCTGCTCTCCTGTGATTGGTTCTTTTTTCTATGTGTTTCTTTACTGCTGTATGGAGTTAGTAAAGAGAGATATGCAAAATACTCGCCTCCTGTCATTATTAAAATTAAGATTATTAGTACACTAAAGCTAGCATAATCTTCAATTTTCACATACAGTATCACCCTCAAAACAGATTAGTTTGTTTCAAATGTTTTAGATTCTGAGGATCATCAAGTCTGATAATGGTCCCCATTGTGTGATACATTTGTAATATGTTTGGGACACAATAGAATTTTCACATACAGTATCACCCTCAATCAAAGGCTCTATGGAGTGTATTAACAGAATGCTGAAAAAGCATTAGCATACTCACTTCCATGGAGTTCAATTTTCTGTAGGAATGTACCCACATATACATATCCAAATATCTTACTTTGAATCTGTGTTGGGAAGAAGGTTACATTTGAAATTTATATGAACCATGTCACTTGTTTTGTCAAAATAATGGGTAAGAACATTACAAGTTAATTTATGCAAGCTATGTAAATATGCAGTATTGATTTGAACAATTTGTGATAGAAACTGATTCAGATAGAGCAGACAAATCTCTGCCTGGAAAAAGGATAATAATTATGTAGGTCCGTGTATGTGAATCTGCATATGAATTTGTGCATCTCTGTCAGTGTTTGCATATTTGTGTCTATGATTATCTGTGCATGTGTGTCTTTGTTTGTGGATCGTGCTTGTGTGTCTGTCAGTTTGTCAGTGCTTGTGGACTGATGCATGAGTGTGTCAGTGTATCTTTGCTTATATGGCAGTCTGTGTGTGCATCTCTTATGTATCTCATATGCAGGGCCAGCCTTAGGGATGTGCAAGCTGTGCGACCACAAAGGAAAACCATAACAGCAGGGGCGCCAGGCGGCCGACACAGCTCACACACTGATGAAGAGTCTGAGCTAGATCGACAGAGGAGGCGGAGTTAAACCAGTTGTGGGGGTGGGGCTAAATCATCAGCGGGGCGGCGCTAAGTGTGCCCTCTACCCGCTGTCTAGTTATGCTGCACACAGAGGGGGAAGCAGGAAGGAGTTCCTGCATCCACAACTTCCAGACAGGGGCTGCAGCCTTCACTACTCCCCCTTCCAGAGCATAATGTAGAAAGGTACCTGTCTGTGTGTGTGTGTGTGTGTCTGTAACTGTGTGTCTTCCTGTAACTGTGTGTCTACCTGTAACTGTGTGTGTCTGTAACTGTGTGTGACTGCCTTAAACTGTGTGTGTGACTGTATGTATCTGTGTGTGTGACTATCTGTAACTGTGTGTGACTGTCTTTGACTGTGTATGTAACTTTCTGCCATAACTGTGTGTGTGTGTGTGTGTGTGTGTGTGTGTGTGACTGTCTGTAACTGTGTGTGACTGACAGTCTGTCTGTAACTGCGTGTGTCACTGACTGTCTGTAACTGTGTGTGACTATTTGTTACTCTGTGTAACTGTCTGCCTGTCACTGTGTATGTAACTGTCTGCCTGTAACTGTGTGTGTGACTGCCTGTAATTGTGTGTGTGTGTGCGCGTCTGACTGCAACTGTGTGTGACTGTCTATAACTGTGTGTGTGTGAGAGAGACTGCCTGTAACTGTGTGTGTGTGTGTGTGTGTGTGGGTCTGATTGCAACTGTGTGCGACTGTCTATAACTGTGTGTGTGTCAGAGAGAGATAGACTGCCTGTAACTGTGTGTGTGTGTGTGAGTGTGTGTGTGTGTGTGTGTGTGACTGTCTGCCTGTAACTGTGTGTGTGACTGTCTGCCTTGACTGTGTATGGGAGACTGTATGCTTGTAACTGTGTGTGTGAATGACTGCCTGTAACTGTGTGTGTGTGTGTGACTGTCTGTAACTGTGTGACTGTATGACTGTGTATAACTGTGTGAACATGACTGTCTGCCTGGGACAGTGTGTGTGACTGTGTATGTGACTGTCTACCTGTAACTGTATGTGACTGATTTGCCTTAGGTGTGCGCAACTGTCTGTCTGTGGTTGCCTGCAGCTTTGTGTATGTGTGTATGTGACTGTCTCCTTTAAACTGTGTGTGTAACTGCCTGTGTATGACTGACTCTGTATGTGACTGTCTGCCTGTAACTGTGTGTGTGTGTGTATGACTGCCTTTTACTGTCTACTTGGGACTGTGTTTGGCGTGTAACTTTGTGTGGCAGTTTTTATGCTTTTCTGTGGTGAGTATTTATGTTCAACACCAACAGTATACACAAACACATCCCTGCATTCAGACACCAACACTACACACAAACACTCTGACATTTAAATGTTGACACTATACACAAATGCACACCTTCATTCAAATGTCAGCCCTGTGCACAAAAACAGCCCTGCATTCAATTGCCAACACTACACACAAATACACATCTGCATTTAACCCCTTAAGGACGCATGACGGTTCAGGACCGTCCTCGGCATTTTTGCGTTGCCGACCGAGGACGGTCCTGAACCGTCCTAACGGAAAACGGGCGGCGGGAGCGATCAGAGATCGCTTCCGCTGAAATCCCGTTGTTACTATCTGCCCGGCATCCCAGGCAGATAGTAACAGCCAATTGCGGCGTGTGAGCGATCCGCGATCGCTCACAATTGGCTGGTGTCAAAGTGGGTGTTACAAACACTCACTTTGACACTGATCTCTGCCTCTCTCCTCTCTGTAGCGTTTTGTGAGGAGAGAGACAGAGATCCTGATAGTTTGTTGCAGCAGCTGTTCCTGTGAAAAATAAAAAGTATCTTCAGTTAATTAAAATCCTATTTTAACCCCTTCCCTGCCAGATCTGTTACAGACAGTGCATTTTTACTGTCTGTATTTTTTTTTTTGCCCTTAAGGGTTAACTTTATTTTAAAAAATCTGTGTCTTAGACTGTCTTAGACTGTCTTAGACTGTCTTAGACTGTCTTAGTCTGTTTTAGTCTGTTTTAGTCTGTTTTAGTCTGTTTTAGTCTGTTTTAGTCTGTTTTAGTCTGTCGTAGTCTGTCGTAGTCTGTCGTAGTCTGTCGTAGTCTGTCGTAGTCTGTCGTAGTCTGTCGTAGTCTGTCATAGCCTGTCGTAGTCAGTCAGTTTCCTTCCCCCAAATCTCCATTAGATTCTTCTAACAGGAGTTAGTTTAGGGATTACTGTTTTAGTCTGTTTTAGTCTGTTTTAGTGTTTTAAAAAAAAAATAAAAAAAATATTGTGTTTAGTATTTTGTTAGTTTAGTCTGTTGGTGTGAAACATGCAGCGCATGTACAGCTTGGAGGAGGCATATGCCTTCTTGGCGTCAGACTCTGACGCCACTGACACTGCGTCCGATTTTGACCCAGGTCAGTTTAGCGGCACGTCTAGTGACATGTCATCTGTGTGTGAGCCAGCTGCTAAAAGAAGCTGTGCTTCCCCTGCTACGCTGAATGTGGAGGAGGACTGGGTACCTCCACAGTTAGCTGAGCCCAACATCCCCCCTTTTAGTGCCAACGCAGGCATTAATGTGAATGTGGTTGACTTCTCCCCTATACAATATATGGAGTTATTTTTAGGGGATACCATCTGGGAGGAGATTGCTTCCCAGACTAATTTATACGCTAGCCAATTTATTGAGACCAATCCAGGTAGCTATACAGTCAGGGAGCATGCTTGGCATCCCACAGATGTCCCTGAACTTAAAACATTCTGGGCTCTTACCATGCTCATGGGGATAATAAAAAAGCCATCAATCCGGTCTTACTGGAGCACCAACCCAATTTGTTCGACTCCTATATTCTCCCAAACAATGCCTAGACCAAGATATGAGCTGCTGCTCAGATACTTACATTTTAACGACAATACGCTCTGTCACCCCAGAGATCACCCCGAATATGATAGGCTTTATAAAATACGCCCACTGGTAGACCATCTTCAGAACAGATTTTCTGAAGTTTATACTCCCCAACAAACTTTATCCATCGATGAATCCCTTATGAAATACAAAGGGAGATTAGGGTTCAAACAATATATCCCCTCAAAGCGGTCTAGGTATGGCATTAAAGTGTACAAACTTTGCGAGAGCGAAAGTGGCTACACATTTGCCTTTCGTGTATACGAGGGGAAAGATGCTCAACTGAACCCTCCTGGCTGTCCTGACTCTCTGGGGACAACTGGGAAACTTGTTTGGGACCTACTGAACCCTTTGTTCAATAAGGGTTACCACCTTTATGTGGACAATTTTTACAGCAGTGTCCACTTGTTTAAAATTCTTTATAGTTTACAGACACTGGCCTGCGGCACTGTAAGAAGAAATGCCAAGGATTTTCCCAGACCTCTCATAGAGGCCAAATTAAAAAAAGGGGAATGCAAAGCTCTGCGCAAGGCTGAACTGCTTGCGCTAAAATTTAAGGACAGGAAGGATGTTCACATGATAACAACCATCCATAACGAGGGCATGTCAGACGTCACTGTCCGAGGCAGGGTACAGACAAAACCGGTGTGCATCAGGGCTTATAACAGGCACATGGGGGGTGTTGATTTGGCTGATCAGCTGATGCAGCCTTATCTTATCTTAAGAAAGACAAAAGCCTGGTATAAAAAGGTGGCTATCTACCTGTTGCAAGTAGCAACACATAATTCATTTTTACTTTTTAAAAAAATTAATCCAGGAAGAACCACCTATCTCCAATTTCAGCTCAAGCTGATTTCCACAATAATTTATGGAGATGGTCAAGTTCCAACGACAGTGCAAGAGTCGTCTAGACATTTTATTTTTAAGATACCGCCAACACCAAAAAAAAGAAACCCCCAGAAACGTTGCCGGGTCTGTTATAAAAAAGGGAAAAGGACAGACACCCCTTTTCACTGTCCCGATTGCCATACAAAACCTGGACTGTGCATTGGAGAATGTTTTAAGGTCTACCACACAGAAAATACATTTTTATAATACTTGTTCCTGATTTTTTTTTTTTGTTTATTTTGAAAGCAGCAAATTTCTGTTAGTCAGTATCCTTCCCCCAAATCTCCAGTTAGATTCTTTTTGCAGGAGTTAGTTTACAGATTGCTGCTAACAGAAGTTTTAGTCTCATTTAGTCTGTTTTTTAACTCTGTGTTAGCCAGACTCTGACGCCACTGACACTGCGTCCGATTTTGACCCAGGTCAGTTTTCTGACATGTCATCTGTGTGTGAGCTGGCTGCAAAAGAAGCTGTGCTTTCTCTGCTACGCCGAATGTGGAGGAGGAACAGGTTTCTCCACAGTTAGCTGAGCCCCAAATCACCCCTTTTAGTGCCAACACAGGCATTAATGTCAATGTGGATGACTTCTCCTCTATGCAATATATGGAGCTATTTTTAGGGGATACCATGTGGGAGGAGATTGCTCCCCAGACTAATTTATATGCTACCCAATTTATTGATACCAATCCAGATAGCTATGCAGTCAGGGAGGAGTGTGCTTGGCATCCCACAGATGTCGCTGAACTTAAAAATTCTGGGCTCTTACAATTCTCATGGGGATTATAAAGAAGCCATCAATTTGCTCTTACTGGAGCACCAACCCAATCTGTTCTAGTCGAGTGTACTCTCAAACCATGTCTAGAACAAGATTTGAGCTGCTGCTGAGATACTTACATTTCAATGACAATACCCTCTGTCACCGCAGAGATCACACCCAATATGATAGGCTTCATAAAATACACCCACTGGTAGACCATCTTCAGCACAAATTTACTGAAGTTTATACTCCTCAAAAAAATGTATCTATTGATGAATCGTTAATGAAATATAAAGGGAGATTAGGATTCAAACAATACATCCTCTCAAAGCGCTTTAGGTATGGCGTAAAATTCTACAAACTGTGCGAGAGCGAAAGTGGCTATACATTTGCCTTTCGTATATATGAGGGGAAAGATGGTCAACTGGACCCTCCTGGCTGTACTGACTCTCTGGGGACAAGCGGGAAACTTGTTTTTGACTTACTGATCCCCTTGTTCAATAAGGGTTACCACCTTTATGTGGACAATTTTTATAGCATTGTCTGTTTGTTTCAAACTCTTTAGGGTTTCTAGATACTGGCCTGTGGCAGTGTGAGAAGATATGCCAAGGATTTCCCCAGACCTTTAATAGAGGCCAAAAAAAAAAAAAAAAAGTGAATGTAAAGGTCTGCACAAAGCTAAAGTGCTTGCAATAAAATTTAAGGACAGGAAGGATGTTCACATGCTAACAACCATCCATAACGAGGGCATGTCAGACGTCACTGTCCGAGGCAGGGTACAGACAAAACCGGTGTGCATCAGGGCTTATAACAGGCACATGGGGGGTGTTGATTTGGCTGATCAGCTGATGCAGCCATATCTTATCTTAAGAAAGACAAAAGCCTGGTATAAAAAGGTGGCTATCTACCTGATGCAAGTAGCAACACATAATTAATTTTTACTCTTTAAAAAAAAATGAATTCAGAAAGAACCACCTTTCTCCAATTTTAGTTCAAGCTGATTTCCACAATAATTTATGGAGATGGTCAAGTTCCAACAACGGTGCCAAAGGAGTCCAGACATTTTATTTTTAAGATACCGCCAACTGCAAAAAAAAACAAATCCCCTGAAATGTTGCTGGGTCTGTTATAAAAAAGGAAAAGGACACTGTTTTTTTTTCTTTTGAAAACAGCAAATTTTAGTTAGTCAGTTTCCTTCCCCCCAAATCTCCAATTAGATTCTTTTTGCAGGAGTTAGTTTAGAGAATGCTGCTAAAGGTGCATTTGATACCTGCACATTTGGTTAAAAAAGTTTTATGGTAGTAACATATAACTGGCTGGCCAAAACCAGATGACGTGTGCATAAAAAGCAGAATTAAAAAATTACCACCATGCACGTTCTCTGAAATTTGTTTAGCACAATGGTTGGGGGAAGGATGTGAAAACACCTCATATACAATACTCTGGAATGTCTACTTTATAAAAATATAAACTTTCATGATGTTAACATTAACGGGGGGATGCAAAAATATGCCAAACTGAAGATAGGCCAAGCATACCTATATATCAAGTTGAAAAACTGATATGTACAAGTCTTGAATGTGGCCTTTTAGCCCCCAAACAACCCAGCAAACCTATGCATGGGTGATGTCACTGTACTCAGGAGATGTTGCTGAACACATATTGGGGTGTTGTTTGGCAGTGATACATAACAGGATCTGTTAATTCATGCCTAAAGTACAATGTATGTGTAAAAAAACATGAAGAAAATTACTACCCAAAAGTTTGCCAAAGGCTGGTGGTAGAATTATTGCATGAAAAGTATTAAACTACCACCATTTAAAATACCCTGAGTTGTCTACTTTTCAAAAATATATGGTTTGATGGGGGTAAAATACATTGGCCCAAATAGGACAGGGGCGCTGGTTTACTACATGTCAAAATTCCAAGTTGAAAAATGGATATGCGCACCTGCCAAATGTGGCCTTTTAGCCCCCAAACAATCCGACAAGCCTATGCATGGGTGGTATCACTGTACTCAGGAGATGTTGCTGAACACATATTGGCGTGTTGTTTGGCAGTGACACATAACACGATTTGTTAATTCATGCCTAAAGTACAATGTGTGTGAAAAAAAACACACAAAAAATGACTACCTAAATGTTTGACAATGTCTGGTGGTAGAATTAGTGCATGGAAAGTGTTAAAAAACCACCATTTGAAATACCCTAGGGTGTCTACTTTCCAAAAATATATGGTTTGGTGGGGGTAAAATACATTGGCCGGCCTTACAAATGTCCCAAATAGGACATGTGCGCAGGTTGACTACATGTCAAAATTCCAAGTTGAAAAATGGATATGCGCACCTGCCAAATGTGGCCTTTTAGCCCCCAAACAATCCGACAAGCCTATGCATGGGTGGTATCACTGTACTCAGGAGATGTTGCTGAACACATATTGGCGTGTTGTTTGGCAGTGACACATAACACGATTTGTTAATTCATGCCTAAATTACAATGTGTGTGAAAAAAAACACACAAAAAATGACTACCTAAATGTTTGACAATGTCTGGTGGTAGAATTAGTGCATGGAAAGTGTTAAAAAACCACCATTTGAAATACCCTAGGGTGTCTACTTTCCAGAAATATATGGTTTGGTGGGGGTAAAATACATAGCCGGCCTTACAAATGTCCCAAATAGGACATGTGCGCAGGTTGACTACATGTCAGAATTCCAAGTTGAAAAATGGATATGCGCACCTGCCAAATGTGGCCTTTTAGCCCCCAAACAATCTGACAAACCTATGCATGGGTGGTATCACTGTACTCAGGAGATGTTGCTGAACACATATTGGCGTGTTGTTTGGCAGTGACATATAACACGATTTGTTAATTCATGCCTAAAGTACAATGTGTGTGAAAAAAAACACACAAAAAATGACTA
>OW240915.1:300691362-300743300 GCA_933207985.1 Pelobates cultripes | reverse complement strand
GGAGCACCTTAGACTATTGCCCTGTCATGATTTCCTTTGTGGTTATCCGAGAGCGCTTTTCTGGTATTGATTCTAGTGTATTTGACCTTGGCTTCCCTTCTGACTATCCGACCTCTGTATTCCTTGACCTTTGGCTTGGCTCCTGACTAGTCTGAATTCTCCATTCCTTGACTCGTGGCTTGTTCATTGTTTCCATGATTTCTGCATTCTTCTCTTTATCCTGTCTTGTGCTTATTTCCTTTATACACTAAATCCGGCCATTCTAAGATTCGATAATACGTCTTAGGATTTTCCTTTATATCTACTTAAGTTCTGCGTGTTGGGCATCAGCTATTCGTGACACTTCCTTACTGCATATTCTGTTTAATATTTTTTTTTTTTACCTCTTGCTCTGTTAATAGCCTTCTTGGCACATCAGGAGCTTTCTGTGTGTGATCAAAGATCAGTTTTTAGAGCAGGAGATAAAACCGTCTAAAACACCTTAATATCTAATTGAAAATGAATCCATTATTTTCATGCAGACTGACTGAGTCATAGTGAGGGGAGGTGTGGCTATACTGCGTTGACAGAAACAAAAGGGATTTAACTACTTAATGGCAGAGAATCGAGCCATGAGACAACATATACATCCAAAATGTCTCATTAAACTAAACTTGTTTTGATGACTATAGTATCCCTTTAAGCTTGCACGAAGTCAGTGTAAAGTCTGATAAAGGGTTAAAGAAAATAGGAGTTTGTAGAAAGCAAACATAAAACTGAAAGTAATGAATTTAGACTGTACAATAGTCTAAATTCAATATTATTTAAAGATTTAAAAAATTGCACCACATTAAGGGACTGCCCGACTTTTGCATACCCAAAGCCCTAAGTTGAGGATCTGCCACTACTCCTCTTTGAGCATATTAATATTCCTTGCTTTACTTGTTTTAAAAAAAAAAAAGAATCCTTAATTAGTGTTAGTTAACTGCTTGCAATATGTCCTATTTAGTTTTGATAGATTTTCAGCCACAATGTACATAATCTAATTTTTATTATTATTATCATTATTATAATTGTGGAGAAGCTTCAGTACTCCGACCGAGTACCTGCGCCAAGTCTGCTTCCTCGTACCTATCAGTGACCCTAATATTTGAGACAGTGTTCAGATAGATAAAGTGTTTGGTAACATTTACAAGAAAAAATTAAATGAGTTGTTTTATAATAAAGCAGACCACAAGATGGCGATTATGAGCAAAGGCTAACTAGTATCATAGCATTTACATTCATACATTCATACATACAATAAAGCAGGCAACAGTGCTTCAATGACATACAATGGAAAACCTTTAACTACATAATCTGCTTTGAAATACAGATAATTTTGTATTCTAAAACTATCATATTTGCCATGTTTAGCTGTTCACAAGTGCTTACTACAAGTATTAGAACTATAATTCCTGCCATAAAAAACATTTGGATCTATTTACTAATGACTGATTTATCAAGGACAATCATATAAAAAAACATGCAATTTGTTCTTACATATGCTATTAACTGGTAGATGAGAGAAATAAAAATAATAGAATTTAACTGGGTATATACAGCTTTCTATCAAGGATAATTATCCTTCTTGAAAATCAATTTAAAAAGAGGAATTTTGAATAAAGTAACACTATAGGGTCAGGAATACAAACATGTATTTCTGACCCCATAGTGTTAAAACACTATTTAGCTACTATTTAGCCTGCTTGCCCCCTTTAAATAGAGTAAAAACTCACCTTTATTCCATCTCTATGAGTAGATGTTGATTGACCAGGGCTGCATTTGGTCCTGCCCCTGATCACCCTCCATAGCTGACATCATCAGAATTGATTATCTCAGCCAAGAAGGCAGGTCAAGGGAGCAAAGCCAAACGCAGCCCTAGCCAATCAGCTGAACTGGGCAGCAGTGACCCATGATGCACCTCTAGTGGCCATCCGAGTGATTGCCACTAGAGCTATTCCAAGGCAGTAATGTAAACACTGTCTTTTCTCGGAAAACACAGAGTTTACAGCAAAAAAATTGCAGGACAGGCTATAGACACCAAAAACAACTACATTAAACTGTTGATGTTCTGGTTTCTATAGTGTCCCTTTCAATTCTAAGAGGCAACAGTTTGGGGAATATTCATAGGTAGCATAATGAACTTAGAAATAAATCTCTTATTCATGCAATTGCTCTAAAATGGTCAATAATAGCAAATAAAAATACCAAATATAGAAATATAATTTCTATCAAGATACTATGTATAAATACACATAAACTAAGATAGATTTTCTTCACATTTGTTGATTACCTTAAACTGATTCAGTGCTTCACTGTACAAAATAATCTGAAGATTTAATTCTTTTTTAAATGATCATTTCTAATTATTATTAGTATTGTTATTATTTATAAAGCACCAGCAAATTCTACAGCGCTGTACAACTGTTCAACTAGCAGAAGCATAATTGTAAACAGACAAGTTGGATGTACAGGAACAGAGAGGGTTGAGGGCCCTGCTCAATGAGCTTACATGTTAGAGAGAATGGGGTATAGTGACACAAAAGGTAAGGGTAGGAATGTAGGTTGATAGAATAGTATTCACTGAGGGCTTAGCATTTTGTATTTTTGAAAACAAAAAATTGATGATGACAGTTGCAGGCGAGGAATCAGGGTGCAGTGAGGGAATGCTATTTAAGTTTAAATAATATGCTTTCCTGAAGAAGTGAGTTTTCAATGATTTTTTGGAGGAATGAAGACTGGATGAAAGTCTAACAGAGAAGGAGTGGTGCAGCCTTAGAAATGTCTTGAAGGTGGGCATCGGAGGTGCAAACAGAGAATAGATGTAGGTCTTCGGCAGAGGGTAGGGGCCTAGATGGAACATACTTGTATATTAGGGAGGATAGGTAGGTTGGAGAAGCATTATGAAGAGACTTGTACCAGAATTTTAAACTGAGCCCTATATTTTACAGGAAGCCAATGTAGGGTGACAGATGGGAAGGGCATGGGAGGTACGGGCGGACAGGGAGATGATCCTTGCTGCTCCATTTATTATAGACTGTAACAGGGTATGTTCAGAACATGTAAGACCACTGAGAAACTGAGTGCAGTAGTCAAGACGTGAGAGGATAGTGGCATAAACCACCATCCTTGCTGCATCCGGCGTTAAAGATGTGCGCTATGTTTTTGAGATGTCAGCAGCAGGATTTGGCACTGGACTGGACATAAGGGGTGAAGGAGAGGTTGGAGTCAAAGAGAATACCTAGGCAATTAGCATGCGAGGCAGAGCTGATGGTAGTGCCGTTCTCTTTTTTAACGTTCAGTTTTGGACAGGTTAAGTTTAGTTTGCAATTTTTATAGCACATAGCTCTTTGTGAGACTCATAGACTCAAATATATAAGACAAACATAAAATGTAAGAGTTTCTGATAGAGAGATGGGCTGACTGAATGCCTCATAAAAGAGGTGGATCTATAATTATTTTTTTAAAGTCTGTAAGGATTGTGTCTCTCTGATTGAGAAAGGTAAAGAAATCCAATGTGGGGGCAGTGTGGCTGATATTCTAGGCACCGATATGAGGAATTCGTTGGTTGACCGAAGTGAGCATGATGGAATATATGGTGGCTGGAATTATTTCAGGTGTGGTGTGTTATCAGGTATTGTTGGCCTTGATTGTTTAAGGCTTTGAAGGTCAGCAGGCCAATTTTTAAATATGCTCGCCATTTAATTGGAAGCCAATGCAGGAAGTGAAGAACAGGTGATACGTGACACGATCAAGTTTGGTTGGTCAGTAGTCTGGCGCCTGCATTTTGTACTGTCTGTAGGTGATGGACTTCTTTTTCTGAGAGGCCCAACTAGAGTACATTACAGTAATCTAGATGAGCGGACACAAATGCATAGGTTCAAGTTGGCATATCATCCTGTGTTTTTTTTATCCTGGATATGTTTCTTAGATGAAAGGCAGAATTTATTACAGAGAAAATCTGCTGTTTAATTGATAGTCTAGAGTCAATCAGTGCTCTGAGATTATAGGTCTATAAACTGGAGCAAACTGGCATTCCATTGTAGTGGTTCTGGTCCGTGACATGTTGGTCTGCTGTGTTGGAGGCTCAGGATGAAGGAAATCTTGTTTATGAAGAAGATCACAAATTCTTCACACTTAACCTGAGAAAAGTTGATGGGGAGATGTGGGTGAGAAAAATTTTGCTTGACAAGAATGCAGATTTTTTTCTGAGTTATCTTTAATTGGAAAATTGAGACATTTGGTAAGAATGTCTTTTTCCTCTTGACCATGTGTCCTGCACCACCTTATCTCAAGTTTATAGCCTGTTCTCTTTATTTCTCTGATGGTGCTATCAAACCACGGTGCATTATTGTGAGTTCTAATAGAGTTCTAATAGTGCAATTGCATGTTTGTGTCTCTCATAATTTTGTTGTAGAGTCGGACTAAGTAGCTGGGGTCTTCACAAGTGCCCATTAGTTCATTTAGACCCAGATGTGATGTTACATTCAATGGCTTTTAAAGAGGGGTGCTTGACTAGGTTGTGAGGTTGGGGTCTAGCTGATTGTGTTACAATAGAGAAGTGTATGTAGTGGAGGTCTGACCAAACAACTTGATTAATAGTCAGTGGCTACACTTTTAGTCCAGACTGGAACCCTAGATAAAGTGTACAACCTTTTCTTTGGGTGGGAGTAGCGACGATTGCAGTGCACTCATCATGCAGAGAGTGCACTCATCATGCTGAGTAGGTCCTGCCTAAGTTGGGATAGGGTATCCTCAATCCACATGTTGAAATCTCCCACCCCACCTTGGGTGTTCAAGGATTAAACCAGCCAAAATGTTTGATAGCTCTTGAAGAAATCTCAAAGGGTCTGTATATTAACAGTAACCAGAATTGTCTGTCTATTGAGATGCTGGAAGCTACGCATTCAAAAAATTGGGGTGGGAGGACTGATATTGGCCTGGAGTTCAAGGATGATTTGACACAGATGATTACTCCACCTCCCTTGTGATCTTGTCTCGGGTGGTGGAACACCGTGTAATTGCCTGGAACAGCAGCTGCCTCTAGAAGAGGCTCCACATTGTCATCTAGACATGATTTTGTAATACAAGCTAATTCACATTTCAATAAAATCGATGATAATAGCTGTTTCATTCCTTATTGATCTGGAAATGTGCAGTACTGATTTTATAGGATAGTCTTGGGGTTCTGAGTTCCTGCTATGTACTTTGGAAATGGTATGTCTTCTTATCGGGATTACACAAAAAGTTTCCTTGATTTAATTGTGTGCTGTTTGTGGCTTTTAGGTTAAATCACCTCAATTGGGTTTTCAGGAAGACAAAGTGGTGAAGCAGTTATGCTAATATCAAGAGCAGCAGCCCCTTTGAGTACCAAGATACCAAGCAATTTTAGGAACTAAATGGACTGAATGGAGAGGCCGATTTTTGGGGTCATAGGGAATACAGATACAAGGGAGTATAGATGATCATTTGCTGAGCAGTGAAAGGGTTGAAGAAGCATTTGGGAATGGTCAGCTTACACTGTTCTGTAAAAAGCAGGCCAGTGTGAGGTGTGAATTTTTCCTCTTCAGCCTGCTTTGTAGATAAGATAAGATAAGAAAGCATGCATGCAGGTCAGATAACATGAGTTCAAATCTAATGTGCTTTTGGGAATTATTTTTCATTAATACATTTTCTGAATGTTTATAAATGAAATCTGAGCATTGATGAATGAAATCTGAGCATTGATGAATGGATGATTTATTCCAAAACCCAATTTAAATATGTAGGAGAGTCAGTTTTAAAGTTTCAATTAACCTTGTTTGTGGTATTCAGGTGAAGGTATATTTTCTTAGCAGTAAGAGGGGTCAGGGGAAGTATATTTCAATCCACTATGTATCTTGGATTAGCAATGCCATACATTCAATTTTGATAAACCTATATGTGTGATATGTAGAGTTGAGATTAGTCCATGGAATATTTGTGGAGAATTCTGAGAGTAATGATGTTAAAATGAAGTGGGGGGTTGAGGAGAGACCACTAAGGGAGAGAGGGGTGAGGAGAGACCACTAAGAAAGGGAGGGGGTGAGGAGGCCACAGGGGGATGAGGGGGTGCACTAAGGGAGGGAGGGGTGAGGAGAGACCACTAAGGAAGGGAGAGGGGAAGAAGAGAGACCACTAAAAAAGAGGGGGAAAGGAGACAACTAATGGAAAAGGAGGGAAGGAGAGACCACTAGGGGGAGGCAGAGGAGAGCAGAGACCACTAAGGGGGGATAGGAGAGATCACTAATGGAAAGGGGGAGAAGAGGAGAGTACACTAAGTGAGGTGGGGGAGGAGAGTAGAGACTACTGAGGGGGGAGAGGAGAGATGACTAATGGAAAGGGGAGAGAAAAGACCACTAAGGGATAGGGCAGGAGAGAAGAGACCACTAAGGGGCAGGGGAGAGCACTATGGGGGTGTAGGAGAGAGCACTAAGGGATGGGGGGAGGGTAGGGGAGAGCACTAGGAGACAGGAGGGGAGAGCTCTAAGAGTATTACAGGAAAGGGGGACGGGGAGATCACAAAGGGACAGGGGAGAGCTCTAAGGGGCAGGAGGGAGAGCTCTTAGGGGCAGGAGGGGAGAGAAGCTGAGGAAGGGGGGAAAGAGAAGCACAAATGGGCTGGTAGGACTCAGCCCCTATCCTACCCCACAAACGCTCTCTTTCACACTACACACACAATGCTTCCCTATACATACTGTAACAAACCACCTCTTTTACAGGTAGGATTGTCACAGTAACCACAGCCTTCTAGGGTATACAAAGTCCAGGACACATTCAGCTCAGTTTTCCTTTTTATTTGATAAGAAAGCAGGTGCTTTAAATAATAAACAAACAAAATTCCTTGCTCTTACTTGAGCTCTTACTAGACAGAAATCACTATCTGTAATTGGGTGGCTTTCCCACTTACCAATTTTCCACAAAAAAAAAGAAACGGATTTGCAATAAACACAATTGTTGTTGTCTCTCCTAGCTCACTTTTTCTCCCTCGCTCTGCAGCAGGCTGATCTATTCTTTTAAAGGCCTGTCTGCTAATTGACTAGCTACAGGTGAGTGCCAATTAGTAAACTCTTAAGTCAGATCCAAATTCTGGTCTGTTATACAGCAACTACTGCTGTTGGAGCATTGGCCCACCCTGCTCTCCAAATACTCCACCCCAGGGACCCATACCATGTTTTGCAGAGCATCAGCAATGTGTATTGCAAACTTTAACATCTCTCCCTGGGGCATTTAACTGAAAATTCTCTGGTTGCTGTGTAGCAAATCAGGCCTGATGTATCTTCCATCAACCACTATTCCACTTTTTCGCTCACAATACACAGAAACACCCAATGCATCAATACACACACAGAAACACACCATGCTTCCCTTACACACAGAGAAACATACTATGCATCCATTACACAGAAAGACAATGCATCCCTTACAAACATAAACATAAACACACAATGCATCCCTTACACAGACAAACAAACACTGCTTCTCTTACACACACACAATGTATCTCTTACACACACACTCAATGCACCTCTTACAGACACACACACTGCATCCCTTACATACACAGAAACACACAATGCATCCATTACACAGAAAGACAATGCATCCCTTACAAACAGAAACACGCAATGCATCCCTTACACACACACACACACAAACACACACTGCTTCTCTCACACACACACAGAAACACAATGTTTCTCTTACACACACTCAATGCACCCCTTACAGACACACACACTGCATCCCTTACATACACAGAAACACACAATGCATCCATACACATAAATAAACACACCATGCTTCCCTTAAACACAGGGAAACATACAATGCATCCCTTGCACACATACACAGAAACAAGCAATGCATCCCTTACACATTGTGACGAGACCAATCTCGCCACATTGCATTGGAGAAGCCTGGTTGCTCGCCTGCTGCCTTTGGACTATGGCCCCCTTTTTAAAGACTTTATTTTTGCCTGCAGAAAAGCTGTATTCGTGCTTTTCTGCCTGGGGTTCAGTAGATTTGTTTGAATGTGTTATACCCCAGATAGGAATCCCATGGAGCCCATTCGTATGAAACTGACTGTAAAGACTTTGGCTCCATGGCGATTAAACTGTATTTGTGTGGTCGGAGCGCCATTCACTTAATAATGTGCGCTCAGACCTGAGCTATCTGGGGATATATGAAATGTCTGTGTGTTATGTGTAAAATGTAACTTTATGTATTTTAAAGTGTTTTACTGTCTTTGTGTCTTTTTGCAACCATGTGCTTAATGGAGTCTTGTGTCTGTCCTGGGAGATAATTGAATTACTTATCTCCAGGATAGAAGACTCTGAAACTGGTTTGGGCCAGAAAGCCATGCTTCATTTAGTCACAAAGGACTTTTTACTAACTTTTGAACCCCTGGTCTGATTCATGCCATTTTTTAATATGTTGTTCCCCTGAATGGATTGATTGTGAATATGTAATTGTATGTGAATGTGATGTATGGTTTTAGAGTTATGAAAGTTGGGTAGAAAGTATGTTTTAACTGTATGTGTAATTGAGTTTCCTCTCAGGATAAGGGGAGGGAATATGTGGGATGTAACTGTGATGTGATTGGTTGTTTTATACCTCCCTGTGGGCGGTCCTGTATTTGCAAGACTGTAATAAAAACCAGGCTGGGTGTGCCAGCACCTCAGACCACTGCTTGACCCTCAACACAGAGCCTTGTCTCGTCTTTGGGGGGATTTACTGTATGCTGCTAAGGACTGATTGCCAGGAGTGTAAGCCGCTTGGGAGCTTTTCCTGTTCGTCTGCTAGCAGCTATTCGTATGGTTCCTGTTCGTTTATTTGAAGTGCTACCTTATTCCCTTGTATGCCGTTCGGGAGTTGGAGCATTCACTTATTGGCGGTTCGTGCGTTTTGGTGATTATACCGTAGCTGTGCCTGTCTCTGAAAAGGGGGATTATCGTCTAAGCGGGTTTTTTCCCCTTTCGTGCAAAACGGTCCGTTACACACATACAAACACAGATTCACACAATGCATCCCTTAAACATAACCAGAAACACACAATACATCCCGTACACACAAACACACACTGGTTTCTATCCCTTACACAAAAACACACTGCATCCACTACACACACACACACACACACACAAACACACTGCATCACCTACACAAAATGGTATCCCTATACACTATATTCCATAAGCACACATGTTAGATCCTCTACACTAACATGTAACACATCCCCTACACACTCCACTCCCTGCGAGCGAACTCATGCGTGGAACATGTAGGTGGCCTTATGGGCATACTCACCTTTGAGCTGTGCAAGGGGCCCAAAAAAATGGAGCTGCTTCACGTTCCACCAGGACATTGACTTTTGTGACCACAGTTACAAACAGCTGCCAGAGATCCTATTCTACAACAGACCAGTGGAGCCAGACTGCAGCCAGAGCCCACCATCATCCTCATCTGGTTGTAAGTAGGCAATCTAGTATATTATTAGTGACACTAATCTCTAATTTACCTCACATTAAAAGGGACACTATAGTTCCTAGAACCACGGCAGCTTAATGTAGTGGTTCTGGTTTATATAGCCTGTCTCTGCAGGCTTTTTAATGTAAACACACACTATGTGCAGCACTGGCGTTAGTTCATATGGCAGATCATGTGGGGAATTATGATGTCATATGGGGGCGGGGGGCGGGCAAACCTTTCTTTTGCCTAGGGCGGCAAAAATCCTTGCACCGGCCCTGCCTGTATTTCCACAAAATGTTGGTTCACAGATCAAGTGTGAAAGATTACCAATAGAAAGATAAAAGGAGAGTCATTAAAAAAAATCTACATTTATAATTATATAAAATATTAATCTAGATTTTTTTTTATTCGAATACTCTTTTTATATTTTTTAACTTGATCCCTCTATTGCTCACTTTCCACTTAATCAGTTAATAAAACCAACATTTACACCCCTGTCTCTTGCCATCAAGATCCCCTCTCTACCTCCTCAAACATCACAGTGGAAATTGAATGACACTCTGCTCAACAACCAGGACATTGTGGAACATTTAAAAAAGGTATCAGAGCTATATTTTGCGGACAACGAACTCCCAGAAACGCCGCCCATGTTGGTATGGGAAGCTCACAAATGCGTGCTTAGGGAAGAAATAATCAAACAGGCCTCAACCCAAAAATGTAAGGGGGAAGCCCAGACAACAGCCCTAATAGATTAAATACAGTCATTGGAAACACAACATATAGGAGACAAATCCCTAGACGTGTATAAACTACTGATGACCAAGAGGTCGGAACTTAACACACTACTCTACCTCCAATCTACACTCAAACTACGAATGACCAAACATACATACTACACACAAGGAAGCAAGTGTGGGTGATTACTTGCGCAATCCCTCCAGCACACTAGGCAATCCACACTTATCTCCTCTATTACTTTACAAAACGGCACACAAACTCACATGATGGCCGATATTCTTAAAGCCTTTCATGACTTTTACACTCAATTATACAATTTACACAGTAGCGCAACTTCACCTCGAGCAATCCAGGATTTCCTGGAACAGAGAATTTGATCCACCATCCCTCGGAATGTCCGAGACTCACTAGATGCACCAATAACACATTGGGAGGTATTCCAGGCCATGCGGCATCTGCCACTAGGCAAGAGCCCAGGCCCCGACGGCTTCACAGGTAAATTCTGTAGAATCATGTCAAATGCTCTAACAGTCCCATTCATGACCGCCTTTAACTCTATACCGAAAGCACCGACCATCCCTAAAGCAGCACTGGAGGCCACTATAGCATTACTCCCAAAACCAGGCAAAGACCCGACTAGCTGCATGAGCTACAGGCCCATATCACTAATCAATATCGATCTAAAAATGTTCACAAAGATCCTAGCAAATAGATTAAAAGCATTGTTCCCCGGTCTGATACACCCAGACCAATCTGGCTTTGTGCCTGGGAGAGAGGCCAAAACCAACACCACCAAAATAATCAATCTGATTCACTGGGCAGGAAGGTCAAAACATAAGACGGCGCTCCTCGCGGTTGATGCGGAAAAAGCATTTGACCGGGTGGACTGGTCCTTTATGATGAACACCCTACAACACCTGGGATTTGGCCCCAACTGGATGAAGTGGATACAAACTATATACTCTATGCCCATGGCTAGACTTAGAGTAAATGGACAATTGTCCGAGCCAGTGACCATCACCAATGGCACGAGACACTCTCCCCCCTAATTTTTATTCTGGTGCTAGAACCGTTTCTACAGGGTATACGTGACAACCCACACATCAGAGGGTTCACACTTAACAAAGAGGAATACAAAGTGGCTGCATTTGCAGACGATATCCTATTCACCATCTCAGACCCCCTACACACCCTTCCACACATCGTCGCGGAAATTGATCTGTATCAGGAGTTGTCCAACTTTAAGGCCAATTTAACTAAATGCAAACTGATGCCGTTACACACCACCCACACAGAGGATGAAGCACTCAAACAACACTTTGACGGACTCTGACATTAAATATCTAGGGATACACCTCACACAAAAAAAAGATCGGTTATACGACACAAATTTTCCTCCACTACTTGCGGCCATCACAAATAATTTGAAGTCGTCGCACAAACCACTCAATGGATGGTTTGGTCGGCTCAACATCATTAAGATGAATGTTCTCCCACGCATCTTGTATCTCCTGCAAGCGATTCCCATCTCCCTCCCTAGGATTTTCTTTAAATCTATTCGCATGCTCCTCACAACATTCCTATGGTCATCTAAACGCCCTAGATTGGCCTATTCCCTCCTCACCAGGCCCCGCGCAGAGGGTGGCATAGGCCTTCCATGCGTGGAAAAATACCATCATGAAATACATATATCTAGAGTATATGAGTGGACAAACCCCAACACAACCACACAATGGGTTAAGATAGAAAGCATCTTCCTTGAGATCCCCATACACACACTCCCATGGCATGGACAGGGCTGCAGGTACATCAAATTCAAAAAACACCCAACCATATCTGCCACCCTTAAAGTCTGGGAAACAAATAGACAATCCGAAGGACTATCACTGCATCCATCTCCATTATACCCACTCACACACAATCCTCTATTCCTGGATAGTGATGTCCTGAACGGTTCGCTGGCGAATAGTTCCCGGCGAACATAGCGTGTTCGCGTTCGCCACGGATGGCGAACATATGCGATGTTCGGTCCGCCCCCTATTAATTTACTAATACTAAGTAAAAATTACTTAGTATTAGTAAATTGTGCCCCTACTCGCAATACCGCGAGTAGGGGCATGTCTATTAAACAGTGAGCAGCCTGTGGCTGCTCAATGTTTTAAAAAAAAAAGGGTCCCCCCCCCGGTGGGGGCCCTAAATACTAATAGGGGGGACCTATTGTCCTCCCCCCGGTCCCCACCCCTGAGCGGTGGGTGGGGGCCCTAAAAATACCAATAAGGGGAACCTATTGTCCCCCCCAGCCCCCACCCCTGAGCGGTGGGTGGGGGCCCTAAAATGAACAATAAGGGGGGGACCTATTGTCCCCCCCGGCCCCCACCCCTGAGCGGTGGGTGGGGGCCCTAAAATGAACAATAAGGGGGGACCTATTGTCCCCCCCCCGGACCCCACCCCTGAGCGGTGGGTGGGGGCCCTAAAATGAACAATAAGGGGGGGACCTACTGCCCCCCCCCGGCCCCCACCCCTGCGCGGCGGTTGGGGGCCATATTGATAATGGGGGGGACTTACTGTCCACCCCCCCTCCGGCCCCCACCCCTGGGCAGTGGGTGGGGGCCATAAAGATAATGAGGGGGGGGACCTACTGTCCACCCCCCCTGGTCCCCACCCCTGGGCGGCGGGTGGGGGCCATAAAGATAATGAGGGGGGGGACCTACTGTCCTCCCCCCCTGGGTGGCGGGTGGGGGCGATAAAGATAATGAGGGGGGGAACCTACTGTCCTCCCCCCCGGCCCCCACCCCTGGGCTGCGGGTGGGGGCCCTAAGTAAATTCCCCCCCAAGGTGACTAGGGGTCCCCAAGCCCCTAGTCACCCACCCCCCCAAATAAAAAAGTCCCTACCTACCCCCTCACCTTAAAAAATAGTGAGGGGGGAATAAAATAACTAACCTGTAAAATAAAATTTGACTTACCATTCAACGTCTTCTTTTTTCTCAAATCTTCATTTTTCAGCCCCAAAAAAGGCCAAATGAAAAACCAACATAACCGTCGAACAAAAAAAAAAAAAAATCCTGAGCGTAAAAAAAAAAACAGACGAAAAAGAAAAAAGCCGAGCGCAAAAAAATAATCCATCTTCACCCATGGAGGGCTCCGCGCAGACTGAGCTCCGCAGGGCCTTTATATTCATTTTAGGGCCCCCACCCACCGCTCAGCGGTGGGGGCTGGGGGGACAATAGGTCCCCCCCTTATTGTGATTAGGGCTGCGGGGGGGACAATAGGTCCCCCCCTTATTGTTATAAAGGCCCCCACCCACTGCTCAGGAGTGGAGGCCAGGGGGGGACAGTAGGTCCCCCCTCATTATCTTTATGGCCGCCGCCCAGGGGTGGGGGCCGGGGGGGAGGAGAGTAGGTCTCCTCCCCCCTCCTTCAACCAGTAAGAGTCCCTGTGGGTTTTAAAATTCACCTGCCCATTGAAGTCTATGGCGGTTCGCCGGGTTCGACCGGTTCGCGAACATTTGCGGACGTTCGCGTTCGCCGTTCGCGAACCGAAAATTTCATGTTCGCGACATCACTATTCCTGGAGGGAAGATCAGGTATCAACTTCCGTTCCTTCCACGACACCCAGGGATTGACACTCCAAGATATGACACGAAATGGTGAGATAAGGACTCTCCCCCAATTACTCCCTAACCAGGTAGCAACGGGCACCCCACACCTACACCATGCCCAAATCTCTCATTTCATACGCAGTACCAAGCTGCTCTCAGAGGGCAATAGGGAACTCACAAAATGTGAACTAACATGTCAGGAACATACGTTAAAAAAGAAAATCCTATCAACCATGTATTCTCTTCTGAGGGAAGCACACTACCAAACCATACCACACTTCACTAGACGATGGGCAGAGGAATTGGGGGTGGAGATCACTCCAGGTCAGTGGAAAGCTATTTTTCTCAAAGCACACACATCGTCCAGCAATGTAGGCACACAGGAAAGCAATTACAAACGCATCACGAGATGGCATTACACACCAGCGAAGATTCATGAATTTCATGAATCAGCTTCAGATAAGTGCTGGAGATGCCACCAAGATAATGCACACACATCTCACATCTGGTGGCAATGTCCAGAGATCCAGAAGTTCTGGAAGCGACTCCATACACTGATGCAGATGATCACATCTTCTAAAATTCCATACTCCCATGAATATCCCCTGCTCTTAGCCCCCATTCCAAATATCAAGTCCTCCACTGAAACACTGCTAGCCCACTTGCTGACAGCTGCGAACCAGCTGATCCCAGTCATGTGGAAACAAGCCCAAGCACCTACTGTCAGAGATTGGATACTCAGGGTGGAATTTGTGAGACAGGTGGAGGAAATCACCTTTTCAATCAGTAAGAGACACACCAAGTTCAAAAAGATATGGGATCCTTGGCAAACATTTACCCACAAGCAAAATACGCCATTGGGCACCTAGTACAGATCAAACCGACGATACACTAATAGACAATCTGAACCCAGATCAGGGGCTCGCACCTGGGACCCAGGATAACATAAGTACAGATACCGGTCTGGAGGGCCATTTGAGGTCCGAGTAGATGGGCACATCCAGATTGGCGAAGTAATAGTCGGGGATCAGACATAAGGCTTGGGCAGAATGTTTCTACTGTAGTATAGATTTATACGATAGGATGCTAACTAAAGAGCGATATAATGGATATTAACCTCCTCCTACTCCTCCCCCCTTCTCTCCCCCCTCCCCTCTCCGCCACCCTTCATCTCTATTTTTTATTCTGTACCCTATTCCGTACCTCCACTCACCCCCACCTTTTCCTCCCTTCCCCACCGTTCACAACACTGTATTTTTAATGGAATGTTTTATAGAAAAAATAAGTGCTGTTAGAAAAGTCATGACTATAACTATTACTGCAATTCATGCCTCATATGTCATGGTGAAAAATGCTTGTATATCTTTGACACACGATTTAATAAAAGGTTATAAATAAAAATAACAATAAAAAATAAAAATGGAAAATGGGACAGAGGCAGCCTTGGAGGTACATTGTTTCTGATGGCAATTGTGGATAATCAGAGCAATTAGAGAGAGTGCTCACCTTGTTTGAAGCCCTTTACGAACTGGCTCCAAGTTATATAACCTTTTGTCTTTTTGTAGGAATGACACTCTCCCTTCTGCAGTATTTGGGTTGCACTGAGTGCACCTAGGAAACACACTGATACACTGAAATACACAGAAGTGCTGCATCTAGAAGGTTGTTTTTTTCTTATTTTCTATTTTTAGTTGGAGAAAAAGAAAATAGAGACTGATAGGACAGAGTAGCTATTCTGGTAATCGAGCCAAGTACGGGGTGTGCTGGACGCATGTGAATTTGTCCATAAAGTCAATTATGTTTTTTGAAAAAAAAAAAAAAAAACCTACATTTAGTCACTGTCCTTTAGCTATCAATCATATTTTTTACTCATAATTCACCTATTTTTTTTGGCTGCCACAAGTGGATTTCCAAAAACACAAATGGAAATGGAAATCTCAGCCTTTTTCCATTGGTTTGTAATTGAAGTATATTTCAGCTAGGAGTGCTTGATTTTGGCTGATCACCCGATTGGCCCAAATTCAACAAAAATATTAGTTTGGCCCGAAAAAATCTCCTAGTCTAATTATTATTATGACCTGGTTCAGTAGCAGATTAGTGAATAAATCCCTTAGTATAAAATAGACATCTAGAAAAAAATAAACTTTTTTTTTCTAACTTTACTATTTAAGCCTAAATGTTCTAAGCTCATCTCAACTCAAAGTTGAAAGAATATAGTAAAATAATAAACCCAGTAGAATAAACCACAAAGAGTGGACCCAGTGGAGTGTTAATATATTTATATACAGACACAAATGAACCTTTACCCTACTAAATATAGAGGGAAAAACTAACAAAGTGACATGTGCATATATGTGGACAACACTCACATGGTATAGAGCCTTATGAGGATAGGCTTAAATCACGTTAGCAGGGATATATTAGGTAATACTAGGACCTATTCCAAATCTTGATTCAGAGGCTCTCAAACAAAAAAACAAAAAATGATGCAAATGCTCCTAGTGGGCATCATCAGAAGATTGGGAAAATCCAAAGTGCAAATGCAAATGACTGCTCACCTTTTTAAGCACCAATTTTACTAGGCTCTCAGGTTAATGGTGTCTGTGCATTTAACTCCTTGCCGACTGATGACGATTCAGAACCGTCATCAGTAACATACCGTTGAGGTCATAACGAAAAAAGGGTGTTGTTACTATCTGCCCGGCATCCCAGGCAAATAGTAACAGCCAATTGCGGTGTGTGAGTGATCCGCGATCGCTCACAATTGGCTGATGTCAAAGTGGGTGTTACAAACACTCACTTTGACACTGATCTCTGCCTCTCTCTCCTCTGTAGCATTTTGTGAGGCGAGAGAGACAGAGATCAGAGCGGATAGATTGTTGCAGTGTTCAAAGTGTTGCTAGAAGTGTCAAAAACCTGTTAAAAAGTAAAAAACAAAATCCATTTTAACCCCTTCCCTGCCAAGTCCTATTACAGTAGTGCATTAGTACTGTCTGTAATATTTTTTTTTGCCCTTAAGGGTTTTTTTTTTCTTGTCAAAAAGCTGCTTTAGTGTGTTTTAGTGTCTTTTAGGGTGTTTTATTGTGTTTTAGACTTTTTTTTTATAAGCATCAAACGTTAGTTAGTCAGTTTCCTACCCCCAAATCTCCATTAGATTCTCTTTGCAGGAGTTAGTTTAGGGATTTCCGCTAAAGTCTGTTTTAGTCTGTTTTAGTCTATTTTAAAAAAACTTTAAAAAAAAACTTTGTGTTAGCAATTTGTTAGTTTTGTGTTGGTGAAACATGCAGCGCATGTATCGCTTGGAGGAGGCATATGCCTTCTTGGCATCAGACTCTGACGTCACTGACACTGCGTCCGATTTTGACCCAGGTCAATTTAGTGACGTCTAGTGACACGTCATCTGTCTGTGAGCCGGCTGCAAAAAGAAGCTGTGCTTCATCTGCTACGCCAAATGTGGAGGAGGACTGGGTACTTCCACAGTTAGTTGAGCCACACATCCCCCCTTTTAGTGCCAACGCAGGCATTAATGTCAATGTGCAGGACTTCTCCGCTATGCAATATATGGAGTTGTTTTTGGTGGATACCATCTGGGAGGAGATTGCTTTCCAGACTAATCTCTATGCTACCCAATTTTTTTATGCAAATCCAGGTAGCTATGTAGTCAGGGAGTATGCTTGGCATGCCACAGATGTCCCTGAACTCAAAAAATTCTGGGTTCTTACCAGGCTCATGGGGATAATAAAGAAGCCCTCATTCCGCTCTTACTGGAGCACCAACCCAATCTGTTCTAGTCCTATATACTCCCAAACAATGTCTAGAGCAAGATATGAGTTGGTGCTGCGATACTTGCATTTCAATGATAATACCCTCTGTCACCCCAGAGATCACCCCCAATGTGACAGGCTTCACAAAATACACCCACTAAGAGACCATCTGCAGCAAAGATTTTCTGATGTTTATGCTCCCCAGAAAAATGTATCTGTTTTCCCTTATGAAATATTAAGGGAGATTGGGGTTCAAACAGTACATTCCCTCAAAGCGCATCAAGTTTTACAAATTGTGCGAGAGCGAAAGTGGCTATACGTTTGCCTTTCGCATATACGAGGGGAAAGATGGTCAACTGGACCCTCCTGGCTGTCCTGACTCTCTGGGGACAAGTAGGAAAATAGTTTGAGACCTACTGACCCACTTGTTCAATAAGGGTTACCACCTTTATGTGGACAATTTCTATAGTAGTGTCCGTTTGTTTAAATCGCTTTATAGTTTGCAGACACTGACCTGCGGCACTGTTAGAAAAAACTCCAAAGATTTCCCCAGACCTTTCATAGAGGCCAAATTAAAAAAAGTCAATGCTCTGTGCAAAGCTGAAGTGCTTGCAATTAAATTTAAGGACAGGAAGGATGTTAACATGCTAACCACCATCCATGACGAAAGCATGTCAGACGTCACTGTCCGAGGCAGAGTAAATTGCAACAGGGCTTATAACAGGCACATTGTGGGTGTAGATTTGGCTGATCAGCTCATGCAGCCATATCTTATTTTAAGAAAAACTAGAGCCTGGTACAAAAAGGTGGCTATCTATCTGATGCAAGCAGCAACCCACAATTCATTTATACTTTTTAAAAAAATTAATCCTGGAAGAATCACCTTTCTCCAATTTCAACTAAAAGTGATTTCAACAATCATTTATGGAGATGGTTCCGTTGAAGTTCCAACAACGGTGCCAGAGGAATCAAGAATTGGTGCTATGCATTATATTTTTAAGATCCCCCCTACTGCAAATAAAACAAATCCCCAGAAATGTTGCCGGGTCTGTTACAAAAAAGGGAAAAGGACAGACACCGCCTTTCACTGTCCCGCTTGCCCTTCAAAACCCGGATTATGTATTGGAACATGGTTTAAGCTCTACCACACAGAGCATGCCTTTTTGTAAAGCTTGTTCCTGATTTTTTTTTTGTTTCTTTTGAAAGCAGAACCTTTTAGTTAGTTTCCTTTCCCCAAATCTCCAGTTAGATTCTTTTTGCAGGAGTTAGTTCAGAGATTGCTGGTTAAAAAAGTATTGTGGCCAAAATCTAAAAGCAAAGTGTGTATAAAAAACAGAATTCAAATATTATCATCACACACTTTCTCTGAATACTAAGGGGCAAAATGGTTGGAGAAAAGAAGTCAAAACCTTGGATGTGTACTTTATACAAATATATACTTTCAAACCATAAATTCACCTTGGGGGATGGAAAAATGCACCACACTCAACATGTGCCTAGCAAAGCAAGCAAACTATATTCAGCCAAAATGAGCAAGTTCAACATTTGTTAACGTAAAATTGTGCCAAACCAATGCATGGGGGGCCATAGGTGTACTCTGGGGTGTTTTCTGGCCGTAACTTATAACCTGCTGGCTAAAATCAAAAAGAAGAATTCACAAATTATCACCATGCAGGTTCTTTGAAAATATTTTAGCACAATGGTTGGGGAAATGATGTTAAAACACCCCATATAAAATACCCTGGAATGTCTACTTGATAAAAATATACACTTTCATGATGGTAACACTAACTGGGGAATGCAAAAATAAACCAAACTGGAGATAGGCCAAGCATACCTATATATCAAGTTGAAAAACTGACATGCACAAGTCTCTATCGTGGCATTTTAGCCCCCAAACAACCCAGCAAACCTACGCATGGGTGGTATCACTGTACTCAGATGTTGCTGAATACATATTGTGGTGTTGTTTGGCAGTGACACATTACAGAATCTGATAATTCATGCCTAAAGTACAATGTGTGTGTAAAAAAATCACACAAAAAATTGCTACCCAAACGTTTGACACAGGCTAGTGGTAGAATTAGTCCAAGGAAAGTGTTAAAATACCACGAGTTGAAATACCCCAGGGTGTCTACGTTTCAAAAATATATGGTTTGATGGGGGTAAAATACATTTGCCGGCTTTACAAATGTCCCAAATAGGACATGTGCGCAGGTTGACTACATTTCAAAATTCCAAGTTGGAAAATGGATATGCACACCTGCCAAATGTGGCCTTTTAGCCCTCAAACAACCTGACAAGCTTATGCATGGGTGGTATCACTGTACTCAGGAGATGTTGCTGAACACATATTAGTGTATTTCTTGGCAGCAACACATAACAGGGTCTGTGAATTTATACCTGAATTGCAATGTATGTGAAGAAAAAACAACAAAAAAAGACTATCTATGCGAAGTTTGGCAAGGATTGGTGGTAAAATGGCTGCATTGAAAGTGTCAAAATGTCCTTAGATTAATTCCCTGGGTTGTCTACTTTAAAAAATATATATACATGTGGGGTGTTTTCCAGAGATTTATGACAGATAATAGTGTTACAATGTCACTATTAATAAATTTTAAAAATGTATGTTTTGAAACTGCAATATCCTACGTGTACGTATAGCTCTATAACGTGCAAAAAAAAAAAGCAGGTAAACACTGGGTATTTTTAAACTCAGGACAAAATTTTGAATCTATTTAGCAGTTTTTTTCATTAGGTTTTGTAGGTGAGTAAAAGATTTTTCAATTAAAAGTCAAAAAACGTGTATTTTTTCAATTTTTCATCATATTTTTTCAATTTTTTTAAATGAAATTACATGTGATTATATAAATAATGGTATGTAAAGAAAGCCCCTTTTGTCCTGAAAAAAACAATATATAATTTGTATGGGAATAGTAAATGAGAGAGAAGAAAATTACAGCTAAACACAAACACCACAAAAGTGTAAAAAGAGGCCTGGTCTTTAAGGGGTTACAGCTAATATACTTTTATTTTTGTTTATATCCACAACCCTTTCCCGATTGGTCGCCAACCTGCTCACCAAGGCTCACCATTAAGCAGGTATTCTGATTGATTAAGCCCTCAGGCAAAACCTGTCTCGGACAGCAAAGAACCACCTAGGATTATACTTGGACTGGTATTAGATGCACTTTAGATGTTTTATTGTTTTTATTTCTATCTGATATTTAAATAAAATTATATTAGTTTGCTATTGAAGTCCAGTGGATCTTTGCTGATTCCTGCCCCTTCTAAAAAGAAGGTTAGTGCTCCCTTAAAGGCACAGACACCATTAAAGTGAGAGCCTAGTAAAATTGACTCTTAAAAAGGTGTGCAGTAATTTGCACTTTGGATTTTCACTGTGTTATAATGATATCACACTAGGAGCATTTGCTTCATTTTTCTTTTTTGTTTGAGAGCCTCTGAATCAAGATTTGAAAAAGATTCTCTTATTACCTTAAATAACCCTGCTAACATGATTTGAGCCTATCCTCATAGTGCTCTCTACCATGTGAGTGTTGTCTATATATATGCATGTCACTTTGTTAGTTTTGACATACTACACCATTTTTTGCTATTCCTTCTTTTTTTTTATATATTTTTTTTTTGCGCTCCACTGGGTCCACTCTTTGTTGGTTAATTCCACTGCATTCACTCTATTTTTTACACTGTTTTGTGTGTAATTTGAGATACTTACACATGTGTTTAGCTGCTTTATCTATATTGGTCTAGATTGTAATTCAAGCTCCTTTATTGCACAGTGCACTTTCTTTTTTTTAATTTAAATGAATCTACCCTTCAAAAATATGGATTTTTTGCACCAGGAATAAAAAGAAATTTTGACCAATCCCACGTTATTATGCAAAATACATCTGATTAAATGTGAAATATATGCAAGATTTTGCTCTCTTAACATATCATTTAAAAGGCACAGTTTAGGATAAATATATTATTTTTTAAACATAAAGTAAGTAAAATAATTGTATCATACCATCGTAACACATTAAACTGCACTTAAATGCATTATTTTTATTGAGTTGAAATGAACATAACAGTAAATATTTTAGAACATTAAAATCTCTATTACCATGTGGTATATCAATATAAGTGCGAACTATGAAAGAAACATATCACTGAACCTTTAAAAGTCAGCATGAGGACATTTTGATAAAGTGCATCTATAATGGTAAAATGGACAAAAACAGCATGCAGTGACTTGTAATTTAATTATTCCTATTTCACTGTATTTAATATTACATCTTGCAAACATTGTGTGCTTTAACATTCTGTGTAGTACTACAGATACTAAAATAATGGTTTTGCCATGGGGCGATTTATTCCAACACATTTTTTTTTATATATATCTCTGCTTGTTAATATCATAAACTGCATTTCAAATTAGACTTTTTAGCTTTATTTTCAATTTCTTGTTGTTGGAATTACAAGTAGAATATCTAGTATTACCAATAATCATTAGATTTAGTGTGTCTGGGAACTGAGTTTTCAAAATGTTAGTCCTAAATAATAAATACAACTTTTAATGTCATTTGAAATCAGGTTTGGATCATCAGATCTTTTGATATGTTATAACTCAGAGGAACCTGTGCCTCTGTACAGTTGACAGAGGAACCTGTGCCTCTGTACAGTTGACAAATTTGGATATCCTCCTCTTAAATACTTCAACAAATAGCCAAACTGACTTAAAGAGACACTCCAGGCCTCTAAAGCACTTAAGCTTACTGAAATGCTTTATATTGGAAGAGTGTGACCCATTGCCCATGGTGATTACTTACTCCTCCCCATTTTTTTTCACAGGCTACCCCAAATCCCCAAGTAATGGGGACCATCTAGCAAATTGGCACCATTGGCTCTCTAGTTGCTAATTTTACATATTTAGTAGATATGTTGCCACCTTAGTGAATAACCATGTATTAATATTTTCATTAGGAAAAAGTAAAACATATTTGGCTACATGTTGGTTGAAGTCTCTACACTTTTAATTTGCCTTTGTTTAACTAGGTACTTGATTTTTTTATTTGTGGAATTTCTTCAATTTGTTCCCTTTGTATAGCCCTTTTCAGAAAGAAGTTAATGATGCTCCATCATGAATGGTGATGTAGACTTGTTTGTAGTATAAACATTTGCCTTATTGTCCACTTTTAGAAAAAACAGGATCCGTTTGTGTTTCAATCTACACAAATTTAATTATCTGATTAAAAAAAATTAGTTGGAACTAAAGTGTTACTGAGTAGACTGGATTTCCTCTAAGTAACCCCACAATTGCAAGAAAAAAAGTCTATTAGGTACAAAAATAAATAAATGAATAAATAATAAGGTGCAATTGGGTATATATATATATATATATATATATATATATATATATATATATATATATATATATATATATATATATATATATATATATATATATATATATATATATACATATACATATATACATATATATACACAAAACAATGTACATATGAAATGGAAAAAGTACAATATTAGCTTAAAACATCACCATTGGTATCAGATACTCCAGTATACTTAAAAGAAGAAAAAAGAAAAATAAATAGTATATTTACTACCAGTATTAGATATGCCAAGATGAACACACATTTAAATCACAAACAAACACTAAAAACACAGCATTAATTGTGTAAATTGTGCCATTGCCACAATAATCCTCAACCACTGGTAACAACTCTGTCCACTTTTTACATAACTGGCCCACGTGATGGAGATGTCACTGTCCTGGCTGGGATGGTAAGTCTTCTTTTTGGTTGCTTCTATATTATACCACATATTTCTTACAAACATACCACTCTCTCTATTTAATGATCATCTTTAAATAGTAAGGATTTCATCCATGTTTCAATATCAATATTGAATATATCAATATCGAATAAGAAATTTCTTGAGTTAATTCTGTGTGTATCAAGTACAAATGGCTAATTTTCCTGGAACAAGTCAGATCTAGTAATTAAAAGCAAAATGAGATTGCATGGGTGCAAACTGCATTAGACACAAAGTTAAATGTTGCAAGATTTATAAGTATGTGGTGATTATTTTAACCAATTGATCTATTCAATAATTTATCTTGCTTCAAATTTTGGTCACAGCCATTTGGTATGTTGTATGGTTTTGTTCTCAGAGGTTGAGTCATTAAGCAGTCACAAAGACAGTACAGTCACTGCAAACCCTGTACCATATTCTGGATTTTGGTGTTTTGCTAAGGGGAATGATGCTGTATTAGAATCTACAAGCATTCCATTACGCCTCCTGACAATAAGTAATCCTGCAATGGAGCTTGGCAAGGCAGACTCATTAATCAAATACTGCATATGCCTCAAGGTTTGTAAAAAAAAAAATAAAATAAATAATGAGTACACTTTAAGAAAAATTTAAAGATACATGGATTTCGTAATGTGGATTTATATCTTGAACTATTTTTATTTAGACATTTTTAAACTGAGAAAGGTATAGGTTAGAAAGAAATGACACTTTGCACAAAAAGGTATAGGTTAGATAAGCAAATATTTTGCACAACATATGACCTTTTTAATTATTTATATAAATAATAATTTAGATCACCTAGTTAACTAGGTAATTCTAAATTCCTAGTTATTTTTTTTTCCTTATTGCATCAGAAAATGGTATTTGTCTTTTCATACTTTGTATAGTCATAGTAGAGGTTATCAAATACCAAATCATGATATGTATAATTCATTTCCCTTTCATTTCTCTATATCACTTATATCTATATATATAACTTTATATTTCTTTTCTTTCTCTTTTTTATTTGTCTAACCACTTTTTTGGTTTTATTAAACATCCAAACACACTAACAGACTAACTTAAACAGACGTTTGCTTGGTTCACAATGGAAGAAAAAAAAAAAAAAATAGAGAGAGAATCAGTGTCAGGCTTGAGGAGGGGGTGGGAGGGAGGTGGCTTATCTGATAATCTTATAGTCGGAAGAAACTGTTCGGCTAGGAAAATAAAACATTTCTAGCAAAGAAAAACAAGAAGAGATAATTAAATAAATAAATAAAAGGTTCACTATTCCAGGTCTAATTGTTTTACCCATTTGTCCCAATAGATGTAGTGGTGTCTCTTTTTTGGTGCAAAATTGGTGATAGCTCTTTCCATTTTACATTGCACAATACTTTGGGCATGAATCTTATACCAACTGTCTACACTGGTAGACTTCCAGTTTCTGGCTGAGGTTTTCACAGCCATTAGGATATAAAGAATAATAGGTCTAAATTCTTTATTAAACCCGTCAAGTCCATATGTAATAGAGCCATATTTTGAGTTTGTCTAATCTTCATTTCTAATTTAACTTCTCCCAAAGAGGTCTAATTTTCGGGACGTCCCACCGATGTGCTTAAAATTCATTACATCTCCAACAATTTGATGGCGCTGTAGGAAACATTTTTGCTATTTTTTGAGGTGTTCTATACCATCTGTTTAATATTTTATAGTGAGTTTCATGTATATTTAAGCAATAACAAACTTTATATAGTGTATTAAGGGAATTGTTCCATTCTTTCATGGTTATATCCTTTTGCAGATCAAAATTCCATTTAATAATTGCCGGAGGAATTAATTTAATCTGGGTATTGTAGATTATTTTTTGGCATTTGTTGGCCAAATGAGTATAATCTGATTGCTCAAATATTTCTGAGAGAAACTTAACTGGTGGTTCAAGAGGATTAAATCTTAAAAATGTGTCTAGGAAGGATTTTATCCTAATATAGTTGAACCATTCGGTAGGGGGAATACTGTATTCAGTTTGGAGTTGTTCATAAAATTTTAATCTATTTGCTATCAGGAGATAAGATATATTTTTTTATACCTCTCTGGAACCAAATTTCCAAATGTATGTCTCTCATTAAATCAGACAGTGTATTTAGATTTATCCCGGTGATTATCTTCATTTTTAGACCCATTTTTGTTTTAAGTGAGACCAGGTGGGAAATAATTGTTGGACTATCATCGATTTAGAACTTTTAATATATTGATTTGTTTCTTTATCTATTGACCATAAAAAGGGTTTGTAGTCCTTATCTCCCGAGGTGTTCTCTTTTATACCAGTTTTCATTTACAGAATCGTCCTTAAGACATGTGCTAATAAATTAGCTTGTGCAATGTCTTGGATAATTGGAATACTCATACCTCCTTCATCTTTTTTTCTAGAGATAATATCTTTTTTAATTCAGTTTTTTTTGCCTGTCCAGATAAATTTAGTGAATGATGATTGGATTAATTCTAACCAACTATCTGGGATCTTTATAGGAATCATTCTCATGATTTGCGAGAATTTTGGTACAATATATGCTTTTTAGTGTATTTATTTTTCATGACCAAGAAATTTCTAGAGTTTTCCATTTCTTTAAATTAACATTTGTTACTTTGATTAATAGTAGGATATTTTTTTTTTTATATCTTGTTTTTATTTAAATTTTTATGTTGATTACATCGGTTATTGAAGATATAACCCAAAGAACAATCAAATACATAGGATACAGAAAAGAAAAAAAAGGGGGGGGGACTATAACAGTTTTTGCAAAATGCATATACATTTATAAACAATAACATCACATGCAGTATCATTTATCTCTCTTGCTTAAAGAAGTTCCCAGAAGTAAGGGTGTATGGAGAGAAGAACCAACGTCTATCTCACACAATACACTCAACTAAGGGTATGCCCACTAGGAGAGTATATAGCATCCACTGGTTACACAAAACATAAATAAATATAATGAAAAATAAAAAATACTTTATTGAAAAATACTATAAAGATTAGATAAAACACATGGGGATCCGGGATGGGGGGATGGCTCATAGTCCGTGAGATTGTAATGATACAGAAAGGAGGCAGTCAGGCAGGTATAAATCACTATATGGCAGTGTTATAAGCCACTAATAGATGGGAGCTTATGTCTTTCAAAGTAGCATATCATGCTAAAGTCTCTGTGATGCAGCACACTTCAGGGAGCTCCTTAATGAGCCGACAGTATCTGCACAGAATGTGATCAAACTGCTATTGTGGGAATAACAACCAGTAGATGGGGTGTAATTCCCTGGAGTTTGTAACAAGCTGAAAACCCCGTTAAATGGATGTTAAATAAATCGGTCGGGGAAAATGCTGACTACCAACAGTGAAGTAAACTGGAAAAAAAAAAAATAATATATATTCTCAGAGGGATAAACTCAAAAGCAAGTTCCTCTTGTATATGATAATACCCAGGTACCTCAATTCATCTGATAGGTAGTCAGCGCCCACAGTACAGAAATAGTAATGACAGTAAAATAAGTGTATATATGGTGAAAAAAACAATATAAGACAAAGTGCTACAATCACCAGCAATGTGGGTCACTCCACCTCACATAAATAAATGGTTAAAACAGTAAAAAATGGTGAGAGCACAGAGAAACAATAATTACCCTTATATTCAATATAAAACCTGTAAAAACACAATGGGAAAAACAGGCATAGGGTAATAACGTACAAATAATATATGTATGAGTAAATACTTGAATAAACTCACATATTCATGAGCCACTTATTATGGAAGCTGGCTCAGACTAGGAACATTGAATGGATTAGTGAGGTGGTCGTTGTAATCCAACTGCTTAATTGCTTGCTCTTTCTTGCTTTACAAAATCCAGGATGCAGGATCTTTAATGAAAACCTTTATTCGGTATAGCAGCAAAAAAAGACAGCAGCAGTAAAAGTTAAAATTCAGCAATTCCACATCTGCACACTAACGCGTTTCAGCCAAAGCCTTTATCAAAGTGTCCATTCAGTCTGTTCCGTTTTTAAATAGTAAAATTTTTGCGCCTTTCTTCGGAAATAAGCTCCTTCCCTTTTTAAAAATTTTTTTAAAGCAACTTTATTGGGCATCCTAACGTCCTTAACGATCTCTGTTTACTTCCATGTTCATTGAAGAAAAGGAACAGCGAACTAGTCCATTCACTTACACAGTCTTTCATGTTGCAATAATCAGTCCTATTAGCAACATACTTCATACATATTGTCAATAACATTGAAACAAATATTATAGTCAGATATTCTTATTCCAATACGTAGAATATTAGCAACAGTTAAACTCTCTCTTTCTCAAAAAAAGGATTAAAAAAGGTAAAAGAGAGGCAAAAGAAGAGGGAATAAATTTAAAAGGGAAATAAAAGATCAAAATAGAAAAATCTTCTTATTCACATTTAAAGGTATATCGGGAGAATGCATCATACTTAAAATACACTTATTATAATCAATATTTATAAAATATTAATCAGTATTACTAAAATTAGAATTAAAAAATATCTTATTAATATAAAACAGCCTAAAATAATCTCCAATAGATTTAATAAATAATTATAGTTAAATATAAGTATTAATTTCAAAATCTACGTTTAATCCCCCCGGTGTAAGTGTATCCAAATTAAAAATCCATTTCATCTCATTTTTGCTTAAAAGATTATCCTTATCACCCCCTCTCCAGTGTATTTTAATATGATCTATTGCAAAAAAATCCAGGCCTGCTGGGTCTCCATCATGATATTCCAAAAAATGTTTAGATAAACAATGGTTAGGGGTTTTAGAGGAAGAATCTTTTTTAGGGGTAACAATGTCAAGACTTTCAGACAGAAGGAAGAAAATACAGACCCCAGTAAAAAGGATAAGAGAAATTGAAAATTAATACTTATATTTAACTATAATTATTTATTAAATCTATTGGAGATTATTTTAGGTTGTTTTATATTAATAAGATATTTTTTAATTCTAATTTTAGTAATACTGATTAATATTTTATAAATATTGATTATAATAAGTGTATTTTAAGTATGATGCATTCTCCCGATATACCTTTAAATGTGAATAAGAAGATTTTTCTATTTTGATCTTTTATTTCCCTTTTAAATTTATTCCCTCTTCTTTTGCCTCTCTTTTACCTTTTTAAATCCTTTTTTTGAGAAAGAGAGAGTTTAACTGTTGCTAATATTCTACGTATTGCAATAAGAATATCTGACTATAATATTTGTTTTAATGTTATTGACAATATGTATGAAGTATGTTGCCAATAGGACTCTGATTATTGCAACATGAAAGACTGTTTAAGTGAATGGACTAGTTCACTGTTCCTTTTCTTCAATGAACATGGAAGTAAATTGAGATCGTTAAGGATGCTAGGATGCCCAATAAAGTTGCAACACAAAAAAAAAAAAAAAAGGGGGAGGAGCTTATTTCCGAAAAAAGGCGCGAAAATTTGCCTATTTAAAAATGGAACTGACTGAATGGACTCACACTTTGATAAAGGCTTTGGCTGAAACGCGTTAGTGTGCAGAGGTGGAATTGCTGAATTTTAATTTTTACTGCTGCTGTCTTTTTTTGCTGCTATACTGAATAAAGGTTTTCATTAAAGATCCTGCATCCTGGATTTTGTAAAGCAAGAAGGAGCAAGCAATTAAGCAGTTGGATTACAACAACCACCTCACCAATCCATTCAATGTTCCTAGTCTGAGCCAGCTTCCATATTAAGTGGCTCATGAATATGTGAGTTTATTCAAGTATTTACTCATTCATATATTATTTGTACGTTATTACCCTATGCCTGTTTTTCCCATTGTGTTTTTACAGGTTTTATATTGAATATAAGGGTAATTATTGTTTCTCTGTGCTCTCACCATTTTTTACTGTTTTAAAGAAATAGTAATGAGTTGCTTGCTAATGCAGATCAAGTAGCAATATTAAGAGCATATTGCTACTTTGTAACAAAATGTTATCGGGTCTTTGGACATGGTTTTATATACCCTGAAGATATTGCTTCAGGGAGAGGGTGTACACTGTTGCTAAAAAAGAGCTACTTAAACACAGAATGTGGCTCCGGAATCTGCCCCTGCTTCCTAAGTAAAAAGAAAAAAACGACTCTCAACCGACAGGCACATCATCCCAACACACCCGGCCCCATGCTGCCCGAATCGAAATAATAAAAATAAGATTAATGGCCGTATAGCTCAAGAATATCAGGAGTATATCTGGCTATAGACAGGTGCTCACTCAAAATAAACGCCTAAATTGAAAGACAGACAACAAAGTGAAAAATAGCTGACTGGACTAAGCTATTCGATCGCTATGGTAAGCTTCTAAATCCAAGTAAAAGGATCACTATGCTGAGCTTCCAAATTCAGATATAGGAAATACAGAGCTAGAGAGCAGGCTGACTAAGCTGAAAATTCTAAGTAGCTATACTAAACTTCCAACTCAAGGTGATAGGAGATGGGAAAGAAAATCCGCCTAGATCTGAGTAAAACTTAATAGATAGACATGATAAATAAACTGCCTAGGCTAAGATTCTAAATAACTCATAAACTGACGCGCGTTTCAGCGCTGTGTGGCGCCTTTTTCAAAAGTGATAAGGAGATCCCCTCGTCACCAAAGTTTATAAAGGGCAAGTGCCCGCCCCTCCCGTGACGTCATGGCAGGACGCCTGAGACTACGTCACGGGAGGGGGAGGAGCTGGGGAGTGCTCAACCCGGCAGATCTGCCGGTTAGAAAATACTGTCACAATAAAAGCTTATATACTCATACCGTAAATAGTTTATAATTTTTCGATTGTTAAAGGGGCAAGTCCTTGAAAACATATACATTGAAAAATATACATACGATCTCAGAGATAAAATATCCTCTGGGAAATATAGGATGTTTGGTGTAAAGGCAATATCTGCTTTCAATGTTATCATGCATCAGGACTGCCTACAAGTTAATTAAAGTGATACAGAAAAAAATCAAATATAATAATAAGAAAAAAATAATAAAAATAAAGATTAAATTTTAAACCAGAGGAAGTTGGAAATAGTATTAAAGACTATATCAAATTTTATTTAAACAATATAAATAGAAGCACACACATTAAAACAGATAGGAATGTCTATGATAGTTATAAGAAGGGAGAAAAAGAAAACCCCTCATTCAGACCATTAGGGCTCAGGGTCTTTAATCGGTATATCCAGAAGCACTCTCTTTGCCTAAGAAATCTATCGTAATCCCCTCGTCTAGGATTCTTTTTAACCAGTTCTAAGCCACAAAAGCGTAACCCTTTAGGGTCGCTGTTGTGATATTCACAAAGGTGCCTAGAAATGGGGGTTTCAGCTAAGTATTTACTGGATCTGATGTGTTCTTGTATACGTTTTTTGAAAGGGCGGAATGTTTTACCTACATATTTTTTGTTGCATTCACACGTAAGTAGATATACTATCCCTGATGTATTACAGTTGAAGAACGAGGTTATAGTAAAAACCTCTTTCTCCATACTGTCTTTGACTCTTTTGGAATCTTTTTGCATAAATTTACAAGAGATACATCTCCCGCATTTATAGGTACCAGTCAAACTGGTCTGGAACCATGTTGTAGGGGATGGAGTTTCAATTTTGAAATGGCTTGGAGCTAAGAGGTCCCGTAGGTTTTTGCCTCTCCTGGCTGTGATGGAAACATTAGGAGCCAATACTTCTTTAAGGTGCTGATCGTTAGTTAGCAGTGGCCAAAAGCATCTAAGGGAACTTTTGATATTTTCCCAACCTGCATCATAGGTTGCAATTAGACGTATATTATTCTTGGAGGTCTTTAATGAGTTGTAGGTGTCACCACTCAATAACATGTTACGATCTGAGTCAAGTGCTCTTTGATATGCGTGTTTAAGGCACCTATTAGGATAGCCTTTGGCTTTGAAATGACCTCTTAGTTCTTTAGCCTTAATCTTGAATTCGTCAATGGTACTGCAGTTACGTCGGACCCTAAGATATTGGCCCGTAGGAATACCCATCTTGAGCGGTATTGGATGGAAACTGTCCCATCTCAAAAGGTTATTAGTACGCCTTATGGAACATATAAACAATATAAAGAAAGGTATGACTACTCATTCAGTGCCAGTTCACTGTAATACGTGCCAGGCCTTCAATTGGAGAGATTTCAAGGGCTGTGGTATAGAACATGTGTCCCCTCATTGGAGAGGAGGTAATAGGGAATTGAAATTAGCACAACGGGAGACTTATTGGATCTACCATTTGGACACTCTGTCACCTAAAGGTTTAAACATCGATGTGGACTTGGCTAGCTTTATGGTTTAAAGTTTTTATCACTAAGTAAGTTGGGGATTTCCATCTTCTGCCTGTTTTATATTCAACTATACTTATAGTTGTATATATTTATTATTTTTTAATATATATATTTTTTAATTTTTTATTATATTTATACTTTTTATTTATTTATTTTTTATTTATATTTTTTATATTTTTTTATATTTCTTTATATATTATTTTTTTATTTTTTTTATTTTATTATATATATATTTTTTTATTTATTTATTTATTTATTTATTTTTATTTTATTCTTTATTGTTTTGTATATATTATTTAACTTTTTTATCATTATTAGTTAATAGATTTCTATTTATATTTTGTCTCTTTGAGGCAGAGGATTGAAGTCCCTTTTTTCAAATCTGATGTGGTTTAATTTCTCATTTCATTTCTTTTTCTCCCTTCTTATAACTATCATAGACATTCCTATCTGTTTTAATGTGTGTGCTTCTATTTATATTGTTTAAATAAAATTTGATATAGTCTTTAATACTATTTCCAACTTCCTCTGGTTTAAAATTTAATCTTTATTTTTATTATTTTTTTCTTATTATTATATTTGATTTTTTTCTGTATCACTTTAATTAACTTGTAGGCAGTCCTGATGCATGATAACATTGAAAGCAGATATTGCCTTTACACCAAACATCCTATATTTCCCAGAGGATATTTTATCTCTGAGATCGTATGTATATTTTTCAATGTATATGTTTTCAAGGACTTGCCCCTTTAACAATCGAAAAATTATAAACTATTTACGGTATGAGTATATAAGCTTTTATTGTGACAGTATTTTCTAACCGGCAGATCTGCCGGGTTGAGCACTCCCCAGCTCCTCCCCCTCCCGTGACGTAGTCTCAGGTGTCCTGCCATGACGTCACGGGAGGGGCGGGCACTTGCCCTTTATAAACTTTGGTGACGAGGGGATCTCCTTATCACTTTTGAAAAAGGCGCCACACAGCGCCGAAACGCGCGTCGGTTTATGAGTTATTTAGAATCTTAGCCTAGGCAGTTTATTTATCATGTCTATCTATTAAGTTTTACTCAGATCTAGGCGGATTTTCTTTCCCATCTCCTATCACCTTGAGTTGGAAGTTTAGTATAGCTACTTAGAATTTTCAGCTTAGTCAGCCTGCTCTCTAGCTCTGTATTTCCTATATCCGAATTTGGAAGCTCAGCATAGTGATCCTTTTACTTGGATTTAGAAGCTTACCATAGCGATCGAATAGCTTAGTCCAGTCAGCTATTTTTCACTTTGTTGTCTGTCTTTCAATTTAGGCGTTTATTTTGAGTGAGCACCTGTCTATAGCCAGATATACTCCTGATATTCTTGAGCTATACGGCCATTAATCTTATTTTTATTATTTCGATTCGGGCAGCATGGGGCCGGGTGTGTTGGGATGATGTGCCTGTCGGTTGAGAGTCGTTTTTTTCTTTTTACTTAGGAAGCAGGGGCAGATTCCGGAGCCACATTCTGTGTTTAAGTAGCTCTTTTTTAGCAACAGTGTACACCCTCTCCCTGAAGCAATATCTTCAGGGTATATAAAACCATGTCCAAAGACCCGATAACATTTTGTTACAAAGTAGCAATATGCTCTTAATATTGCTACTTGATCTGCATTAGCAAGCAACTCATTACTATTTCTGTGCTGTGGGCGCTGACTACCTATCAGATGAATTGAGGTACCTGGGTATTATCATATACAAGAGGAACTTGCTTTTGAGTTTATCCAGGGCTCGAGTCCTGCAGGAACGCGTGGGAACGGCGTTCCTGCACTTTTTTCACAGCAGGAACGCCGTTCCCCCTGCAGGCACTCAGGGGGCGGCAAAAAATGCCGCCCCCAAATGCCCCCCCTTGTTTCCCCTGTCATGGGGGGGGGGCAACCTGATGGATTGCCCCCCGGCGCACGGCTCTCTCCCTGTCACACGCGGAGAGGGAGCTGTATGCTCTCTGCAACCTCTCGCCGCGCGGGATGCCTGCTGTTGCTGGGAGCCGGGTTGATGACGTCATATTCCGGCTCCCGGCATCAGCAGACATCCCGCGCGGCGAGAGGGTGCAGAGAGCATACAGCTCCCTCTCCGCGTGTGACAGGGAGAGACCTGTCCTCACTGCAGCCCCACTGGACCCCAGGGAAAGGTAGGGATGCTGGGTGGGTGGGAAATGTTAATTTTTTTATATTATTATTAATTTGTATATATGTATGTCTGTTTGTGGATGTCTGTTTGTGGATGTGTGGATGTGGATGTCTGTTTGTGGATGTGTGGATGTCTGTTTGCGGATATGTGGATGTCTGTTTGCGGATGTGTAGATGTCTGTTTGTGTGGATGTCTGTTTGTGTGGATGTCTGTTTGTGGATGTCTGTTTGTGGATGTGTGGATGTCTGTTTGTGGATGTGTGGATGTCTGTTTGTAGATGTGTGGATGTCTGTTTGTGGATGTGTGGATGTCTGTTTGTGGATGTGTGGATGTCTGTTTGTGGATGTCTGTTTGTGGATGTGTGGATGTCTGTGGATGTCTGTTTGTGGATGTGTGGATCTCTGTGGATCTCTGTGGATGTGTGGATGTCTGTTTGTGGATGTGTGGATGTCTGTTTGTGGATGTGTGGATGTCTGTTTGTGGATGTGTGGATGTCTGTGGATGTCTGTTTGTGGATGTCTGTTTGTGGATGTGTGGATGTCTGTTTGTGGATGTGTGGATGTCTGTTTGTGGATATGTGGATGTCTGTTTGTGGATGTGTGGATGTCTGTTTGTGGATGTGTGGATGTCTGTTTGTGGATGTCTGTTTGTGGATGTCTGTATGTCTGGATGTCTGTTTGTGGATGTCTGTATGTCTGGATGTCTGTTTGTGGATGTCTGTATGTCTGGATGTCTGTTTGTGGATGTCTGTTTGTGGATGTCTGTTTGTGGATGTCTGTTTGTGGATGTGTGGATGTCTGTTTGTGGATGTGTGGATGTCTGTTTGTGGATGTGTGGATGTCTGTTTGTGGATGTGTGGATGTGGATGACTGTTTGTGGATGTCTGTTTGTGTATGTGTGGATGTCTGTTTGTGGATGTGTGGATGTCTGTTTGTGGATGTGTGGATGTCTGTTTGTGGATGTCTGTATGTGGATGTCTGGATGTGGATGTCTGTTTGTGGATGTCTGGATGTGGATGTCTGTTTGTGGATGTCTGGATGTGGATGTCTGTTTGTGGATGTCTGTTTGTGGATGTGTGGATGTCTGTTTGTGGATGTGTGGATGTGGATGTCTGTTTCTGGATGTGTGGATATCTGTCTGTGGATGTCTGGATGTGTGGATGTGTGGATGTCTGTCTGTGGATGTCTGTTTGTCTCAGTGTGTGTAGGAGTGTATTTATGTCTGTTAGCGTTTATACGTGTGTATGTGAGTGTATGTGCTTCTGTTAGTGTATGCATGTGTATGTTTGCAATTGCATGTATGTGCATACGTTATTGTAAGTTTCTGTCAAATAAGTGAGTCTGTCATTTAGTGTGTGTGTGACTATTAGTGTGTGTCTCTCTGTCAATGAATGAGTGTGTGTCAGTGAATGTGTGTGTCAAATCAGTGAAGTCTGTGTGTTTGTCATTGAATGTGTGTGTTACTGTCAGTGTGTATCTGCCAGTGTGGGTGTCTGTCAGAGAGTGTGCTTAAAGGGACACTATAGGCACCCAGACTACTTCAACTCCTTGAAGTGGTCTGGGTGCAGTGTCCCAGTCCCCTTAAACCTTCTCATAAACTGCAATAATTACCTGAGGGGTAACTCCAAGTCTAGTGGCTGTCTATCAGACAGCCACTAGAGGGACTTTCGGGTGGTTAGGTGACCAAAAGTCACCTAACTGATGCTGGACGTCCTCACCCTGTGCATGAGGACATCCAGCATCTGCTAAATACCCATAGGATTTTAACCCCTCCAGTGTCAAGTGGGGGAGGGGAGGACATGAGAGGAGGGGGGCACTATACGGAATTATAGTGCCAGGAAAACAACTTTGTTTTCCTGGCACTATAGTATTTCTTTAAAAGGAGCAGGAAAAGGTGGAGTCTAAAGAGGAAGGGGTGGGTTCTTAATCAAGAAGCGGTGCACCCTTGACATGAAGGAGTGGTAAATTTAGATTAGGGGGTGCTCTATAGTCATGTCTAGGGCAGCATAAAATTAAAATACACCACTGTGTGAGTGTATGTGTGTGTGTGCACGCGTGTGTATGTGTGTGTGTATATATATATATATATATATATATATATATATGTGTGTATATATATATATATATATATATATATATATACACACACATACATACAAGTGTTTTGGGTTTTTTTTGGGAGAGTTCCCACACTTTTTTCCCCAGGACTTGACCCCTGAGTTTATCCCTCTGAGAATATATATTATTTTTTTTTATTATTTTTTTTCCAGTTTACTTCACTGTTGGTAGTCAGCATTTTCCCCGACCGATTTATTTAACATCCATTTAACGGGGTTTTCAGCTTGTTACAAACTCCAGGGAATTACACCCCATCTACTGGTTGTTATTCCCACAATAGCAGTTTGATCACATTCTGTGCAGATACTGTCGGCTCATTAAGGAGCTCCCTGAAGTGTGCTGCATCACAGAGACTTTAGCATGATATGCTACTTTGAAAGACATAAGCTCCCATCTATTAGTGGCTTATAACACTGCCATATAGTGATTTATACCTGCCTGACTGCCTCCTTTCTGTATCATTACAATCTCACGGACTATGAGCCATCCCCCCATCCCGGATCCCCATGTGTTTTATCTAATCTTTATAGTATTTTTCAATAAAGTATTTTTTATTTTTCATTATATTTATTTATGTTTTGTGTAACCAGTGGATGCTATATACTCTCCTAGTGGGCATACCCTTAGTTGAGTGTATTGTGTGAGATAGACGTTGGTTCTTCTCTCCATACACCCTTACTTCTGGGAACTTCTTTATTATTGTTTCTGTTGGGTTATTCCCTTTCATTTTGCCCATTTAGTCCTTCTTTGACTCCAGGCGTGGAGTGTCTCCAGTCCAGTCCTGTAGTCACTGTCCTTTCTCTTTTATAAAATCTCTCTTGCTTATATTGCAAACCACTAACTTGTCTACAGGTAGGGGGGGAGGGAGAGAAAAAAAAGATTAAAAAGATTTCTTTCTTTCTTTTCTCTTTTCCTTTTTCCTTTTTATATTTATTTTTAAGGACTATGTAGCAATGTTAATCATTGGCACATACTGATCTCTTATTTCCAACCACTGATGCCATCTTCGTTTGTATAGGTCCTCTCTACCCTTAACTCGCCTTGCCATTTTTTCATAGAAGCAAAAATAATCAAATCTGCTCAGGACCTATATTGTTGGTGCTTGTGTTTTTTTCCATTTATGAGCAATGGTGATTTTTGTTGCTGTTAAGCAATGAATAATCATATATATTGCTTCTTCCCTAAGTTGTGTAAGAAATATATGGAGTAAAAACCATGCTGGTCTGAATGGAATAATGACCAATGCTACCCTAACAAATTTGTCTATATCCTCCCATAGTTTAGTAATGCTCGGGCAAAGCCAAAACATATGAAGTATAGACCCCTTGTGTTTTGAACAATGCCAGCATAAGTTGCTCGTCCCTGGGTAAATATGTGCTAATTTGGCTGGCACCCAATACCATTGTATAGTAATTTTGCAGTAAGTTTCCCAGTGATTAAGACTACAGGAAACCTCTTCAGTTTTCCTTTGTGCCTTAAACTAAGTTGTTAGTGGGAATGATTCCCCTAAATCACTTTCCTATTTTAGAACATATTTCTGTTTCTTAGGTTCCTCCTGTGTTAGCAGAGTATTATAACAAAAAGACAATGCTTTGCTGTTAGGCAATTTCCTCATGCATTTTAGTACAAACGGTGCTAGTGACTGAATCTCTTTAATTTTGTTTGTGTGTAGAATATTCCTAATCCTTAGATATGCGAATATTTCTCTAGGTGGTAGGGAGTATTCTTTAACCAATTCTGGAAATGATTTGGCACCTGAGCCATTAAATAATGACCGTATATGGCATACCCCTAGCTGTGTGCAAGGTTTCTGTCACGATTCGGGGAACCCAACACGCTGGCGCACACACACACACACACAGAAAAGGTGCCGTACCGGACCTTAGAGTGGCCGGGCTAAGCACGCTAAGATTAGTCAGGAGACAAGCCAAGTAAAGGGAGCCAAAAAACGGGAGAACGAGAAACAAGCCAGGGTCAAAGGAGTGGAGAAGACAGGATAATCGGAATAACAAGCCAAATAATCAGTAACCAGAGAGCAAGACGAGAACACTACGCTACAGGTATCACAAGACCACAACAGGGCACTGAGGGACAGGAAAGGTAAGTATAAATACCCTTGGTTTAATTCTGATTGGATAACTTCCAATCAGAATTAACAATCACACGTGGGGGATATCTATACCTCCCACTTGTGGTACTGTTTCTTTAACGCCGGGTCACTCACGTGACCCTGGCGTTTACTTAATTCATTGACCTCCCAGCGTGCAGCGTTATACATGCTGCCGCTGGGGGGCGTGGAGGACGCTGGCGGCGAGCGGCACAGAGGAGATGCCGCTCGCCGACAGGTAAGCAGAGGGGAGACCTCGGGCGGCGATGGACTGAGGGTGAGTGCTGCAAGTGGCGTGCAGCCTCCCCTCCTAGCCGCCCGCGGATCCCTGACATAAGCCCCCCTCGAGGCCCGCCCAAGGGGCGGGAAGCCGAAGGCTTCGAAGGGAACCGTGCATGAAAGGAGCGGATCAAAGACGGGGGCATCAAGTCAGAGGCAGAAACCCAGGACCGCTCCTCAGGGCTGTAACCCTTCCAATCAACCAGATACTGCAACCGACCCCGAGAAAAACGAGAATCAAGCAGAGCAGCTACTTCGTAAACGTCATTAGAGACAGCGCGGAGGGAATCTGGATGCCTGAGAGGACCAGAGAATCGATTACAGAGCAGGGGCTTCAAAAGGGAGGTGTGGAAAGTGTTCAGTATACGCATGGAAGGAGGCAAGGCCAGGGAGTAAGACACAGGATTGACCCTACGTAATACCTTATAGGGGTCAAGGAACCTGGGCGCGAATTTCATTGAGGGGACCCTGAGGCGGAGATTCTTAGAGGACAACCAAACCCTATCACCCGGGACATAAGAGGGAGCAGCACCCCTACGACGATCAGCAAATTTCTTCTGAGTAGCAGTCGCACGAGAAAGAGTAGCATGGACCTGATCCCACATCTTCCGTAAGGAGGTGAAGTGCTCGTCCAAAGCGGGTATTCCCTTGTCGGAGAACACGCCGGGAAGGACAGAGGGTTGGAACCCATAAGCAACCATAAAAGGACTTAAGCCAGTGGACGAATGAGTCACAGTGTTCCTGGCGAATTCAGCCCAAGGAAGGAGGTGAGACCAGTTGTCCTGGTGTGCATTCGTGAAGCAACGTAAATATAACTCCACAGATTGATTCGCCCGTTCGGCCGCTCCATTAGATTGTGGATGATAGGAGGAAGTAAACGACAAGGAAATCCCCATCTCCGCACAAAAGCCCCTCCAGAACCGAGAGACAAATTGAGGACCCCTGTCAGATACGATATCCTGTGGTATACCATGCAAGCGGAAAACCTCTTTGGCAAATACCTGAGCCAACTGAACCGCAGAAGGTAGTTTCTTAAGTGGAATAAAGTGTGCCATTTTAGAGAATCTATCAGTCACAGTCAAAATTACTGTCATTCCATCGGATGAAGGAAGATCCACAATAAAGTCCATGGATAAGTGGGTCCATGGTTTCTTGGGTACGGATAAAGGCATTAGGAGTCCTGGGGGTTTGACATTAGGGGACTTACACTGTGCACAAACACGACAAGCCTGCACATAATCCACCACGTCTTGCTTAAGTGAAGGCCACCAAAACTGTTGAAGGAGACCCTTGTATGTTTTGGTAACCCCTGGGTGGCCAGCCGTTTTGGCGGTGTGAAATAAAGCTAACAATTTCTTTCTATCTTTCTCTTTCACGTATAATCTACCAACAGGTGTCTCAGAGGGTGCTTGGGTTTGGTATGCCTTGATACCATCAAGGAAAAGAGACAAAATAACTAAACGGGTAGCAGCTATTATCTTAGACGTGGGTACAATGGGTTCAGGAGTGGGGGCGATACCCAGGCCTATATGTGATAATGAACTGAAAGCGCGAAAGAAATAAGGACCATCTGGCTTGACAAGAGGACAACCTTTTAGCATCAGCTATATAGGAGAGATTCTTATGATCAGTTATAACCAGGATTTATTGTCTAGCTCCTTCTAATAAGTACCTCCACTCTTTAAATGCCATCACAATAGCTAATAGTTCCCTATTCCTGACGTCGTAATTCTTTTCCGAATCAGACAGTTTTTTAGAAAAGTAACAACAGGGATGGAGGGGTTCGTTATAGGATAATCTTTGTGATAATACAGCTCCTATACCTGATTCTGAAGCATCTACTTCCATTATAAAGGGAAGGGAAGGATCAGGATGGTGTAGCACAGGAGCAGTGGCAAATGCCTTTTTGAGGGTTTCGAAGGCTTTGATGGCTTCAGGAGTCCAAACCCTGGGGTGAAAACCCTTTTTAGTTAGTTTAGTGATAGGAGAAATGTCCGATGAAAAGTTTTTAATAAACCTGCGATAATAATTGGCAAAGCCTATAAATCGCTGTATTGCCTTAAGACCTTGAGGGAGAGGCCAAGACAATATGGCTTCTAATTTAGAAGGATCCATACTGAACCCCTGTTCAGAAATGATGTACCCTAGGAATTGTACTGATTTCTGGTCAAATAAACATTTCTCCAATTTACAATAAAGACCGTTCTGTAGCAATCTCTTAAGTACCTTCCTCACATGGGCATGATGTGACTCCAAATCAGGAGAGAATATGAGTATATCATCGAGATAAACCACAGCACAGACATGCAGTAGATCTCTAAGGACACCATTTATGAAGTCCTGAAAGACAGCAGGAGCATTACACAGTCCAAAAGGCATGACTAGATACTCATAATGCCCACTGCGTGTATTGAACGCTGTCTTCCATTCATCATTTTCTTTTATCCGAACCAAGTTGTAAGCCCCCCTGAGGTCTAGTTTAGTAAAATATCTAGAACCTTTAACACGGTCAAAGAACTCAGTAATGAGAGGGATAGGATAAGCATTTTTAATTGTTATATTATTCAGGCCCCTATAGTCTATACATGGTCTCAAATCGCCCTCCTTCTTGGCAACAAAAAAGAAACCAGCACCAGCCGGAGAGGAGGACCTTCTAATAAAACCTTTACGTAAGGATTCCTGTATGTACTCCTCCATGACCTGGTTTTCTTTCTCAGAAAGCGGGTAGACCTTACCCCTAGGAGGCATCGTTCCAGGTAACAAATTTATGGCACAATCATAATCCCGGTGTGGGGGTAGTTTATCAGCTTCCCTCTTTTCAAAGACCAATGCGAGGTCTGCATACACAGGAGGGACAGAAACAGAAAGTGGTTTAGCTGTAGGCACATTAAGTAAACAAACAGGATGTAAACGGACCATACAGTCTTGTTGACAAGATACCCCCCAGGAGAGTATATCTAGAGAATCCCAATCGAGTACCGGGTTATGCTTAACTAACCAGGGAAAACCCAGAATGATGGAAGCTGTAGGGGAGTCAATTATTTGGAAGGCTATCCTTTCTTTGTGTAAGGCACCCACGACCATAACCATTTCTTGGGTTTCATGGGTCACCAGAGGTTTATCAAGTGGTCTACCATCTATGGCCTCAATGGCCAAGGGTGTGGCCTTTTGGATCAAATTCAAGGCTGCGGTTTTAGCAAAGTTCTCATCCATAAAGCTGTCTGCAGCACCTGAATCGATCAAGGCTTTAGTTGTTATCGTGGTTTTATTGACCAAAAGAGAAACAGTTATAAATGGTCTAGAGATGGACATATGAGGGGAAAAAACCATAACACCCGAGGCCGACCCATCTCTAGGCCTTAGGTGCTGGAGTTTCCCTGCAAACTAGGACAGTTTCTTCAGAAATGCCCCCTCTTACCACAATAAAGGCACAAACCCTCCCTTCTGCGGTACGTTCTTTCAGCTTCAGATAAGCCTACAGCACCTAATTGCATGGGTTCGGGAGGTGGTTGATTAGGGGGAGGTAATGCTAGCAATGCAGTACTGGGTAAAGCAGGTAACCCCTGTGTATTCATCCTTCTTTGACTACGCCTCTCTCTGATACGGTTGTCAATTAGAATGACATAATCTATTAAATCATCCAGAAGAACAGGCATTTCCCTGGATGCTATTTCATCTAATATGTAAACGGCCAAACCCTCCTGAAAAGCTGTTACGAGAGCGTCGTTATTCCAGACCACTTCAGCTGCCAGAGTGCGGAATTCAATGGTATAATCCACTACAGACCTATTACCCTGTTGAACCCTAAGCAGAGCTTTGCCAGCAGAAGCAACCCGGCCGGGTTGGTCAAACGTACATTTAAAAGCTGTTAAGAAGTCTGAAAAGGACATTGGGAACGTATTCTCCCACATGGGATTAGCCCATGCTAGAGCTTTCCCGGACAAATGGTTAATCAAAAAAGCAATTTTGGTTCTGTCAGTGGGGTAGGAACGAGGATTCATCACCAAATGAATATCAATTTGGTTGAGGAAACCACAGCACAATGCTGGATCACCGCTATAGCGCTGAGGTGGCGTCATGTGAACCACGTGAGCAGGAGCGGGTACTGGATCAGGAATGGGTTCTGGCACAGCAGCAACAGCTTCTTGGACGGCAGGTTGCAAGTGGGCAGTACGAGCCAGTATGGTTTGTAAAGCCTGGGCAAACTGATCCATACGGTGGTCTAAACCATCCATTCTAGCCTCCTGATTTACTAACAGCTGTGGAATGTCAGCAGGTTCCATGGTGTCCCTGTTGTAATGTCACGATTCGGGGAACCCAACACGCTGGCACACACACACACACACAGAAAAGGTGCCGTACCGGACCTTAGAGTGGCCGGGCTAAGCACGCTAAGATTAGTCAGGAGACAAGCCAAGTAAAGGGAGCCAGAAAACGGGAGAACGAGAAACAAGCCGAGGTCAAAGGAGTGGAGAAGACAGGATAATCGGAATAATGAGCCAAATAATCAGTAACCAGAGAGCAAGACGAGAACACTACGCTACAGGTATCACAAGACCACAACAGGGCACTGAGGGACAGGAAAGGTAAGTATAAATACCCTTGGTTTAATTCTGATTGGATAACTTCCAATCAGAATTAACAATCACACGTGGGGGATATCTATACCTCCCACTGTGATTGTGGTACTGTTTCTTTAACACCGGGTCACTCACGTGACCCTGGCGTTTACTTAATTCATTGACCTTCCAGCGTGCAGCGTTATACATGCTGCCGCTGGGGGGCGTGGAGGACGCTGGTGGCGAGCGGCACAGAGGAGACGCCGCTCGCCGACAGGTAAGCAGAGGGGAGACCTCGGGCGGCGATGGACTGAGGGTGAGTGCTGCAAGTGGCGTGCAGCCTCCCCTCCTAGCCGCCCGCGGATCCCTGACAGTTTCAACTGCAGGTCTGGTGTAAAAACAGTTAGAGTCTGCAGAGGTGCAACAAATAATAAATCTTGTCCTACCAAAAGTTTAAGAATTTACTCTCTCCATATATGGAGAAGAGTTTTTGTGGTTGGGAGCAACTCTGTTGCCTTGTTAGGTACTATATTCCCAGACCACAATGCGAACGGTAATGAGCCTTGTAAAAACATGCACTTTCTAATGCCAGCCACAATGGTGGAGAAACCCTTTCAAGTATCGAAAGACCTTCAGCAAGTAGTGTAGCCTTATCATAAGTTTTGACATTTGGGACACCTAAGCCACCTTTAGCAAATGGAAGCCAAAGCTGGTCTTGTGCAATTTGTGGGGGTTTCCTTTTCCAGATATGCGCATTGATAAGTACCTGGAACTTCTGAAGTATGGTATTTGGAATGGTAATTGGCAATGTCCAAAAAAGATATAGGATATGGGGCAGAATCATCATTTTTATTTTTTGTATGCGACCCAACCAGGATATTTCTTTGTTTTCCCATGTTTTGAGTTTGTGGTCTAATATATATTTTAATGGTAGATGGTTTTCTTTTATTATCAGCGTTTGTGTTATGGGAAGTTTGATACCTAAATAGGATATGGATGTTTTGCGCCAGACAAATGGGTATAATGATTTTAAACGTTGTGTAGTAGCTGTTGAGAGCCCTAATACCAATGCCTGTGATTTTTTGGAATTATTTTTTTAATATGACAATTGGCCATATCTTTCACGCATACTCAATAATTGAGGTATTGATGATTCTGGATCTGATAGAAATAGTAGGACATCGTTTGCAAAAAGAGCAATTTTTAAATCCCCTATTGGCGTATTTGAACCTTTGATTCCTTTCTGGGCTTTAATGTGTCTTACTAGGGGTTCCATGCACAAAATGAAAATTAGTGGGGATAGTGGGCATCCTTGTCTGGATCCATTTGTAATTTGAAATGATCTGGACAAAAATCCAGAGTTATATATTTTGGCCACAGGATTAGAATAAAGAACCCTTATATTACTCAAGAAAGCTAGGGGGATCCCCATTCTTAGCAGTACTTCCTGCATATAAGACCAGTTTAGTTGGTCAAACATTTTCTCTGTGTCGAGGGCTAATAAAAAACCCTTCTGTTGGCTGACTTGTGCCCAAGTGATTACATTCAGAAAATGGCGGGTATTGTCTCCCGGTTCTCTTGACGGTACAAACCCCGATTGCTCCGGTGAAATCAAATCTGTTAACATAGGTTTTATTCATGTAGCCAGAATTTTTACATATAGTTTTATGTCTGTATTTAGTAGAGAAATCGGTCTTAAGTTAGCACCTTCATTGGGCACGTTACCAGGTTTAGGTAGAGTAATAATATGGGCCAAAAGCATTTCTTCCGGTAAAGACCCGGCAACCTTAAAATAATTAAATAAATTTGTAAGATATGGTGTAAGTTGAGCTTCAAAGATTACATAAAAATTATTTGGAAACCCATCTGGGCCCAGAGCTTTATTTTAGGAAGTGTATATATCGCCTTTCTTACTTCATCTTCAGAAAACTATTCAGAAAGAACATTGCAATGTTGGGTGGTTAATCTAGGCAAGTTAACCTCATTAAGGAAGGTAGATATTTCATCCTTTGAAGGCTGGTGCGTATTTATGTCCAGTCTTAAGTTATATAATTTGTGGTAAAAGGAGCCCAACTCCTCCACTACATCTTGCGGATTGTACAATTTTATGCCGTTTGAATCTATCAAGAATGGAATTTTAGTCTGTAAGTATTGGGACTTTAATTTGCTTGCTAATAATTTACCAGCCGTATTGCCCTGCGAGTAATGGGGCTGTTTTAGTTTCCTTAATTGTCTCTCCATTATATTTACAGACATCTCTTGTACTTCCTGTACAAGAAATTAAATAATACAAAAGAAAAATATGTACAAAATTATTTACAAAAATTCTCAGATTTGAGAATAAAGTTAGTAAAGTTCTTTCAAGCAAATTAAAAAAATCTTTCAAAGGATAAAGCAATAAAAAAATAATAGTAGAAGATAAGAGTCTGTTTAATCCCAAAGATATTTCTCAGGCCTGTAGACTCCTACACTTCCCTATATAATCTCCCGGAGCCAATGGTTTCTAATTATGAGATAGATGAACTACTGGATAAATAAAATATTCATAAGATATTCCTAGAAAAACTAAGACAGCTGAATACACCTACCAATATGATGGAAATAATAAATTTAAAAAAAAATCTCACACCTAACAAAGCTCCAGGTCCAGATGGTTTTTCAACCTTATTTTACGAAAAATATTGTGATATCTTGGCCCAGATCCTATTGAAAACATGCTTGGACATTTCTATTACAAAACCTATAACCAAAAGTAATGCTTGGTTTCAGATAGAATAAGCAAATTGCTCGCTAGGTAATTTTCGTACAATACTTTGGACACATGAGCTAAACCAAATAAATTAGTTCTTTCTGATTCAATTCTTACTTTTGTCCCCATTAAAATATTCAAATACAATATGATATATACAACCAGAGGCAAATGGGGATCAATAGAATTACTGATATACTAGAAAATAATTAATTGCTTACCTTTCCAAGTTTACAAAATAAGTATGAATTACCCTCTTGAGATATTTTTTTGTATTTAAGAATTAGGAACTATTTGGAAAAGATTTTTTTTACCTATGAACATCCTATCTACGGGTACTTAGATAGATTGGGATCTAAGGGACTAATAATCAGAACCCTTAAGAAGGAGAGTCTGATGTCCCAAAAATCACTTCTATCATAAAATGGGAGATGGATCTCAATATATCTTATACCCCATATGAATGGTATCAAACCACTGTACAATTTAAAAAAAATATATGCATTGTATATCACTGTTAGAACTTCATTTAAAGATTATATATCAATGGTATTTGGTTCCATATAAAGTTCATAAAATCTATGAAGCATATTCTGTTTCATGTTGGAGATGCAAAAAAGAGATTAGTACAATATTTTATATTTGGTATAGCTGTGATGTGTTAAAATATATTATATTGTGTATATCCACTCTGGTATCAGATTTATTCCTGGACAATATACTTCTTACTGTCACTTTTCCTATTTAATCTAGATTTTCCCCCAATGAATAAAAAATACAAATACCTAATTACTCATATTCTCTTTGCTCTTAAGAAAACTATAGCTCAAAATTGGAAATCTACCAAACCTCCATTATGGAACCAAATAGATGATCAATACTCAGTGGAAAGTAATATTTTAGCCATATCTGGACAATATACCTCATATCGAGAATCATGGAATCCTTAAATTTTGTATAGGAATAAAGATAATGTACCTTAAGATAAAGGAAATGAGTAGACAGGTGAAGGGAAAAGTAAGAGATTTGTGACAGGGCATAAAAAGGAGAGAGAAACTAGGGAAAGAGAAAATTTATATAAAAGTATACAAGAAGAGTGTCTAAAGGTGCTTCTTATTGATAAAATACTGATAATAGAAGTGACGTCCCCAAAACCTAATTATGTAACTCATATACACAGTGCTTCCCCAAACAAACACAAAGTGACAAATATAAATATAACAAGATATCAGTGTACGTAGTGTCACCAGTATTAAAGTGTATGGTATTAAAATACAGAAAATCCAACCATATCACTAGAATCCACTGGGATATCACAGAATACCTAAAACAAAATTAAAACAACATAGTGTGTACTGTATTAAAATATAAAACGTGGGATATAAAAATAGGACTACCACTCACATGGCCAAGAGCCATCCCAGGCTCTGTATTGCAGACTCAAGGGTGCCCATACTGGCTACAGGGTCCACGTTATCACAGCAGGAGATTGCACATCAGATGCTTGGCAAAATAAAAACTTTATTCCAGGATACATAAACTTTAAAAACTTAAAAGAAAATATTGTATACTTCAAACTCAGGTGGGTGTGAAACCTACTGGCAAAGTCACACTCACCACCAAGATTAGTAATCCACTTTAATACTGGTGATATCTTGTAATATTTATAAAGAGAAAATAAAGTAACGGGGGAAAGAAAAGCTATATTTTCTAAAAAATCTTGGAGATTTTTGGCTAGACACCTACTATCTGGCCCTAGACACTGCAGTCATTATTTTTCTTATGTGTATTTTTTGTATATTTGCATGTACATTTGCCTTAAAGAATGGAAATAATATGATGTGTCTATACATGCTATACAAATATTTATTATCATAAATTAATAATATAATGCAATATATGTCAAGTGCTGGAAATGGATTATGCAAATTAAATAAAAAAAGGTCTAAATAGCAATAGTTTAGCATCACATCCTACAATCTGGTAAAATCTTTAATAACCAGCAGCTCTTACAAAAAGAATGTTAAATAATACTGACTTTTACATCGAATTTCTTAAAAATGTTTACAATTATCACTTTTTGTTAACAATATTAGACTGGTGCGGTGACCTAATTGCAGGAGGTATTCATTGGCCGCCGTTCAGGTGTAAGTGAATTAGTATGGGTATAAATTACAGGGCAGGCATAGCTTCGGTGTGCAATACCCCTGAGGACGGCGTGTAATTTCGCCGAAACGCGTGTTGGGTTTTTTGTTTTTGCACTAACGAGCACTGGGCACTATATTTATTTGACTATGGTCTAGGTTTAGATAATAGATTAGAACACCCACGAAGGTGTTATTTAGGAGATTGTGCATTAGCTTAGAGTGTTGTTTCAACCTTAGGATTGTCCTTTCGATTTGGTAAGGAATAAAGGTGGGGGGAGGTTTTGATTTTGGGTATTAGTATTTATTGGTTCCCTTTATGTTACAATTGGGGCACTTTTTCCCCTCTTTTTGGGTTTCCTAATACTATATACCACATATGCAGCCTCTCTCTCCTACTTAGGTTACCCGAGGTGTCTTTGCACGGCACTCAAGGCTGCTAGAGCCAATCAGGGATCCCAGTGAAACTTCAGATATCTGCTAATACGAAAAGTGGTGAAGGACAATCCTCAATTTATGCATTGCAGGACGTAGAGTCAGATTACTTCCTCCCAGCACTTGTGAATGGGAATCCACACTGTAGTAGAGCAGCCTGCAGCTGCTGTTGTAGCTCCTGTCCTTGACCTGTACCTGGTCATCATGGTCCCTGTTGGACTCCAGGGAAGCCACCAATACTGCTAGATATACACAGAAATGCAGAATAACCCTCACCTCATACAAATAATACGAACAGCCCACACACAAACATACACACAATCCCCACAAACTCAACACCACTAACAATTCACATACATGCACACAACCCCACATGCAGCCTCTCACATACATACCCCAAACAACCCTTCACATGCACATACAACCAAGCACACAATGTCACATATCCATCCACACACAATTCCACAAGCAGCCCCCATACACAGCCCACATTCATATGTATCATACACAATACCATAAACTACTTGTGAACATATACAATATAATAGGGATCAAACAATTATCGGTCTAGCCAATATTATCGGCCGATATTCTAAATTTTCAGCAATATCGGTATCGGCCTATAAAGATACCGATATTGCCGATAATGCAGACCAGGGCTGCCATCAGGGCATGACAACTGAGATGGTCTTGGAGGGCCCGCAGCAACACCCTTACTTTCCAGCCCAGCAGCTCCCTTTAGCTCCCCTGTCTAAATCTCACGAGTCCCGTGGCCATCAGAGCGTTGCCACGGGTTACCATGGCAAAACTCCGCACGGCACGCAGGCTGCAAGAGGTAGACAGGGGAACTGCTGGAAAGGGAAGTAAGAGTGTTGCTGGGCCTCCTCTGTAGAGTCCATGCCACCCGACCACCAGGGAATGCCATATCCCCCCTCCCTGGCCAGGTAAGAAGCAGAGAGGGGGGACTAAAACTAACTACACACAAGCTGTCAGCACCTTATTTGTGTACCATTCAATTTTATTTTTTCCTGAGGAAGTCTACCACAGTAGACAAAACGCGTAGAGTTTAATTGTTATTTTATTTTATTTTTAATTATTTTAATAAGCTTTTGCCTGATACTCCTGTGTGGAAACCTCTACCTCATATCACTTGGATGGAGGGAATGCAGAGATGTACTGATGGGCTTTTCAACACCTTGTATATTGTAAGCGTACCCGAATAAAGCGTGTGATTTCCATTTTCAAACAGCGCTGTACTATGTCCACTTATATTTCTTTCATGAATTCATGGACATCTGAGAGATGGTGAATCCATGAAAATCTAAAGCAATACTGATGGGCCTGAAAAAATAATTCAGTCTGTGAGTGCAATATTGTTACAAGGGGCCAATTGTTGTTATATGGTATTTCCCTATGAGTTTTTTTTTCTCTGTTCATATATTACGGTGTATCTTATTTTAACAAGTCTTTTGCATATAAGAATCAAGAATATGTTAACACCTTTGCCTATGCACAGCAAGGCCCTTTCCTCTCCAGTATGTAGTCAAAAAAAAAATACTAAATATACCCAATTCTAAATACACACAATTTATTTTGCATTTAAGGGAGAACATTTAACCTCGGTAAGGGATAGGTTAAAACCCAGTAAAATAGATAAAGACATTATATTACATTCTGTTACTTTATATAATGACATCGAGAAGAAATCAACCTGAATCTAAACTTGAATCATCTTGTCAGGTATTTTTACATACTCATGTGTAACCGCAGCTGGTTCCCTTATTTACCACTATAACGTCTTAAAGCATAGAACTTGGCAGGGCTAACCATACAGATATCTTTCATATAGTTAGTGTAAGAGATCATCTATTTAACATATATAAATAATTGAGAATACAATTCCTTGTCTTGGAAGCAATAACATTTTGTCTTTTTGATATTTATTATATAAAAATATAAATATAGACATATAAAATCCATTATAGCAGAGTTTATAAGATTAAACTCAATGCTTGCAAATATCATTAATAGGTTAACATACCCTTCTGAACATGTCATCATGTCAGCTTCTATGTTATTTTAAGATGGAGCAACGTCTGTCTCCAAGTCTCTCCTCTCTGTCTTAACATTTTAAAAGTACTCCTATTTATACCTTAGGTGTCGTCATTTTAGGGTTACCATAGTTCATATATGAAAAAGTAACACTTCTTTTACTTTATTTATTTTAGGACCTCCCTTAATTTGGCAAACATACAAGGCCATAACTAAAGGGTGTATACTTCATGGAAATTTTCCTGACTTAGTTCAAGATGGCATCTTAAAGTCTGAACATCCTTATCTACTAAGGTTACCACAGTATATTACGTACTGAAAGAGTCGTAGCATAGCCTTGAAGCTTGTTTATGCATTATTGTTATTGTAATTCGTCTGGAAAAAAAATGTCTCAAACATATTATGCACTGTAGGTAGGTAAGAGGTTATTGCTTAAAGAAACAGTTCCGAAAAACAATATGTTCCATTTCTAACACCTTGTCAGTTCGCAACATCTCTTAAAGACAAAGTGGACAGTTTAAGAAATACAACATTTCATTCTAAAACTTGTAATATTTGCATTTGCCCATAACATATGTAACACAATTATGCAGTGGCCTGTCCATCTGTCCATACATAACCAACTGGTCATAATTTGATACAAATTTGAATTGAGATTTGTTATATATGCTGCTGTTTCCATGCGTGATCCGCTTTATAAACAAAATGTTTTCCATTGTCTAATATTAAAATAAGAATTTGGAAAGAAAATAACAAAATATATTTAAAAAGGAAAATATTTATGTAAGGGTAGTATAGAATGGTTTCAGATCTTAACAGTCAGGAATAAATTAACTAGGTAAACAAAACTTTTACTTTTAAAAAAATATATTGATAGCTGCTGAGTAGAGTTGAGCGAACCCGGTCTGTAAAGTTCGGGTTCGTACCGAACATTACGTTTTTGGACCCCGGACCCGAACACAGACATATCACTGTATGTTCGGGTTGGAGTTCGGTGTTTGGCGATTTAATGACGCGTTTTGAAAGGCCAATCAACAACCATTTGACTTATGTGCCCTTAGAAGCGATCCCAGCCATGCCTACTAATGGCATGGCTGTCATTGGCCAGTGCAGCATGTGACCCAGCCTCTATATAAGCTGGTTATTTAGTATTATTAAATTATGCCCCTACTCGCTATATCGCGAGTAGGGGCATGTCTATTAAACAGTGAGCAGCCTGTGGCTGCTCACTGTTAAAAAAAAACAAAAAATTCCCCAATCCTGAGCCCCCACCTGCGATGCGCGAATGGGGGCTTTTAAACTAAAGGGGGGACCTATTGCCTGAGTGGTGGGTGGGGGCCCTAAATATCAATAAGGGGGGACCTATTGCCGTCCCCCCTGGCCCTCACCCCTGAGCCATAAATAAAAATTGGGGGGACCTAATGTCCTCCCCCCTGGCCCTCAACCCTAAACGGTGGGTGGGGGCCATAAATAGAATTGGAAGAGGGATCTAATGTCAAGCTAACCAATCAGAGTGCTCTGAGTCATTTTACACAGCGTGGGGAAATTCCCAAAACTTGCCCATG
>OW240915.1:300671092-300691262 GCA_933207985.1 Pelobates cultripes | reverse complement strand
CTCTGTAAAATGACACAGAGCACTATGATTGGATGGATTTCAAGCTAACCAATCAGAGTGCTCTGTGTCATTTTACACAGCGTGGGAAAATTCCAAAGAACTTTCCCACACTGTGTAAAATGATACAGAGCACTCTGATTGGATGGATTTCAAGCTAACCAATCAGAGTGCTCTGTGTCATTTTACACAGCGTGGGAAAGTTCTTTGGAATTTTCCCACGCTGTGTAATTTGACTCATAACAACACTCTGATTGGTGGAATGAAAGTAACCAATCAGAGAATTATGAGTCAGATTGCACAGCGTGGGAAAATTTCAAAGAACTTTCACACGTTGTGTAACATGACATAGAGCACTATGATTGAATGGATTTCAAGCTAACCAATCAGAGTGTTCTGTGTCATTTTACACAGCGTGGGAAAATTCCAAAGAACTTTCCCACGCTGTGTAAAATGACACAGAGCACTCTGATTGGATGGATTGTTAACCTTGTTAAAAGTATTTATTGAGTTTGTAACCTATCCATAAGCTTGTCTATTACTAAGGTAAGTTGTGGCACTTTGGGGCACGACCATTTTTGTGCTAATGCCCTACGGGCCGCTAAGTTTATCATGTTTAGGAGTTTTTGTTCATGTTTAGTCAGGTTGTCCGTAGGTCTAGATAGTAGGCTTGCCCATGGGTCTTGGTTCATTCTCCTCTGTAGGGTCTGAGAGCCAAGAGTCTGCTACCATTGGGCACCCGTGGATATAAGTATAGCTTTTTTTTTTACATGGAGAATCAACACATTAATGTATATAGTTTTTTATTTTATTTTACACAAACATATTTATTCTACAATTTTATATTTATAAAATTATAACATACAAAAGATGGGAATGAAGCAGCAGACTGTGCTCTACACTTTAATACCTGACTTTAATATGTAATAAAGTGAGTGAAAAAATTGAAGGTATAACGCAGGTCAACCTAACTAATTGCACTCAAGTGGGACTCCATACATTAGAGTATCTCCTTGTAAAACATGCAAATCAGGGAACGTGTTGGGAATACCAACTCTGCTATATCCCACCACACTTTGGAGATGGCCGTACACCACATACCCACAGGCTGTGGTGAGTCTAGGGAAACATTAACATTATTTGCACCTCAATATTCTTGCACATGTAATTGAGTATTGGGAGACAAAAATTGGAAAAAGTAATAATAATCATGCCAAATACTAAGTCATAGGCACATGTAAAGAATGCATACCATACATTTTCTGTATGATGAAATCTATCAGATTTAAATCGCTACACATGACTCCATATCTGAATAATTGCGCTGCAATTACATCCTCTGCTATATCAGTTATCTTTAATGGAACTACTTTTTTGGATCAATTAATTTACTTCAACCACATTTAGAGTAAAGAATTACCAGAATGGAACAAAAAAGTAAAAAATACCACAAAAAGCAGACTTAAAACGCTTATTTATATTTTCAATTTGCCTCACAGGCAATTAAAGAATTAGATAATACAGTACAATATACACACTACTCAAGATAATAACTGTAGTGAGATGTATACAGATACTTAACTTAATTATTACAGCCTCCCAAGATCGTTACCCAGAGAGAACGACCTTTTAACATAGATAACCACAAGCAACACAGAACTTCGGGATACGGCTGGAAAGTTAATCTAAAAGGAACACAAAAAATATACACAAAATAGTGAAGTACAATTAACACATGGTTTTCCGCTGAATACAAATGCACTCACAGAATGAAGTAGAATATATCGCTCATAGGGTGCCTCCCCTAGTGGAATGGGGGGTTGGTAATCCCTTGGCTCCTTCTAGGCTTCCTTAATAATGCTCAGGACTCCAAACAGGTAATGGTAGAAAAAAGATGTATTTATTGATAAAAGGTGAATATTCACCATCAATATAAGGTATAATAAAAAGAAGAACGGTATGGTCCTACGCGTTTCGTTCTGCAAAGAACTTCATCAGGGACCGTATATAAAGAATAAAATCAATATACAATTACAGTATATAAAAAAACATCCTATTCCCCCCATCCCTGAGTCCTCTTTAAAAAAACATCCTATTCCCCATGTTCATTGGTGGTTCCGTGGGTGGTATCCAGTGACTGCTGTTTAATTGGTTCTGGGAAGGAGCTGTTCAGCTGTTTTTCATCCTCCCTGTGTTGCTATAATCAATTTTGGCGCGTTCGGGCGACCGGAACCGGAAGTGGGAAATGAATCGCACTTCCGCGTTCCACTTGCGTTCCACATGCGTTCCACCCGCGGCTGAAATGCGTTCCACCTTCATTGTGTCTCAGTGTAAATGTATGATCAGGAGAAAACAATAAAAAAACACAAAATATTCTATCTGCTAAAGAGAAAAAAATATTAGTAACCTTATTTACTTAATATAATCAATCACCATTAGGTTATTATAATTAAACAGTATCACACTGTATTTCTTAAAGTGAAAGGTGCGTTCAAAGTGCACAATTTATATAATACATGTACTCCTATTATCAACAAAACATTATATTTCAAGTGTAACATGCATGATTAGACTATATGATATATATCAATATCCATTAATTATTAGTAAATGGTTCGTGCCATAAGAATTTTTTAGAAGAATAACATAACATAAAAAAATATATATAGAAATTATAAATTGGAATTAAAAAGAACTAAATTTTATAGTGTTCCTATAGAGAATCTCCAATATTAAGTGGAGTTACACATATATCTAATATCCCAAGTGGTTGTGTTTTGCCCATTGATTAATAATTGTATACAGGATAATATTTTTATCAATACCTGTATATCTCCAAAATACAAAAAGGCCGTACTCCCAAATATAGTTAAATTCCTGAATATTGAAAAAAATCCAACTAGTGTATATAGTATATATACAGGACAATTTAGCTATATATTTACTTTTATATAACCCATATGGAGGACGGAAGGTTGTATTTTAGTCAGAATCATCATCATTCATAGAATAATGATGTATAAGGAAATAAATGTATGTATAAATAAAAATCAATTTTGGATTCTAATCCAAAAAACAAACTAAATCGATACCAATATTGAGGCCCCTCGGTTCTAGAGTATTTAACCGATGTATCCAGAAAGTCTCCCTTTGGGATAGTTTCTGGATTCTATCACCCCCTCGCCAGAATGGAAAAACTCTTTCAATGCCCATAAAGATAAAATCCCGAAAAGTAAATACTGGACAATTAGAACAATGGGCCGAAACTGAATGAGTTTGAAGTTTCTTCTTGATATTATTCAGATGTTCAAGTATTCTGACCTTTAGAATCCTCTTTGTACGCCCCACATATTGTTTGCCACAGGGACACTGTAGTAAATAAACCACATAGTCCGAGTGGCAACCAATTTCAGATTTCACCTTGAATGTTTCCCCTGTGACGTTACTATGGAACAACTGTATTTTGGACAATGATGTAGTAATACAGGCCTTGCAGATTCCACAGCCTCTAAAAAAAACAATAGTGGAAGAAGAATGGATATTAGGAGGTTTAATAGCGTAGCTAGGAGCCAGTAGGTTCTTAAGATTCTTATTCTTTTTATAGATCACCATAGGGCGATCCGATAAAGACTCTCCCAAAACTGGGTCCCGAAGTAAAATGGGCCAGAAATCCTGCAAACTTTTTTTGATTTTATGATGGTCGGTATTGTATTGAGTTATAAAAGATGATTTGAAGTTTTTATTATTTTCATTTGTACTGCCCTTGTCTTCTAATAATGAACTACGTTGTACCGAGCTGATGGAACGGATTTCTTTGTCCAAAGCATTTCTTTTATAACCTCTATCCATAAGCTTTTTCTTAATATATAATGATTGGGTCCTAAAATCCTGAGGATTAGAGCAATTACGTCTGACACGTGTAAACTGACTTCTAGCTATGCCCCGTAACCACGGTTTATGGTGACAGCTACGTTGGTGTACGTAGCCGTTACCATCTGTGGGTTTGAAGAAACATTTGGTCTGTATTTGTTCTTGATCACAGAAAAGGACCAGGTCCAAAAAGTGAATTTCATATTTATTCCATACTGGAGTAAAGACCAGATTGTACTGGTTGCAGTTAAGGTATTGAACAAACTCCTGAAAAGCAACCGAAGATCCCTTCCAAATAATAATAACATCATCAATATACCGCCGCCATAGGACCAGGCTCTCCCTCCAGCCATGCCCAGACCACACAAAAAGTTCTTCCCATCTTCTCACGTAGGTGTTGGCATAGCTGGGGGCGAACCTGGTACCCATGGCGGTCCCAGTGGTTTGTAAATAATAATCACCATTAAAGAAAAAATAATTGTGATCCAAAATAAATTGAACTGAAGAAAAAATAAACTCTCTATGACCTACAGATAATCTATTATCTTTGGACATATAATAATCAATGGACTCCAAACCTAAGTGATGACTGATCACAGTATACAGAGAGGTCACATCTAGTGTGGCCCAACTGTATTCCGATTTCCATTCAATACACTCCAGTTCTTGTAAAAAAGATTTTGTATCGCGCACATAGGAAGGCGCTCCCTGTGCATATTTCTGCAAAAAAGAATCAACGTAGGCAGATAGATTAGCTGTTAGTGAATTTACACCGCTAATAATAGGACGCCCTGGTGGATTAGGGAGGCGTTTGTGTGTTTTAGGAAGAAAATAAAAAATCGGTATAACAGGGTTTTTTTGAAATAAAAAGTCTAAATTTTTTTGAGTAATAATCCCACTGTTATATGCCTGATCTAGAAGGATCCCAAGTTCCATATTAAAACGTGACGTTGGGTCATTGGCTAGAGTGGTGTAAGTATTTTTGTCCCCCAATATATTAGCAGATTCTTCTAGATAATAGGAGGTGGTCATCAAAACGATGCCACCACCCTTATCCGCCTCCCTAATTATTAGATCATCACGATCCATTAAATTTTTTAAAGTTTCTTCCTCTCTTTTGGTAAAATTAGAGGCTCGGGATCTTTTCTTATCATTTGTACTAAAAGACTGGAACGTTTGATTCACCATATGTTCAAATGTCTCTAAAAACGGACCTTTGCTTTGTATAGGAAAAAAATGTGATTTACGTTGAAAATTATAATTAGAAGGGGTGATTGAAACATTCACGGTGTCATCCGAAGGTGGTGGGTTTAAGAGAAAATGTCTTTTAATAGTTAGTGAACGAATAAATTTCTTTAAATCTATAAAGAGGTTAAAATCATTACAGGTTTTACTAGGAGCAAACTTCATTCCTTTAGACAATAAATTAATCTCATCATCTGTCAGGGGGGTATTGGTTAAATTAAAAATACCTCTATCTATTTCCCTTTGTACCAAAGGATAGACAACCTTGGATGGTGTAACTAATCCTCTGTTCTTACTCTTTTCGTCGGTGAGTTCTGATATAGAGGGGCAAATCGATTGGTATGTTCCCAAGTTTCCATCCTTGGGCGGAAATAGTTGGTGATAGTTTTTTCTTTTGGACCCCGTGGTCTCCCCTGAAAATTTATTTCTCGGTCATTATACTGTGTATTTTTTCCTTGAGTCTCTGTTGTATCCCTTGTAGCTTGGGCATATGATCTTAAATTATGTGTCCTTTCAGGGGACTTGTTCCTAGATAAATGAGGATTAGTTGGTACTCTATTAAATGTCTCTTGGTGACCATTTAATCCATCATGTTGTGATCTGGGAAAGTTTTTTTGTCTCGCCCCAGATTGGGAATTTGTTCTTATTCTATTAGGGGGAGGTCGTGAACTATTTCTCTTCCTATTGTTATATGACGGAGTGTGTAGTCTCCTTCTGCGTACTTTATTTCGCATTGAAAAAGTTTCTAACAATTTGTCTTCCCTGTCCCTACTATATTTTTTATTTTTTGTTTCTGCAATTTTTTCATCTAATTTTTTTATATTATTCTGAAGGATTTCTTCTCTCTCTTTAAATTCTTCACTTTCAAACCCAGAGGGTGGATTTATATCCAAATCCATTAACTCAGATTCTAATTTATTTTGTATGTCTTTTGAATATTTTATAATGAGTTGAATTAACTGAAAGGAACAATTCATTAAAATTTCATCCCATTCTTGTAAAAAAAGGTCATCCTCCAGTCCAAATGCTGGAGTTTTATCTATCCTCAGACCCCTGGGAATAAGACCCTCTTTGAGATAATTCTCCAAATAAGCTACCTCCCACCACTTCTTAGTTTCGGCAGCCAACAATTTTTCTTTCTTTTTGAAAAATTCATCTAGCCCCTTAAAGGGTTGTGGTTTCTCCCACTCTTTAAACATAGCCTCAAACTTCTTTTGCCGATTAGTTTGTAAATTCGATAAAAAATTGGCATTAGTAGCCATACTTTGTCAAATAGATATATGTGTAAAAGAAACTGGGTAAAAAACAGATAATACAGTACAATATACACACTACTCAAGATAATAACTGTAGTGAGATGTATACAGATACTTAACTTAATTATTACAGCCTCCCAAGATCGTTACCCAGAGAGAACGACCTTTTAACATAGATAACCACAAGCAACACAGAACTTCGGGATACGGCTGGAAAGTTAATCTAAAAGGAACACAAAAAATATAGTGAAGTACAATTAACACATGGTTTTCCGCTGAATACAAATGCACTCACAGAATGAAGTAGAATATATCGCTCATAGGGTGCCTCCCCTAGTGGAATGGGGGGTTGGTAATCCCTTGGCTCCTTCTAGGCTTCCTTTATAATGCTCAGGACTCCAAACAGGTAATGGTAGAAAAAAGATGTATTTATTGATAAAAGGTGAATATTCACCATCAATATAAGGTATAATAAAAAGAAGAACGGTATGGTCCTACGCGTTTCGTTCTGCAAAGAACTTCATCAGGGACCGTATATAAAGAATAAAATCAATATACAATTACAGTATATAAAAAAAAAATGTAACATGTACATGTAATTGAGTATTGGGAGACAAAAATTGGAAAAAGTAATAATAATCATGCCAAATACTAAGTCATAGGCACATGTAAAGAATGCATACCATACATTTTCTGTATGATGAAATCTATCAGATTTACATCGCTACACATGACTCCATATCTGAATAATTGCACTGCAATTACATCCTCTGCTATATCAGTTATCTTTAATGGAACTACTTTTTTGGATCAATTAATTTACTTCAACCACATTTAGAGTAAAGAATTACCAGAATGGAACAAAAAAGTAAAAAATACCACAAAAAGCAGACTTAAAACGCTTATTTATATTTTCAATTTGCCTCACAGGCAATTAAAGAATTAGAGTGAATTGATTCTTTCCAAGCGATTATCTTGTGTAACCTAATTTATTCAAAATGGAAGCTTAACTTTTCTGATTCTGCTAATTACATCTTTAACCCTCTCATTACTTAGCACTATTTTATTGAAGTATATTAGCATAACCTTTATTTAAAACAAAGGGTACATAGTATATAAACATATAACACAGCAATTTTGTGTTTATCTTATTTTGAAAACTTAAAAATTTAACTTATGTAAATTAAAATAACAATTAAAAGCTTTAGACAGTATATAAAGTGCCCTTAAAATTGTAGTATTTTACACATTGTTGAGATATAATTGTTGAAGGCAAAAAACTGCTTTAGCAATCTTTATCACTGTCCGGACTGCTAATGTAATGGTAACAGTGAAATGGTAGAGCCCAATCACTACCCCCTTCCCTGACTCCTGGAATAATACAACTCATTCAAATTACCTTTACTGTTTGGAAGCAAGATGTGAGCTTACATTTCAGCAAGCATACAAGTATTATATGGTGTTGGTGTTTAAATGCAGATGTGTATTTGTGTGTAGTGTTGGCAATTGAATGCAGGGCTGTTTTTGTGCACAGGGCTGACATTTGAATGAAGGTGTGCATTTGTGTATAGTGTCAACATTTAAATGTCAGAGTGTTTGTGTGTAGTGTTGGTGTCTGAATGCAGGGATGTGTTTGTGTATACTGTTGGTGTTGAACATAAATACTCACCACAGAAAAGCATAAAAACTGCCACACAAAGTTACACGCCAAACACAGTCCCAAGTAGACAGTAAAAGGCAGTCATACACACACACACACAGTTACAGGCAGACAGTCACATACACAGTCAGTCATACACAGGCAGTTACACACACAGTTTAAAGGAGACAGTCACATACACACATACACAAAGCTGCAGGCAACCACAGACAGACAGTTGCGCACACCTAAGGCAAATCAGTCACATACAGTTACAGGTAGACAGTCACATACACAGTCACACACACTGTCCCAGGCAGGCAGTCATGTTCACACAGTTATACACAGTCATACAGTCACACAGTTACAGACAGTCACACACACACACACACACAGTTACAGGCAGTCATTCACACACACAGTTACAAGCATACAGTCTCCCATACACAGTTACAGGCAGACAGTCACACAGTTACAGGCAGACAGTCACACACACACACACACACGCACACACACACACACACACTCACACACACACAGTTACAGGCAGTCTATCTCTCTCTGACACACACACAGTTATAGACAGTCGCACACAGTTGCAATCAGACCCACACACACACACACACACACACAGTTACAGGCAGTCTCTCTCACACACACACAGTTATAGACAGTCACACACAGTTGCAGTCAGACGCACACACACACACAATTACAGGCAGTCACACACACAGTTACAGGCAGACAGTTACATACACAGTGACAGGCAGACAGTTACACAGAGTAACAAATAGTCACACACAGTTACAGACAGTCAGTGACACACGCAGTTACAGACAGACTGTCAGTCAGTCACACACAGTTACAGACAGTCACACACACACACACACACACACAGTTATGGCAGAAAGTTACATACACAGTCAAAGACAGTCACACACAGTTACAGATAGTCACACACACAGATACATACAGTCACACACACAGTTTAAGGCAGTCACACACAGTTACAGACACACACAGTTACAGGTAGACACACAGTTACAGGCAGACACACAGTTACAGACACACACACACACACACACACAGACAGGTACCTTTCTACATTATGCTCTGGAAGGGGGAGTAGTGAAGGCTGCAGCCCCTGTCTGGAAGTTGTGGATGCAGGAACTCCTTCCTGCTTCCCCCTCTGTGTGCAGCATAACTAGACAGCGGGTAGAGGGCACACTTAGCGCCGCCGGCTGATGATTTAGCCCCACCCCCACAACTGGTTTAACTCCGCCTCCTCTGTCGATCTAGCTCAGACTCTTCATCAGTGTGTGAGCTGTGTCGGCCGCCTGGTGCCCCTGCTGTTATGGTTTTCCTTTGTGGTCGCACAGCTTGCACATCCCTAAGGCTGGCCCTGCATATGAGATACATAAGAGATGCACACACAGACTGCCATATAAGCAAAGATACACTGACACACTCATGCATCAGTCCACAAACACTGACAAACTGACAGACACACAAGCACGATCCACAAACAAAGACACACATGCACAGATAATCATAGACACAAATATGCAAACACTGACAGAGATGCACAAATTCATATGCAGATTCACATACACGGACCTACATAATTATTATCCTTTTTCCAGGCAGAGATTTGTCTGCTCTATCTGAATCAGTTTCTATCACAAATTGTTCAAATCAATACTGCATATTTACATAGCTTGCATAAATTCACTTGTAATGTTCTTACCCATTATTTTGACAAAACAAGTGACATGGTTCATATAAATTTCAAATGTAACCTTCTTCCCAACACAGATTCAAAGTAAGATATTTGGATATGTATATGTGGGTACATTCCTACAGAAAATTGAACTCCATGGAAGTGAGTATGCTAATGCTTTTTCAGCATTCTGTTAATACACTCCATAGAGCCTTTGATTGAGGGTGATACTGTATGTGAAAATTCTATTGTGTCCCAAACATATTACAAATGTATCACACAATGGGGACCATTATCAGACTTGATGATCCTCAGAATCTAAAACATTTGAAACAAAATAATCTGTTTTGAGGGTGATACTGTATGTGAAAATTGAAGATTATGCTAGCTTTAGTGTACTAATAATCTTAATTTTAATAATGACAGGAGGCGAGTATTTTGCATATCTCTCTTTACTAACTCCATACAGCAGTAAAGAAACACATAGAAAAAAGAACCAATCACAGGAGAGCAGGATGTACACAAAGCAATGTGACCTTATCATTTCCTCTTTCAGAAAGCGACAACAAGCAGAAGTAAATATATAGCAAATAATAAAACTAATAATAACTCCAAGTTTCCATGTGCAAAGGAGCAAACTTCCAAAGAATTCAATACGAACAACGAAAAAGAGTTCAGGGTTGAGACAAATCCGAAGGATAAATTCTCCAATAGTTTCACATGGACTGCCAATTATCTTCAGAGACGAATCATACTGAAAAGAGAATATGTGACAGGTTTAGACATAGACACGAACATGTAACTCCAATTAAAGTACCACCTAACATCCCATTGGAGAATATAGTAACTATAATCTGATAACTGAGTAATTGTAATGAGAACTCTAATGAGGATTCCATATTAATGGAAGTACGAACATATCATATAAGCAACAATGTGAGAGGCAAACCTACCTTAGCCCCTGATATCTGCAAAGCAAACGAATAGAAAGGGTGGGCAGCGAAGTAGGGGGGAAAATACTCGCCTCCTGTCATTATTAAAATTAAGATTATTAGTACACTAAAGCTAGCATAATCTTCAATTTTACCACATAACAGGAGGCTTCGTATTTTGCATTTTTAACGCTGAGAAAAGAGTATAGAACTAAATAAGAGTTCTACGGTGTGCCAAGAGACCCAGTATTCGGCATTGTGGGGAGGTCTTCCCCATTGAGTGCCCACATATACACCATCTAATGGGAAATTATACAAGACCAAGTCTGACCGATTGTCAGCAGGATGTTCAGTCCCGTAGAGTGAAAGGAGAACGACCTCCACAACTCATAAGCTGGAGAGGTATGACATTGGGTAGTTGGTATCCTAGAGGATCCTAGTCCCTTGGGCATCCTCAGGTAGTGATACCGGCTGCAGTTCCGTCTCCATCCTCACATAAGGGATCAAGATGCAGGACCGAACCAGACAGGCTGGGAATGTCCAGATGTAGGGGTAGGGTCTGGGTTCCCAGGGAAAATATTCTGGAAATATTCTGGAATTCTTAGGAACATCAGGAGGCTTATCAGGCTTTCTGATCAAAGTAATATTAGCCAAAATAATATCTTCTGAAAAGGGCTGCCATACATAACTGACTGAAACAATGAGAAGGGGTGGGGAACAAGCTTTAGTTAAAACATTTTGTAGTATGCCATCTTAAATCCATATTGCCCAGGTGCTTTGCTGGGCTTCAGAGGATATGGAGTAAACCATCTTCTCAGTAATAGGAGCCATACAATACTCAGTCTTGGAATCACACAACTCAGGTAGTGAAAGTTGCACAAGATAGGAATATAGCATATCAAGTAATGTAGATTTAAAAATTCGGAATGGTCAGGTTAAAGATTATAGATGCAGGAATGAAATTCAGTAATTCAGTAGAGGTCAAATGACAAATCTACCATCAGGTCCCTTGGTGGAAGCTATAGTCTACAAAGAGAGTTTGCTGCAGAGTCACCAGGCAAGCGGAGCATCCATTATATTATTGCATTCAAAGATAGAGTAAATATGTATATAAAATGCTTTTATTTTGCATATTACATGCATGGAATTGTGCAATGTTTAGTGGATATACCACATTGGAAGATACATAGTACTTTAATGAAATTCTATGGAAGTCCAAATGCATTAAATAAATCATGAAAGGACTTTTACATAAGTCTCCAAGTAGGGTTTCGCAGGCCGACCAATGATTTTTAGAATTTTAATTTATGCACGCCCATTCAGGCAGATTTAAATGATGGAGAGCAGCAAGTGGAGGAATGACCTGAGGAAGCCGATACAAGGCGAAACACGTCATCACTTTACGCCACATCATCACATCACAACATTTCATATGTCAATACGAAACTCCACCCCCATGAAGTGCCCTGAAGCATTCACAGCCCGAAGTAAGGCTGAAGCCGGCGGCTGACTGGAGGGACTGTATCTGTATGCTTAAGAAGGAGTCACAAGCTGGAGTTGGTATGGTATAATTGTATTTAATATCTGGAAATAAAGCTCTGAAAGTGCTTGCTGCTGCCACCTAGTTCTTCACATACCTGGCTTGGGATATTAAAAGTGGTGAAAGCAGGACCAGACTATTTTTGCTCCCCACTTGTGAGTGGTATTCTAATTGGTATATAAATTTTATTTATAATTGTTTTTTTGTTGTTTCTTTATTATTGTTTTCTATTAAAATTCTGAAGAAAACATCTGCCATTTGGGCTAAAAAGGTAAATAGCACAGTGTAAGTGTTGTTTTGACTTCATTCATGCATTATGGAGTGTATGAACAGAATTGCTTATTTCCCCTGGAGTTCTATTTTCTGTAGGAGTGTACCCAAATATACAAACCTAAGAATCTTACTTTGAATTTGTGAGGAACAAGATTTCTGCAGCGTGTCTGCTGATGCTAGTAGGCGCTCACCGCAGCCCAGGTATGTTTGCCGGGATAACCCTTACCATCGGGTGAGAGGGAGAAAAGGAGAGGACCCAGGGAGCCACAAAAGTATAGGTAGCCAGTAAAGGGATCGGCAGTGTCCCCCTCACCAACTGTTAATAGGCCACAGGTCTGCTCCACTTCAGGTCCGCCATGCACCAGCCACTGGGCACACTCTACTCAAGCCTACAAGATTATGTCTCCAGCACAGGCCTGAAAAAATTGTTGGATACGGGTAATAAGGCTTTAAAAATATTTTTTTCCACCATTTGTCTCAGAACTCTCTGGCTATGCATCCTATCCTCACTTTTAAAATTTAAAAGGAAACATGTAACTTGTTGTTTGTTAAGAACATTACAAGAGAATGTGTACGAACACTACATGAGAATTTATGCGCGCTATACAAATATTCAGTATTGAACAATGTGTGGGAGAAACTGAATCCACTGCAGACAAATGTCTGACTAGAAAAGGTCCATGGAATGCCAATTGGGAAGGTTTTTGTCATTCTCTCCAAGTTAGGTATTACTGTTTTGATACTTGGGTGAACAGACAGAAAATATGTAAAAGAATGTTTGGTATATATTGACCAATGCAAATTAATAAAAAAGGGAAATTGCTAATTGAACATCATTACTGGCACTTGTTTCCTATATTTCTGATTTGGGTTAAGCTTGGATAAGGTGCGGAACTACTGACATTGCAATTGGTCACACCCCAGCTGGTCAGATGTTTCCCCAGCATCCATTGTACATGCAGGCACCATTAACAGCCAGACAAGTGGCAGGCAGTGATTGACCTAGCACGTGTTTCTTTCAATTTTCTATGCACTAGTTACCTTTGCCTGGTCAAACCTTTCAGCATGGTCAGCAGCACATGCAATTATATCAGGTTTTGTTTTGTTCTGGCATTCATGATGCAGAACACTATACCATTAAACCTATATATGCATAATATGAGCTGCATCATAGATGGGTGCCCAACCTACCCGCATAATCACATTACTCAGGACACAAGCCAATGATAACTTAACTGGGACTTACCTTTTTGACCTCAGTTCCTTAACCTGTCATAGTTTCAGTTGCCAGAAAGTGTATTATTTAACTTACAATGTGTTATTCTGGTATTGACTTCTGTCTATATATAAAGCATTATATACTCTTATACATTAAGTCTGGCCACTCTAAGGTCCAATAATATGTACTGTCTCAGAATAGGGTACTATTCACTGCATTGTTTGCATGGTGGATAATGAACCTTGACAGCAATCAGGGATATACCATGATAAACTGCAAAGATGTCTATATTAAGTCATGGTGCCAGAGGTAGAAACACTTCCTGTGCCAGAGAACAAATGCATGCATGATGATAACAATATAGATTTAAATGAAGCTAAGGATATTCAGGTGGTGAAAGAATTAAAAAAAAATCCTGATACCATCATGACAATCAACACAATGCGAGCAGCCAATTCTACTTGTGATATGAAGAAGTGCTCAGTATCCAGTGGAGCCAATAAAGTAGGCATCCAACAATGAGCCAGGTATTGTTAGCAAAGAGACCTTCTATCAAGAAGTTGAGTGAGGAGCTGCTACATTGATATGAAGATGTTTACTGAAAATTTGGAAGTAGATATTTACAGGGATGCAAATTTGAATATGAAGCAAAACCTCAGGAAATTACTGACTTAAGGAACTGAGGTATATATATAAACAAAAGTATTGGTATCACTGAGCAGGTTAGCAAGCGGAAGTACGCAACTTTCACCTTAAAGTCTCTGGTGCAAAGAGATTTTAAATTAGCAAATAAAAGTACTTTTTCTAGTAGGAACATTATGGAGGTGGGCCATTTTGAAGGGAAACCAATATTTTTTTTCTGTAATGCTACATATGTCTCAAGTTTGTATTTTTATTTATTTTGTTTCTTTTCACCAAAGTTTTATTGGGAATACACAATGGGGATAGTTATTCTGTGATGCTACCAACTTGGGCAATAACAGGTAACTAATTACTATTTTTTTTTATATTATGAGATGGAATGTGTCAAGTGTGCACTTACCGAGTAATTAATCAACGTAATGAATATAGGAACCTATGTTTACAGGAATTATTATCAGTCATCACAAGCTGTGGAGTAAGTAGCAGCTGGCATTTGAAACACACCCTCTGGTTGCAGTTATACAAAAGCGACAAGGAGAGAACAATTTTCATTTTGGAAAGTGGAGTGATAAACACATGGTTCAGTTTCTGTGAATGAAGCGAAGAACTGCAATGCTAATAGAATCCTTATAAAGATCACATTTGAACTTCAATTTTAAACTCAGTGTATATTATAGTGTAAGTTTGTGTTTGGTTTTTGGTAAACTCTATTATCAAATTACAGTGTGTGCCATCACTCTATATTGATTGATATTTTATGGGAACAGCTGAAGTACCTTTTCAAATACTAAAATGTACTGTGAGAGCTAAATCAAGTTATTCACTTTCATATGCATATTTCCTTAGATATGTTTCAGCATAAAATTAATAATGTTTAATATTTATATTTTAGCACATTCAATATAACAACCCAGTATATATACTTTATATATGGTCAGCATATCCGTCTTTCTATATAACTTAGGAACTTACACTAAGTAACTCAGTTTCCATAGGGGCTAAAGTACAACTCCAATGATAAAATCCAAATTAGTTTTGAATGTTTTCCAGATGCCCTCTCCTTTTATCCACCTCTGTCACTTGTCTCACTTATCTTTCTTATAGTAAATATTCTTAGTTAATTCCAACTTTAATTGGCTACACAAGTGTCAATTTGAATGTTTCATTCCTCAAAGAAACCTTGGCTAAAGTAGAAACATAAATTGTGATGGCAGATAAGAACCATTCGGCCCATCTAGTCTGCCCAATTTTCTAAATACTTTCATTAGTCCCTGGCCTTATCTTAAGTCTAGGATAGCCTTATGCCTATCCCACACATGCTTAAACTCAATATCAATATCCTTCTGAAGATACAAGTGAGGTCTCACCAGTGTTCTGTACAATGGCATGAGCACTTCCCTCTTTCTACTGCTAATACCTCTCCCTATACAACCAAGCATTCTGCTAGCATTTCCTGCTGCTCTATTAAATTATCTACCTACCTTTAAGTCATCAGAAATAATCACCCCTAAATCCCTTTCCTCATGTGTTGAGGTTAGGACTCTATCAAATATTCTGTACTCTGCCCTTGGGTTTTTACATCCAAGATGCATTATCTTGCACTTATCCACATTAAATCTTAGTTGCCACAACTCTGACCATTTTATCTAGTTTACCTAAATCATTTGCCATTTGGCTTATCCCTCCTGGAACATCAACCCTGTTACAAATGCAGAATCTGACCAAACCTCACAGACATAGATCCTAATACTCACAAAGTTAACTTAGCCCTATTTTCTTCACCATTGTTGAAATAGTTGAAATTGTTAATTTACAACATCTATTTATCAGCTGCCAATCTAGTTCAATGGTAAATCATATTCTATGCACATTGAATAACTTTAGGATTGATGTTTTGTATTTAGTATGCACAGTTACCTTGAACTAAGTTACCGTAGCTTGAATATTAAAAGGAAATAAAACAAATGTCATAATGTTAACATTTAAGAAAATCTCCCTTTATTTTATTCCTGATTTTATTTTTTTAGACTTTTTTAAAAAATCCAATTTTTTAAAAGCTTTTTTAATATCATATTTCACTATTTATATATTTACGTTTATTTTCATTAGTATTTCAACTGTTCAGAATTTATATTTTTTCATTTAAATATTAAACACATACATAAACCATTTTTTGGTGTATTTTTGTTCATGCAGATCTTAGAATAATACTTTTGCATAAGGTATAATATTCAAGTGGAAAAGAAATAATACTTAGAAATCAATTATTAATTTTATTTTGTTTACATTGCACTGAAAATTTACATCATACTTTTACAAATTGTTTTCCCATAAAAATATATTTCTTTACAAAAGTGAATGCATTAATATAAGAGGAGTAGCCATATGTTGAAGGTACATTTTTTTTTCTAAAGAAGGATATTACTTATTTTTTCATAAGGATGAAGAATCATAAATTATTGCAATAATTCTAACAACAAATAACTGGTAGGTATGGAATGTAAATCCCCAGGTAACAGGTGCTTTAAGTGACGTGGGTTCATAGAAGAAAGCCTACATATTAAATTTTAAATTAAAGCAGCATTTTTAGGTGGAACATATTATTTTGGTAGGCACTCAGAAGTGTATAAAATGCAATCATTCTTTCTTAAGTCCTGAAGACACAACTTACAATCCAGAACCTACGGGTAAAATTAGAAAATTTAGATATGAGATAAATAAGTTACCCTGAAAGGTTTAGCTGTTAAACACTGATTTTCTTTTCTTTGGATTGTTAGGAGTGAATAGAGGACTATACTTGGGCCCACTGTCATAATGATATAAAATAACAAACTGTTAGATTTAAATAACAATTTAATGAAAGAGAAAACAATCCCAAAATGCATGCAACAAACCATTATGCTTTAACCCCTTAAGGACCAAACTTCTGGAATAAAAGGGAATCATGACATGTCACACATGTCATGTGTCCTTAAGGGGTTAAAGGAGGCATTTTGTTATATATTATACCATGTTTATGTTGGGGGTATCGGCTTAATGGATATGAAATTCTAATTCATGATGGCCCTTTTGCTTTGCAGACATGTCTACTATAATGGCTGCTACAATATAGTGGATATTCAAGGCTTTTATATCAGAAACAGAAATCAATCAGAGAACATGAAATAGATATAATAGGATTACCATTTCTCCAAATTAAAATAAAAGACTTGATGCAAAGTGCACTCAGCAAAATCAATCTTAAGTAAATGCAAAGTTGTGTTATAGGTTTCAAAGTATCTTCTAAATGGGAATATGATAACCATAGATTTATAATGTGGTTGGATAACCCATCAAATATCATCTCTGCCTTTATAACAGGAAACTGATATAAAGAATATAAAGAATATAATTGTTTGGGAAAAATATGTAGAGTACACAAACAATATTTTTTTTTAAATTAAATATGTAGAGATTATTGAGTGGTACAGCCATGCATATACTTATTCTCTAATGCAGCATCTGATTTTCAGGAATATTGTGGGCAAAATTAATTGACAGCACTACATTCTTTAAAGCTCTTTTTATGTGCTTAAAATTAAACCAGCACAATGCATAGGTCCTTATATTTACTCTACGTAATTACCAGTAACATGTTAATCAAATTACTGGAACTGGAACTATTTTGAAATTGTAATGCTCATTACTCAAGGTGAATGAAACCTAAGTGTACAGAGAATATGTATAACTGACATTAGAGATGTGCTAAGAAAGAATTTTAACTTCGCTTAGGTAAATACATTTAGACTTGCGGTTCAAGCTAAATTAGTTAGATTTGAAAATCAATCAATTTTTATTTGTTTAATATATTTTGTTTTAAACTGCTAATCTCTATGGAGATGAATGAATTGTAAAGGTAGCATTCACAACAGCCCATAAAGTATGGAATATTTAAGTTGAAAAATTAAAGAATTGGTATGAAATAAAATATATTGAAATTATTACATAGGAAATTTATAAATATTGCAAGATTACAAGAGATGTGTATATTTGAAATCAGAAAAAGATGACTAATTTCTATACATTATTGGAAATTATATATAATTTTCCACGAATATTGGCACTCTTGGTAAATTTGAGCAAAGACACCTGTTAAAAAGTGTCTTTAATGTTTAACCTTTCAATCCTTTGTAATTTATATATATATATATATATATATATATATATATATATATATATATATAAAACACACTCTCTTATGGATATCAAACAATTGCAAACACAACACAGGCAACACAGCTTTATAAAAAAAATACATGTGTAGCACAATTTTTATCACCTCTATGAATTTATATAAGAAAAAAATATTTGAAGTATATCCCCATTAATATTTTACATTTTTAGTACACCAGGGTGATCAGGATCAGGAAATTGTTCAGCCATAACTTCATGTTTCACAGGTGTATAAATAGGAAGCAACACATAGGCCAAATTCCCTTAGCTATTCATCACAATGGGTAAGACCAATGAATATAACTGTGATGTGTGACAAAAGTTTGTTGAGCTTCACAAAATGGGAAGTGGCTATAAGAAAATAGCAAAATCATTAAACATGCATATTTCTGCCATCAGGGCAATAATTAGGAATCTCTAATGAACTGGAAATGTTATGAATCAACCTGGAAGAGGGACTGTGTTTATATTGTCTTAATGAAGTGAATCGTTCAAATGGCAGTAAAATCTCCAAGGATCACAGCTCGAGAACCATTGGCTTCCTGTATACTATAGGAGTCAATTCAAGGTACTAATTCACACCTATAAAGCACTGAACAACTCTAGCCCCTCTTATATCTCCTCACAGATCCATAGGTATGTCCCTTCTTGGTCTCTCCGCTCTGCCCGTGACCACCTCCTGTCCGTTGTCCACACCTGTATGGCCAACTCACGCTTGCAAGACTTCTCACGGGCGGCTCCCTTCCTATGGAATAGACTGCCTACCGCCATCAGACTCTCCCTAGTCTTGCATCTTTTAAGAAGTGCCTTAAAACCGATCTCTTTAGGAAAGCTTATGGCCTCCCAGAGTAACCTCTATCTCACATACCTGTAAGCTAAATTGAGCAGGGTCCTCTTCAACCTATTGTTCCCGTAAGTTTATTTGTAATTGTCCTATTTATAGTTAAATCCCTCTCTCATAATATTGTAAAGCGCTACGGAATCTGTTGGCACTATATAAATGCCAATAATAATAATAATAACTGCAGAAGTTAGTTTCTTCTTGGGATCTCCAAAACTACAATCCGACCTCACCTATATCCACACAAAAGATGCTTGGAAGAGTTTCCAGAAAAAAGTCTCTACTCTTATCCAAAAACAAACTCAAGCATCTTCAGTTTTCCAGACACTACTAGAATTTCAAATGGGATAGGATTGATGCATGGTCAGAAAAAAACAAAATGGAACAGTTTGGCACTAAACATCAAATGCGGGTTTAGAGCACACAGAGTGGTAGCCATATGAAACTAACATGGCCTTCTCAGTCCCCTGACTAGAACCTCAGAGAAAAACTGTAGGATGAACTGAAGAAGAGAGCCCAACAGTGTCGACCTCAAAATTTGAACAATCTGGAGAGATTCTAAATGGATGTATGGTCTCAGATCCATTGACATGCATATTTCAAATTTCATATTTATATTGGAAAAGGGAGGTAGCACAAAGTATTGACTAAAACAGTGTCAATAATTCTGCAACACATATAATTAACAAAGATGTATTTTTTTTTTGGGGGGGGGGGATAAACTGTGTTGTGTTTGCAATTGTTTGATATTCATGAGAGCAGAGTATTTTTGTGAACAAAAGAT
>OW240915.1:300639581-300660495 GCA_933207985.1 Pelobates cultripes | reverse complement strand
GATTTTGTAGTGGACCTACCTCCCTCCAAGAATCATAGGGTTATATTGACTGTAATTGACAGATTCTCTAAAATGACTCATCTCATCCCACTAATCAAATTGCCTTCCTCTTCTGAACTGGCCTCTTTATTTATAAAAGAGGTAGTACGTTTACATGGTATACCTCAAGATATTACTTCTGACAGGGGTCCACAGTTCATTTCACGGTTCTGGAGGGCATTTTGTGACCAATTAGGTATTATCCTTAACCTTTCTTCTTCTTACCATCCCCAATCTAATGGGGTCACGGAAAGGATGAATCAATGCCTGGAACAATGCATCCGCTGTTTCATTTCTGAGCACCAAGACGATTGGGTGGAACTGCTTCCATGGGCTGAATTCGCCCATAAAAATCTGATGCACGAATCCACTCAACATAGTCCCTTTTCTATTAATTATGGTTTTAATCCTACAACTTTGCCGAGTTCTTTTTCATCTACAGGAGTGCCTAGTGTTGACAGCACTCTTAACAATATGAAAGAAACTTGGTTAGGGGTTAAACATATCTTAACTCAAAGGGCTCAGATTCAAAAGGAAAATGCGGATAGACGACGTAGGGCTGCTCCTACATTCGTAGCAGGTGACAGGGTATGGCTGAGTACTCACAACATAAAGTTAAAGGTACCCTCGATGAAATTCGCTCCCCGTTTCATAGGCCCATTCCAAATACTCAAACGTATCAATCCAGTCTGTTATAGTTTGAAATTGCTGAATACTATGAAGATTCCTAACGCTTTTCATGTTTCCCTTCTCAAACCTTTCATTTGTAATCGTTACACTCAGAATATCTCCACTCCTCCTGCCGCACCCGTGGAGGATCATGTTGAATACAAAGTTAAGTCTATATTGGATTCCCGGATATCTCGGGGTAAATTGCAATATCTCCTTGATTGGAAAGGGTACGTTCCCGAAGAACGGTCGTGGGTGGATGCCTCTGATGTTCACGCCCCTCGTCTGGTTCATCTGTTTGAGAGGCGGCGCTCTCGTGGGTCTGGTTCTACCCGCCCTGTGGGCGGTTCTCGAGGGGGGTACTGTAACGAGTGCTTACATTTCCCCGCCGGTCCCACGCAGCGCGGGGTCCTCCTCCAATACTTCCGGGGGGTGGCTCAGCTCTTCTGACGCCGGGCCGCTCGGAACACGCCCACCTTTATGACGCGACGCATGCGCGCCGACGTCAGAGGGAAAATGCCGCCAAAATTCAAACGTGGCCACGCTCCTGGACTTTTTGGGGGCGTGGCTTCAAAATTAAAGTCAAAGAACCCACACTATAAAAGGGCTATCATGACACTTGTCAGATGCCCTAGTGTGGTTCTTGTTTAAAGTCCCCTAGTGCTATTATCTCTGCTTGTCCTTCTTGGTATTTGACCCTTGGCTATCTGTTTTCTGGTTTCCCGTTACTTGGCTTGGATAATCGTGTGCCCGTCTTCCGTATTCCCTTGACCTCTGGCTATTCCTTTAACTATTCTCAGACGCTAGTCCGGCCATTCTAAGGTCTGGTAACCGTCTTTCTGTGGGTTTCACGCTGTGTGAAGGGGTCACTGTTGTGACATTGGTCACTGTCGTGACATGAATGATGTTAAGCAACCAAAAACATGCTATAATTGCAAGAAAGTTGGACACATAGCAAGAAATTGTTATATCAGGATAAACTGAGATAAAAAGGAAACCAGAAACAAGGTACAAGAGATTACCATTTATTCCTGGTAAGTCTGAACAATATTGATTTAGAAAACTTGTAGCTCTTAGATAGTAGATACACTCACCACATCTGCAAAAGAATGGAATGGTTCACCAGCTTCAGACATTTCAATTCTGAAGTGAATACAGCAGCAGACCCAGACAAACAAAAGTGCACAATGTTAAACGCACAGGGTATAAGAGACATACTATTAAATATGGTAATAGATATAATACTGATGTGCTACGTGATATATATTATGTCCCAACCATCAGAAGATGGGAAAATAAAAATAAGAAATGGGAAAACAAAGACTACTGTTTACACAGGGAAAACAATTTATAACATAGTCGAGACAGAAGTGTACATAAATACTAATTTGATCTAATTTTTTTTAATTTCAACATCTCAACAATGTTTAGAAAGCACCAAATAAGGTGCTTTCACACTCTTTTTCGGGTTAGTCTTCTGGGTGGTCTCTCCTCTGTCTGGCAGTTGCAGGTAGTACTGCAAGTTGATATTTTCCGAACATAATTATTATTTTTTGTCTCTCTTGCTGTGAAATATGTGTCATCTCAGTGCACTACAAAGGTTTGGTGTGATATGCCTGTACTACCTTTAGCATATATGAGGGCTGCAGTGACAATATGACACTATGTATTTTTGATATTCATACTTTTTTTTATTAATAAATGTGCACTATTTTTGTATACATTATTTTTATGTGGATTATTTGGGATTATCTATGTGTGCGGACCTACATGCACCTATTGTGACACACTATCTATAATTGGGAAAAGTCCAGCACAGTGGCAAGAATCCTGTTTATTTAATGATGAAATGACTCACAAATACAATCTAAATCTTTGGGGGCATTTTTGAGATAGTTTGGTGTTGCGGCTATACATGTGAACGGAATATTATTTCCTGTTCACACTATCTTTAGTTTATTATTAGCTTCTATTATTTATACTTTATTGTTTTTCACTTTGCATTTCTGCAATATTGCACTGTTTTGCAATCAAAACCAAGGGGTAAGTGGACTTAATAAATGATCCACTCTCTCTTTTTGTTTTTTGGTGGGTCCTATTAACGAAACATTAAAGGAACACTATAGTCACCATAACAACTACAACTTATTGAGTCTAATCATTCCCTTCAGGCTTTTTGCAGTAAACACTGTCTTTTCAGAGAAAATGCAGTGTTTACATTACAGCCTAGGGATACCTCCACTGGCCACTCCTCAGACGGATGCTAAAGGTGCTTCCTGGGGAAGTGCTGATTGGCCAGGACTGTGTTTGGCTTGTGCTGGCTCTGCCCCTCATCTGCCTCCTTGACAGTCTCTGCCGCTTATATTGTAGGAAAGCATAGTGATTGGCTCAGATCAACACTTCTATTTATGTCAGCTAAACAGGCATATCAGGGGCAGAGCCAGCAGCAGGAGACTGCAATAAAGATAAGGTTTTACTATATTTAGGGAGGCAAGGGTGGGCCAGTGAGGCTAGATGGTGTTTTTAACACTATAGAATCAGGAATACATTTGTGTTCCTGACCCTATTGTGTTCCTTTAAGTTTTGTTTTTGGCATTTTTCTTGTGTATGTTGAAATTTTAAGTATATATAGAGTGTTATAGCTGCTATTTTATTGAAATAATAATTATTATGCACCTTTTCTCACACTTACTATTTATTTTTTTTCTATAATTTTTAATTTCACAGAGTATTGAAATTTACTGTGATAACCAAGCAGCTATTGATCACTCTATGAATAGAATAGAGAAGAATAAAACTAAACACATATATTTCACATATCACATTCTAAAGGAAAAGGTCAAGGAAGAAGCAATAAAAGTTCTCTACATTGCCCAAGATGAAAACCCAGCTGAAATCATGATGAAGACTTTGAGGCAATTGTCACATATATTGAAGAGCATTTTGTATTGGAATGGAAGAGCATTTGTATCACCCAGCTTTCATGTGGCTCTTGTTTGAATGTCTATGGACAGTTAAAGGGATTTCATTTTTTTCTGTTGCTTCTTCTACAGTCAGTTTTTCATACACAAGCCATAAGTCATAACACGCAACATGTTATCTTATTGCATCTTTTATTTTGTTTAAATAATATTTACATTTATTAAGAAAGCTTTTAATTCATTATACTCAAAACCTCATATTATTCACATTATATATGATTACATATGTGTGTGTATGTTCCAATGGAAATAGGGCCATTAACTCCTCTTGTATTTGTTTGTCAAAATTGTATCTTAGATGTATTCTACTTTTGTCTTTTTACTTGTACCAAGTGTAGCCATGGACAGTGCTGTGAAATGTTTTGGCATTTTATAAATAACATTTAATAATAATAATAATAATAATAATTTAAATATATTCTATATACTATGTAAATATATATATTTTTATGACTCCTTTTTTTCTCTGTTGTTCACTTCTCACTTGATCTGTAAATAAAATTAACATTTAGTGACTGCCCCTAACCATCAGTCATATTTTCTTCTCATCAATTATCTCTTTTTTTTGCAACAGAAGTAGATTTCTGAATATTAATCCTCCCCTTCCCTAACCCCAGGCATGTTTGGCACTGCACAGTATGGTTTAGTCCATAATTCAGGATTCAAATCCGATTGGCCCAAATTCATCTGAATTGCAGTTTGGTCCAAAACAAAACTCCAAGTCAATCTAAAACAGATATGGATAAAAAAGTAGATCCCCAGCTTTTGTAGTACAGCAAAAACGGGTGATTTATATTTTATCCATCCCTGATCTTGAATTTGCCAACCAGATTACTACCAAAGCTGTTTATGTATCTCATTTATAATTATTACACATCTGTTATAAGAACATTCTAGTACAGGAGTAAGCAACCTTTGCACTGCAGATGTTGTGGACTACATCCCCCATAATGCTTTTACACCCATAATGCTAGCAAAGCATCATGGGAGGTGTAGTCCAAAACATCTGGAGTGCCGAAGGTTGCTTATGCCTGTTCTAGTACTTCAGATGGGAAAAAACGATTTGTCAGAAGTAGCTAATTATTACTATTATATCTTGTAGAAACAATAACTCAATAGAAAAGTAAACATTCAGACAAATAACGGTATTTGCATTATTAAATGTAAGAATTTGTACCTATGTCCTCTTAATCTATCATTAGTGATTGTATAACCTACCAGACAGCCTCACAGTTTCATATGCTAAACACTACTAATTAGGAAATTAAATATGCATGTGTATGCTTAGCTATTTTAATTTATGCAAATTGTTATCCTAAGCAGGAATGCCAATCTCAGAAAATCAGTTTTACTGACAGTAATTTAAAAATTTACTGACAGCAAAGCTCTTTTTTTTACTGATGGTACAATTTATCATGATGCCTCTAGGGGATATAAGTGAATATTAAATGTCATTATTAATACAACAAACGCACAGACAGTACCTGCATATATTACTTGAATCCAGGAATTAATATAAAAATACACGTTTGATGTGTATCAGCTATACATTATACGTCACTTCACCTTCTTCATAACGAGTGCAGCCCTAGTCTTTTGAAAAATCATTATATTGCCTTCCAACACTGGAAAGGTGCCCCAAGAGCTTTTTTTTCTCAGATTTTCCCACTAAGCTAGCTTCCATTCTGTTCTAATGCCACGTGATGTGCTAATAGAAAATATATATATATTTATCTAAAATTGAATTGCTGTTGATAGCTTGCCATAGATCGAAGATGCAAGTTGGAAGCCAACCAACTCAGAGAAAAGAATGGGGATTATCTTCCTAAACATTTTGTTATGGGTGAACTTAAAATCCTTATTCATCTTCCATTTAAAGCATGTTTTGACTAAGGTATTTTTTAATTACTGAAATATTGTGAAATGACACCTTTATGTCACAACTGGTACAAGCACCAACTAGAAAGGATGCTTGTCTGGATCTCGTTATAACAAACAATGTTGATCTTTGAACCGACATTCAAGTAGGGGAGCATTTGGGAAACAGTGATCACAATATGGTAACTTTTGAAATAAACTCAAAAAAGCAAAAGCATGTGGGGTATATTAAAACGTATAATTTAAAAAAAGCCAATTTTAATAAGATTAGGGCAGCTCTACAACATGTCGACTGGCATAAACTCCTTAGTGATAAAAACACTGAGGAAAAATGGAAACTATTCAAACAAATATTAGAAAGGTACATTTCACAGTATGTACCATTGGGTAATAAATATAAAAAAAAACAAATTAAAACCAATATGGCTTAGTAGAGAAGTAAAGCAAGAGATTAAAAATAAGAAAAGGGCATTTAAAGCATTAAATCGGACAAATCAGAGGCATCCTATATAAGATATAAGGAAGCCAATAATACTTGCAATTAAAGTGGCTAAACTAGAAAATTAGAAATTGATAGCCAAAGAATGCAAAACCAACCCCAAATATTTTTTCAAGTACATCAATTCTAAAAAAACAAAAAATGAAAGTGTAGGTACACTGAAAACAGAGATGGGACTGTTGGTTAATGAAGACCAGGAAAAGGCAGAAATTTTAATTAACTATTTTTCTTCAGTATATATTAATGAGGATCCTATGGCAAGAGATAAGCAAATTATTGCTGCAGCAAACTTGCAGATAACTTGGGATTGGATAACTCGAGACAAGGTGCTACAGCTGTTAAAGAAAATGAATGTAAATAAAGCTCCGGGGCCTGACGGTATCCACCCACGGGTACTTAAGGGGCTAAGTGGGGAAATAAGTGAACCTCTGTATTTAATTTTTCAAGATTCTTTTGTTTCAGGTGTTGTACCGGAGGACTGGAGGAAGGCAGATGTTGTTCCTATATTTAAAAAGGGTTCAAAATCCTTGCCTGGAAATTATAGACCTGTGAGCTTAACTTCTATAACTGGGAAAATATTTGAAGGGCTATTAAGGGATAATATTCAGGAATTCATTGGGAAGAACTTTGTTATTAGCAATAATCAGCATGGTTTTATGAAACATAGGTCATGTCAAACTAACCTAATTGCATTCTACGAAGAAGTAAGTAGAAGTATAGATCAGGGTGTTGCAGTGGATGTGATCTACTTGGATTTTGCCAAGGCATTTGATACGGTTCCTCACAATAGGTTAGTTTTCAAACTAAAAGAAATTGGTCTTGATGAATATTCTTGTTCTTGGGTAGAACATTGGCTTAAAGATAGAGTACAACGAGTTGTCATTAATGGTAAATTTTCAAGCTGGACAAAAGTGGTAAGTGGTGTCCCTCAATTAGGCAACAATATTCAATGTCAATCTACTGTTGCTAAGGCCAGTAAGGTTTTGTCATGTATAAATAGGGGCATAAATTCTCGAAATGAAAATATAATTTTGCCTCTTTATAAATTACTGGTAAGACCACACCTTGAATATGCTGTGCAATTTTGGGCACCTGTTCTAAAGAAAGATATCATGGCACTAGAAAAAGTGCAGAGACGAGCTACGAAATTCATAAAAGGAATGGAGCATTTTAGTTATGAAGAAAGGTTAAAAAATTAAAATCTCTTTAGTTTGGAAAAATGGCACCTGAGAGGGGATATGATAAGATTATACAAATATATTCGGGGCCAGTACAAACCGTTATCTGGAAATCTATTCATAAACAGGGCTATAAATAGGACACAAGGTCACACATTTAGGCTGGAAGAAAGGAGATTTCATCTAAGGCAAAGAAAAGGTTTTTTTTACAGTAAGAGCAATACGGATATGGAATTCTTTGCCTGAAGATGTGGTTTTGTCAGAGTCTATACAGATGTTTAAACTGCAATTGGATAAATACTTGCAAAAACATAACATACAGGGATATAATTTCTAATTAGTTGGGTAGTAGCTGCTTGATCCAAGGAGACATCTGACAGCTATTTTGGGGTCAAGAAGGATTTTTTTCCTAGTTGTTGCAAAAATTGGAAGCACTTCAGACTATGTTTTTTGCCTTCTTTTGGATCAACAGCAAAAACATACATGAGGAAGGCTGAACTTGATGGACGCAAGTCTCTTTTCAGCTATGTAACTATGTAACTAATTGTTTCAACGGGTTGAATGATAGTAATCCAGTGTCAGAGAAGTGTATGTTGGTAAATATTATGGGATATCCTATCACATTTTTTTTTAGCATGAGAAAACCATAACCTGGTAACTATTGCAGAATATCAATGGCTAATTGGATGCTATAGGCAGTGAAACAGCATCATCTCATTGAAGTGGTTTGAGTATCTGAAGTCCCCTGATGCCATCCTTCCATTCAATGTTACACCATTTTTTAATATTGATATTGATTGATATTAGCAGGCATACATAAACTCTACAGAAAATGGATATACTAATCTTAGTGTTAGCTATACATATAAATTAATTTTAGAATTCAGGCAGAGCATATTAAAAATAAACTTGTTACAACAATTTCTGGCAAAACCTTGAGCACAGGGTACACCAGAGTGCCCTACAACAGTTGGGAAGACCCTCACTTAGAAAGCTGCCTCCTAACCCGCAGCAGAAGCCTTCAGCAGTGAACAAAGCCCCAAGATGGCAGCAAAAAGATAAGCACCCATCACTCCCAAACAAAGTGGCAACAGGGAGGGAACTGTTGCAATCCAGCGCTCGATCTCTTCAAGCTCCAAACATATTGTATGCAACCCTGCTCCAGCTGTTTTATTCAGATAGCTGATGCCCAACAAATCTTCCCGATCCCCACTCCACAATGAGGTTTCACTCAAGAGGGCTTCTGAATGGCAGGGCTATATGTGGCCCCAATGGGTTGAAGCCCAGGATGAGATTTGGGACTCTCAATCCCAAGTGTGGTGTTCTGACAATACACCCAGTGTTACTACACAAAATGGGGGAACCTTCTTTCTGCTTGTCATATGTGGGACTCACAGCTAACATGCTTGGGGGGTCTCCTGATGGTTTTTCTTTTTTCTTTTCTTTTGCCTTATTAATTTTTATTTTATTACTTACAGTTAATTCAGTACATACAACTTACTTACTAATCTAACGTTATCTTCCTCATGTACTGTATCTCCTCTTGTTTAAACCGCTACATATTTTTAAAATGTGCAGCATTCATGACATGTTATGTTTCATATTTTGCGTGACTAATGTGACCATATCGACCTGTTATTATATACTTGCCTGTTACTCTCTGCACGCCAAAAAAAAACCAAATAAATAAACATGTTCAGATGGGATATAATAAAACTTTGGTAAAAAACAAATATACAATGGTGCTAATTTCACCTATGTGGGTCACTCCACCACACATACAAAAGGCAAAACAAACAGAAAATATATAAGATGGTGAAAGCAAACAATAGATTATTACCACATGTACATCAAACAATCTTAGGGTAATAAAGTTAAAACAGAAGTAATGTACAGTACAGGAAGTGTTTCGTAATTGCATCTTTGCGTCCTGATGCCCTATTCCTTCCTCCTTTTGCATTCATCACTGCTGCCGTCACAACGCCATTAGCATACCTGCGTCCTGATGAAAACCGATCCGGAAATGTTCTATTCATTAGTTAGGCACTCATCCCCACGAGTTTAATGATGCCACTATACACATATTGGGCATATGAAAACAAAGTCCCAGATATAAAATGGTCTTTTTACATATATATCCACACAAAAGGGATTTAAAAGTTCGTCATAACAAATCAGTGTAGACAAAACTTTATAAATTCATCATATATTTATGCTATTTGTTCATTAAATCTTTTTATTTGCATTCTGCATCCTGGATTTTATGTAAAAGGAAAAGAACAAGAAAGCTGCAATTATTTATCCAGAGATCACCTATACTAGTCCATTCAAGGCCCTTAGTCTGAGCCAGCTTATTTAAAAGGCTCAGAATAATGTGAGTGAGACCAATCATCCACTGTACATTACTTCTGTTTTAACTTTGTGATGGACCCTCCGCCGACGCATGCTCCTAGTGCTCACCAAGGACCATCAGCACCGCACCAGACACCATAAGCACTGCAGACCCCATGAACCGCTGCAGCTTGGTTGGAGTCTCGCCGCCTTCTGCCCACCCTGGACCTACAACAAGGCTCCAGGTTCCAGTGGGTAACTCTCTCCTCCTGGAGAGTATAGCAGGATCAGCTGTAGTGCTCTTACAAGAGCTAGTAGAATCCAAGGGAGTATAATGATTATAGCAATCCCTGTAGTGATTATAGCTGTTCCCTACAACATGAGACAAGGCTGCAAGTTGAGGGTAAGAAAATCTGAGAGTCCAGCGGTGTTCGGGAGTTTCTGTATCCGATTTCAGTTCCATGAGATTCATGCCCAAATCCCACTGCCTGCGTCCATGCGAACAAGATGGCCGCCACCTCGTGGTTGTTCATAGGAATTGTGTCTACCCAGATGAACAATTACAACACTGTGGTGAGAAATGTTCCAAGTGGTTAATAGGTGTTGACAAGCTCCAGGGTCGTCTCTGTTCGTGCGGTTGTTCGGTAAAACAACCATATAGTCCCAATTAGTGATATTGCAGAAGGTCTTGATGGTAAGGTATGTCTTTTTGCTGATGATACTAAGATATGTAACAGGGTTGATGTTCCAGGAGGGATAAGCCAAATGGCAAATGATTTAGGTAAACTAGAAAAATGGTCAGAATTGTGGCAACTGATATTTAATGTCGATAAGTGCAAGATAATGCATCTTGGACGTAAAAACCCAAGGGCAGAGTACAGAATATTTTGTTCCTAACCTCAACATATGAGGAAAGGGATTTAGGGGTGATTATTTCTGATGACTTAAAGGTAGGCAGACAATGTAATAGAGCAGCAGGAAATGCTAGCAGAATGCTTGGTTGTATAGGGAGAGGTATTAGCAGTAGAAAGATGCCATTGTAAAGAACACTGGTGAGACCTCACTTGGAGTATTGTACACAGTACTGGAAACCGTATCTTCAGAAGGATATTGATACCTTAGAGAGGGTTCAGAGAAGGGCTACTAAACTGGTTCATGGATTGCGGGATAAAACTTACCATGAAAGGTTAAAGGATCTTAACATGTACAGCTTGGAGGAAAGACGAGACAGGGGGGATATGATAGAAACATTTAAATATATAAAGGGAATCAACACAGTAAAGGAGGAGACTATATTTAAAAGAAGAAAAACTACCACAACAAGAGGACATAGTCTTAATTAGAGGGACAAAGGTTAAAAATAATATCAGGAAGTATTACTTTACTGAGAGGGTAGTGAATGCATGGAATAGCCTTCCAGCTGAAGTGGTAGAGGTTAACACAGTAAAGGAGTTTAAGCATGCGTGGGATAGGCATAAGGCTATCCTAACTATAAGATAAGGCTAGGGACTAATGAAAGTATTTAGAAAATTGGGCAGACTAGATGGGCCAAATCGTTCTTATCTGCCGTCACACTCTATGTTTCTATGTTTCAATTGCCCGAATAGAGCCCGTTTGAAGTATATTAGCCAGTTCTATTGCAGTGGCCATAGTCACAGGGTAAAAGACTGACAAGTAGAGTTGAGCGGACACCTGGATGTTCAGGTCTGGCCGAACTTTGAAAAAAAAGTCCGGGTTCAGGCTCGAACTTGACCCCGAACCCGAACCCCATTGAAGTCAATGGGGACCCGAACTTTTGGGCACAAAAATGGCTCTAAAAAACTTCTGGAAAGGGCTAGAGGGCTGCAAAAGGAAGTAAAATGGGGGTAAGAGTAGGACATGTGCCCTGCAAACAAATGTGGATAGGGAAATAACTTAAAAATAACATAAAATAAGCAGTCGCTTAGTAGATAACTCCCTAATTCCCACGGTATTAGGGAGCTATCTACCAAAAGGCTGAAAGACCTAGATTGGTCACATAAATTGGTCCTTCAGCCACATTTATTAATACTAAGTAAAGATTACTTAGTATTAGTAAATTCAGCCCCTACTAGCTATATCGCGAGTAGGGGCGTGTCTAGTAAACAGTGAGCAGCCAGTGGCTGCGCACTGTAAAAAAAACAAAAACAATTGCCCCCACCCCTGTGTGACCTACTGTCCTACCCTCCAGCCCCCATCCCTGAGCGGTGTGTGGGGGCCCTAAATAACAGTAAGGGGGGACGACCTACTGTCCTCTCCCCCGGCACCCACCCCTGAGGGTGGGAGCCATAAATAAAAATTGTGGGGGGGACCTGCGCGGTGGGTGGGAGCCCTAAATAACAATAAGGGGGACGACCTAATGTCCTCCCCTTTTTCCCCACCCCTCAGAGGTGAGTGGGGCCATGAATAAAAATTGGGGGGACCTGCGCGGCGGGTGGGGGCCCTGAATAACAATAAGGGGGGACCAACTGTCCTCCCCCCGGCCCCCATCCCTGAGCAGTGGGTGGGGGCCATAAATAAAAATTGGGGAAACCTAATGTCCTCTCCCTTGCCCCCACCCGGGCACAGTGGGTGGGGACCCTAAATAACAATAAGGGGGACCTAATGTCCTCCCCACTGGCCCCCACCCCTGCGTGGCGGGTGGGAACCCTAAATAACAATAAGGGGGGGACCTACTGTCCTCCCCCCCGGCCCCCACCCCTGAGCAGTGGGTGGGGGCCATAAATAAAAATTCCCCCCAGGTGACTAGGGGTCCCCAAACCCCTAGTCACCTTCCTCCCCCAAAATAAATTACCCCTACCTACCCCCCATCCTAAAAATAATGAGGGGGCACACTTGTCTAAATACCTGTTAAAAAAAAAGTAGACTTACAATTTGATGTCTTCTTTCTTCTAAAACCTTCTTTTTTCAGCCCCCCAAATAAAAATCCAGAATAACCAACGCACTTTAAAAAATTTAAAAATAATCCTTCTTCGCCCATGGAGGGCTCCGCGCAGACTGAGTTCTGCAGGGCAGGGGAAGGCTTATAAAGCCTTGCCCCGCCCTGCAATTAGGCTCAGAGCACTCTAATTGGTGGGTTTAAGCCATCCAATCGGAGTGCTCTGACAGGTAAATGAAGAGACTGACAGGTAAATCTCTACATTTACCTGTCACAGCACTCTGATTGGTTGGCTTGAAATCCACCAATCAGAGTGCTCTGTGTCATTTTACACAGCGTGGGAAAGTTCTTTGGAATTTTCCCACGCTGTGTAATTTGACTCATAAGATTTGACTCATCAAGATTTTAGAAGAAAGAAAACATCAAATGGTAAGTTTTATTTTTTTTACAGGTACTTAGCTAATGGTCCCTCCTCATTATTTTTAGGGTGAGGGGGGTAGGTAGGGGTAATTTTTTTGGGGGGAGGGGGATGACTAGGGGTTTCGGGACCCCTTGTCACCTGGGGGGGATTTTTATTTATGGCCCCCACTCACCGCTCAGGGGTGAGTACTAGGGGGGACAGTAGGTCCCCCATATTGTTATTTATGGCCCCCACCCGCTGCGCAGGAGTGGGGACCAGGGGGAGGACATTAGGTCCCCCCTCCAATTTTTATTTATGGCCCCCACCCACCACTCAGGGGTGGGGGCCGGGAGGGAGGACATTAGGTCCACCCCAATTTTTATTTATGGCCCCCACCCGCCACTCAGGGGTGGGGGCCGGGGGGAGGACAGTAGGTCCCCCCTCCTTATTGTTATTTAGGGCCCTCACCCGCTGCGCAGTGGTGGGGGTCAGGGGGGAGGACCTAATTTTTATTTATGGACCCCACCCACGACTCAGGGGTGGGGGCCGAGGGAGGACATTAGGTCCCCCCCAATTTTTATTTATGGCCCCCACCCACGGCTCAGGGGTGGAGGACAATAGGCCGGACCGGGGGGAGAACAGTAGGTCCCCCCCTTATTGTTATTTAGGGCCCCCACCCAGCGCTCAGGGGTGTGGGCCGGGGGGGGCACTGGTGGGGGCTCGGGAGGGGGGATTTTTATTTTTTTTAACAGTGAGCAGGCTGCTCACTTTTTAATAGACATGCCACTACTCGCGGTATAGCGAGTAGGGACATAATTTACTAGTACTAAGTGACCAGCTTCTATAGAGGCTGGGTCACTTGCTGCACTGGACAATCACAGCCATGCCATTAGTAGGCATGGCTGTGGCGGCTTCTAAGGGCACACGAGTCAAACGCTTGTTGATTGGCTGCCCTGCAGCCTTTCAAAACGCATCATTAAATCGCCGAACACCGAACTCCAACCCGAACATACAGTGATATGTCCGTGTTCGGGTTCGGGGTTCAAAAAACGTAATGTTCGGTACGAACCCGAACTTTTCAGTTCTGGTTCGCTCAACTCTACTGGCAAGTAGTTCTCTCCAAAGCCCAGTGGCGAAGTGGCTTTAGTCACAAACTTTATTACCCTATGTTTTTCCTGTCTATTTAAATTACAGGAAGATTTTTGATTTACATGTGGTAATAATCTATTTTAATTTAATTATACTTTATATTATTTATTTTTGTACGATAAATGTTCTTTTTTTGTTACCTGGATTCCTGACCTCTCAGTTTCTGGATTCAAACATCAGCGAAATTGATAAGCAGAAGCCCCCCACTTCTTTTGTGGGAGGCACCCTTAAGGTGATTTAAAAATACACATTCTGTGAGTGCAATTCAATAAGCGTGCCACTTTATCAATTTGTGATAATATAACAATATGTTCTGTTAATATATTCTTTCCAGATTACACAGCTGTATCCCATTTCTCTTTCTACAGATATACTTGGCTTTTGTGGTAACCAACTGGGAAGGTTATCCTGGGAAGCTGTTGTTTATAAGTTACATTTATTTTTTATGTTATATTTACCAAGCATTTATTTTGGTATAAGGGGGGGGGGGAGGGGGAATTGTGTCTTTTTGTGTTGTATACATATAAATGTTGTAAACAGAATAAGGGCTGCACTTGACATAAGAGAACAGGGTGCTAACTGAGCTAGGGTCAGCACTCCCCACAGACATGTAATACAAAGAAACAAATGCTCAGACACTCCCTGTGTCAAGATTTAGGCAGAGTTTAGTGGAACATCAAAGTGCACAGCAATGTTTCAACCAGTACGTTCCGACCAAACTACACTTGGCTGGGTACAGGTCGTAACGTTGCTGTGCATTTTGATGTTCCATTTAAACTCTGCATGAATATTAACAAGTGAATGCCTGAGCACCTTTTTTTACTTTGTATACATGTAAATGGACCTGTGTCAGTAAGAAGAAGAATTCTTAAGGGTGCTTATAGTGGCCATAGGAAGGTATTATAATGGACTAACATGTGATCACAATTGAAATAAAACTAATACTGAAATGAGGAATGCAAATGAAGATTTGGTCAAAATGTAGCAGCTTTGTCTGGATGTATTACAGTGAGAGTTTCTGTATAGAAATTAGTTAATTATTTCAAATCAGTGACATTGTTATGTATCACCAAACAAATGTTGTTTGTTTTAAGTGGTCCTTGTGCTCCTTGCTACAATTATTGCACTGATTGCACAGCCCCACACTGTTTAGAAAATGGTAACTAGCTCATAGCTCCCAGGTAACAACATTTGATAACGTTCTGTTTTACTCTAATTGCCTCTTTAAAAAGTAGATTGCTACTGAAAATGAAATACATTGCCCTACAAAAGTAAGTCTCCTACAATGCATTAGGTGTAGATAGCTGCATACGATGAGCTAACATGGTGATTATGCCCGGACTCGATGAGAATATAGCAGTTTAGCTCTTATAAGAGCTAATGATTATAGCAATCCAAAAAACAATCCCAAGAGCAGGGATTATAGCTGGTATAGCTTTCCCCTACAAGCACTAGAAACTGGAACTTGTTCATTGGCAGACACAACTGCCCTTATATGCAGGTCCCCATGCAAGGGGCACTCCCCCCTGGACTTGAGAGTGGACTACAGTAAAAACATACACACAATTACATTGGCTCTCTGGTCCAGGACACTCCCAATAGATATGTTTGGTATCAATATGCTAGATTCAGATAAACTAAGAACTAAATAAACAGCTATCATGAGGCTCTTGCAATGTATTAGTCAGGTTGCTTCCCCAGGAGGCTCTCAAGGTTGTAGGATAAGTTGTAAATCAAAAGTACAAGAGCGGCTTAATATGCCAGATTAACATTACACGCAGGCTACACATTTCAGAATCTATGTGGATTAGGATGACTAAACAATAAACAATAGGCAGCTATGTGTAAGTAACTATGATATCTGTGTAACAGCTTTGTTTTTTGTTCCGGAAGGCTGGAATATCACTTAGGGGACTTGGGTACCTTGCTCGAGGGTATGTGGCACTGTCAACCAACACCTCGGCTTGGCAGATCCATATCTTCCCTGGGAGTTCTCTTGACCACCTTGTTGCATCTTTGTGGCAATGCGAGGTGTGTTTTGCGCCCGGTGTCTCGCTCGTTCTTGGCCTCCCTGGAAGGTAGCATCGCTGTGCCCGGGTTTGTAGTTTCTGGGTTGGGTATGAGTCTTTCTTCCTAGAGGGGCGACTGAGGATCTTGTCGGTTGTTCGTCTCCTGGGAGGTCTGTGTTTCCGCTGCTGTGTGGGGCATCTGTGGTGTGAAGCTTTGCCAGCTCCCTGCTTGGGTGGGCTTGGTGCTTGCGGCTGGGGTGATTTGCGGACGGGTCTGCTCGATGGGGCCCTGTACACCTCCTCACTTTTCACCTTCTGCTTCCCAGATTGTGGGCTGTGGATTAGTGCTTGGGCCCTCCGGGTACTTATTTCAGGAGGTGGGTGCCAATGCCCTGGGGCCCTGTCTGGGGGTAGTACCTGAGGTGCGGGCATCACAGGTGGTTTCCGCCATTCCTCCCAGCCTTTCCAGTACTGCTGGCACATGATGTCAAACTTTTGCCGGAATCTTGCTTCCCAGCTGCTGTGGTACAGGTTGGACTGTGTTGCTTTGTCGTCGACCATTGTAGAATAGGCCTCATGTGTGGCGTTGTCTCTGTTGCCATCTAGGTGCTTTGCCGAGGTGAATAGTCTCCTGGAGGGGGGCCGGGATAACCCCCGACTACCGAGAGGGGGGAAGTGTGGGGCACAGACTGATCGTTGGTCTGAGTTCCCAGGTCGCCCCCGACATAGAGACCGGCCGCATCTCCCGCCGGGTTGGCGCCAGGCCACAGAAGAGTGGAGGTCACATCTGCTGTAGTGCGCGGGTGGAGGGGTGATAATTTGCTCCAAGATTGTACCCGATGTGTGGGCGTGGATAAGGCATGTGGGTATTGTCAGTTTTGGGGTGTTTTACCCCCATTAGAGTTCCTTTTTCCCCGATATAAGGCAGGAGCTCCATCTGCCTGCGACCTGCCATGATGGCATCCAAGCCCCGCCCCCGGCCCATAGTCTTTTGACAGGAGACTGGCAAGCAACCCCTTACAAGAACACATGGCAGAGGCATTTCTGCAACACTAGTGATAATGATATCTGGGATTATTAGAAGGGGAAGTGGAGTATATCCAATTATTTAGAATGGCATGTGTACCAGAACTGAGACTTTAAAAAAAATCGGGGGCAAGGGATTTGAGAAATGCCAGGAATAAAAACAGTGAAGGGGGTTAATAACATATCTATTGAACATGTAACATTCAGGTTTTCCATAATTTAGCATATTATTCTTCTAATAAAATTTTTAAAATATGTATATAGTGTTTACAAAATTGTGAATTTATAATAAAAATACACATGACTTAATACTCTGTTACTATGTTGAACTAATGTACAGTTACGTATATAATGTACTATGATGTCTTCTCAAGCTTACCTAAGGCTATACTTTATATGCTTGATTTTAATTGGTTGTTTTTTACCAATCCATGTTGTTTGTTGTCATGTCCTATCAGACAGGTTTTGTAGGCTAACCTCAGGATACCTGTGATCCCTGACTGTCTTAAAACCTTTACTACCCACATTACTACAGATTAAAACATAAAAATCTGATTTTTTTAATGAAAAAGGTTGTGATCACAATAATTAGTTCAAACAATTATTACTTAATAAGTATTATACTTGAACATCATAATAATTAGGCATATTAAATGAATTGCCTTGTTGTTCTCAACTTCAGGCTTATAATAATTAATTACATTTATACAGGATATTCAATACATGTCATGTTTTCAATACAATGAGAATATAGATTAACTATGTGATATGATTTACTTTGTAAAGAGAAAGGTGCACAGTAAAACAAATATGTGTCAATGCATGATAGTAGCTAATTTATTGTTAGAAGAATTACGTTTTTGCCATGTTAATTTGTGATTGGGGACCTTCATGTCTTCACTATAATTAGATATATTGTATCTGATATATCTAAATATGTTTGAAATTATAACAAGGTAGATATTATGTATAAAAACTAACTGAATCTAATTCAATTATTTATATATTGTTTATAAAATACAATCTATATCTAACAATAATGCTTCCAAAACCATGTCAGAGATAGCTCAGATAGCACCTCAAATGTTTTTAAAACTATAGCCACAATATGTTCAGCGTTTTATGTTGTTAGGGATACTAGAATACAGGGAAGTCAAAATGAAGCCAAAGTCAATATCCAGAAAGAAACGCTCAGGAACACACTCTCGGATAACCACTAAGGGAAACCATGACAGGGCAATGAGGAAAAGGCAAAAGGAGTTTAAATAAGCCTCTCTCAGATCCAATTGGCTGTACCCGACCTTTGACCCCAGAACGTGCGTGCAAATCCTTTATGTGACATCACACGCACGCCAACGTCGTCAATGCTGATATTGATATAAGACACCAAGACTCAGATCCTGAGGGCAGATTTTTTATTCTGGTATGTGCTATCAATGGGGAATTATTTACTTTGATAAATGTTTATTTACCTAATACTAATCACCTGAGCCTTTTGAAATTTATTCTAAATTGTGCAGAAAGAGTGGCCAGGGGCACTCAGATAATTGCAGGAGACTTTAATTGTGTGCCTGATGCAGAGAAAGACAAATCAAATAATAAAAATTAAAATATAGATAAAAGAAGTCTCAAATATGCAAAATCATTCAATAAGTTGCTTTGTATGATATATGGCGTGTCAAAACCCGTATTTTTGGACAGAAGGTGCCTGTAGCAAGTGTGTTAAAAAATGATAAGCTTAGAGTCATGTCTACAAAGTTTAGGGAATAAGATCCATGAACTTGTGGCAATAATGGCAACTGATAGTGTAGATTTAGTCGCTGTTACTGAGACATGGTGCAATGAGAAAAATGACTGGGACATAGCAATACCAGGGTACTCTTTATATAGGAAAGATAGGGAAGGCAAGAAAGGGGGAGGGTGGCCTTGTATGTGAAGGATAGCATAAAATCTAGCCTAATAAAAGTTAGTGAGGCAAACATAGAGTCCGTTTGGGCTACGTTAGAATTTGGTAATCACACAGTAACTCGTGTAGGTGTGATTTATAGGCCCCCAGGACAAATTGAAGAGTTAGATAATCTACTAGTTGAGGAAATAGCTAAAATGACAATGAAGGGGAAGTTATCATCATGGGTGACTTTAATCTTCCTGATGTAAATTGGAAAACAAAATTAGCTACTTGTACCAGGAGCACACATATTCTAAACTCCCTACTGGGATTGTCTCTAAAACAAGTTGTTGAGGAGCCAACTCGTAAAGAGGCCATACTAGATTTAGTGTTAACAAATGGAGATTTGGTATCAGATGTTACTGTAGGTGAAAGTTTAAGATCCAGTGATCATCAGTCAGTGTGGTTTAATATAAGAACAGTGACTGAGTCACACCACACAAAAACAAAAGTTTTAGACTTTAGAAAAACAGACTTTTCTAAAATTAGAATATGGGTAGAGGAGTCATTATCAGACTGGAGCAATTTAAATGGAGTCCAAGAAAAATGGGATTATTTAAAAGTTGCACTATTGAAGGCAACAGAAAATTGCATTAGGCTTGTCAGTAAAAGCAAAAAATTCAAGAAACCACTGTGGTACTCCATGATGTGGCCAAAATAGTTAAAAACAAAAAGTTAGCATTTAGGAATTATAAAAAAACCCAGAGTGAGGAAGACAAAATGATCTATAAGATTAGGCAGAAAGAGGCTAAGCAAGTTATAAGAGCTTCCAAATCACACACAGAAGAGAAAATAGCACAGTCAGTAAAAAAGGGGGATAAAACATTTTTTAGATACATAAATGAGAAAAGAAAAGTAAAACAAGGATTAGTTAGATTAAAAACAAAAGAAGGAAGGTATGTAGAAGAGGATAAAGGTCAGGCTGACTGCCTCAATGAATATTTTTGTTCTGTATTTACAGAAGAAAATGAAGGAAAGGGACCTCAGTTGAGAAAAAGGATAAATGAGTCATTTATTACACGTGAGTTTACAGAGGAAGAGGTTCTATTTCAACTGTCAAAAGTAAAGACAAATAAGTCAATGGGACCTGATGGAATACACCCAAAGCTATTAAAGAGCTTAGTGGTGTACTAACAAAACCAGTAACAGATTTATTTAACCAATCATTGTTAACAGGTGTAGTCCCAGAAGATTGGAAGTTAGCGAATGTTGTACTTACATTTGAAAGGTAATAGGGAGAATTGGCTTTATAGGCCAGTAATGCACTTCACTAGTGGGAAAGTTATGGAAATCATGTTAAAGGATCGGATTGTTGAACGTCTAAAAACACATGGATTTCAAGATCAGAGACAACATGGGTTTTACTTCAGGGAGATCATGCCAAACAAATCTTATTAATTTATTTTATTGGGTAACTAAAATAATAGATCAGGGTGGTGCAGAAGACATTGCTTACCTAGATTTCAGTAAGGCTTTTGACACTGTTGCACATAGAGGCTTGTCAATAAACTGCAATCTTTAAGTTTGGATTCCAATATTGTTGAATGGGTAAGGCAGTGGCTGAGTGACAGGCAACAGAGGGTTGTAGTTAATGGAATATATATTCAAAGCTTGGACTTGTCACCAGTGGGGTACCTCAGGGATCTGTACTTGGACCCATTCTCTTTAATATTTTTATTAGTGATATTGCAGAAGTTCTTGATGGTAAGGTATGTCTTTTTGCTGATGATACTAAGATATGTAACAGGGTTGATGTTCAGGAGGGATAAGCCAAATGACAAATGATTTAGGTAAACTAGAAAAATGGTCAGAATTGTGGCAATTGACATTTAATGTGGATAAGTGCAAGATAATGCATCTTGGACGTAAAAACCCAAGGGCAGAGTACAGAATATTTGATAGAGTTCTAAC
>OW240915.1:300623756-300639481 GCA_933207985.1 Pelobates cultripes | reverse complement strand
AGACTTTTCTAAAATTAGAATATGGGTAGAGTAGTCATTATCAGACTGGAGCAATTTAAATGGAGTCCAAGAGAAATGGGATTATTTAAAAGTTGCACTATTGAAGGCAACAGAAAATTGTATTAGGCTTGTCAGTAAAAGCAAAAAATTCAAGAAACCACTGTGGTACTCCGCAGATGTGGCCAAAATAGTTAAAAACAAAAAGTTAGCATATAGGAATTATAAAAAAAACAGAGTGAGGAACACAAAATGATCTATAAGATTAGGCAGAAAGAGGCTAATCAAGTTATAAGAGCTTCCAAATCACACACAGAAGAAAAAATAGCACAGTCAGTAAAAAAGGGGGACAAAACATTTTTTAGATACATAAATGAGAAAAGAAAAGTAAACAAGATTAGTTAGATTAAAAACAGTGGAAGTTGCATGTAGAAGAGGATAAAGGTCAGGCTGATCATGCATATTTTTGTTCTTGCATTTACAGAAGAAAATGAAGGAAAGGGACTCGAAGTTGAGAAAAAGGATAACGAAAGCCGATAATGTGAGCTACAGAGGAAGAGGTCTATTTCTGAATCTGTCAAAGTAAAGACAAATAAGTCAATTGGACCGAATACAACTAAAGTTATTAAAAGAGCTTAGTGGTGTACTAGGGGCAAAACCATTAACAGATTTATTTAACCAATCACTGTTAACAGGAGTAGTCCCAGAAGATTGGAAGTTAGCGAATGTTGTGCCCATTTACAAGAAAGGTAATAGGGAGGAGTCGGGCAACTATAGGCCAGTAAGCCTTACTTCAGTAGTGGGGAAAGTGATGAAAACCATGTTAAAGGATAGGATTGATGAACATCTAAAAAAACATGGATTTCAAGATCAGAGACAACATGGATTTACTTCAGGGAGATCATGCCAAACTAATCTTATTGATTTTTTTGATTAGGTAACTAAAATTATAGATCAGGGTGGTGCAGTAGACATTGCTTACCTAGATTTCAGTAAGGCTTTTGACACTGTTGCACATAGAAGGCTTATCAATAAACTGCAATCTTTAAGTTTGGATTCCAATATTGTTGAATGGGTAAGGCAGTGGCTGAGTAACAGGCAACAGAGGGTTGTAGTTAATGGAATATATTCGAAGCTTGGACTTGTCACCAGTGGGGTACCTCAGGGATCTGTACTTGGACCCATTCTTTAATATTTTATTAGTGATATTGCAGAAGGTCTTGATGTAAGGTATGTCTTTTTGCTGATGATACTAAGATATGTAACAGGGTTGATGTTCCAGGAGGGATAAGCCAAATGGCAAATGATTTAGGTAAACTAGAAAAATGGTCAGAATTGTGGCAACTGACATTTAATGTGGATAAGTGCAAGATAATGCATCTTGGACGTAAAAACCCAAGGGCAGAGTACAGAATATTTGATAGAGTCCTAACCTCAACATATGAGGAAAGGGATTTAGGGGTGATTATTTCTGATGACTTAAAGGTAGGCAGACAATGTAATAGAGCAGCAGGAAATGCTAGCAGAATGCTTGGTTGTATAGGGAGAGGTATTAGCAGTAGAAAGAGGGAAGTGCTCATGCCATTGTACAGAACACTGGTGAGACCTCACTTGGAGTATTGTACACAGTACTGGAGACCGTATCTTCAGAAGGATATTGATACCTTAGAGAGGGTTCAGAGAAGGGCTACTAAACTGGTTCATGGATTGCGGGATAAAACTTACCAGGAAAGGTTAAAGGATCTTAACATGTATAGCTTGGAGGAAAGACGAGACAGGGGGGATATGATAGAAACATTTAAATATATAAAGGGAATCAACACAGTAAAGGAGGAGACTATATTTAAAAGAAGAAAAACTACCACAACAAGAGGACATAGTCTTAAATTAGAGGGACAAAGGTTTAAAAATAATATCAGGAAGTATTACTTTACTGAGAGGGTAGTGGATGCATGGAATAGCCTTCCAGCTGAAGTGGTAGAGGTTAACACAGTAAAGGAGTTTAAGCATGCGTGGGATAGGCATAAGGCTATCCTAACTATAAGATAAGGCTAGGGACTAATGAAAGTATTTAGAAAATTGGGCAGACTAGATGGGCCGAATGGTTCTTATCTGCCGTCACATTCTATGTTTCTATGTTTCTATGTATTTAAGAGAATACTTCTTTTATTCTTGGCCATATGATTCTCTATCTAAGATAGATTTGGTTCTGGGAGGACAGAATCTATTGGAGAGAGTAAATATGATACAAATTAAACCAATGATCTGGTCAGATCAAGATACTGTCTTAATTGATATAAATGGAACTAAAAAGAGATACTCTAATATAACATGGAAATGAATCAATGATGAATCAATATTATTAAATAATGAGAATAGAGAACATTTAGGGAGTATGTCTTTATGCTTCTTTAATGAGAACAAGACTGTTGAGGTAGAGGATGATATAATTTGGTGCTCATATAAAGCGGTGATAAGAGGTCATTGCATCAAATTAATTAAGTTTTTTTTTGTTTTTTAAAAAAAGGCAGGACTTAGTTTACAAGATTTGTATATACAGTTATATAAAACATCAAACGTTCTTAAATTAAATTCTAGTCAAAAAACAACATAAATTAAAAGAGATCAAAAATAAAATAAAAATAAAAACTAAAGAGACAATCGATCATAATATGCTCAAGATGAAAACAAAGTACTAATATAGATATAACAGAGCAGATCAAATTCTAACCAACCAACTAAAAAAAAAAAAGGTCAAATAATCGAGTTGAGAAAATAGTTTAAGGAGATGAGTTGTACATCTCCCCGGGGAATACAGGTGATGCCTTTAACAAGTTTTATAAGGAGCTATGTAATTTACCAGAGAATGTCCATAGAAAGGAAGCTGATGAATATATTTCAAATTTGTATCTACCAAAGACTTCTGTAGAGCAGATGACTATATTGAATAAAGAAATTACTAAACAAGAAGTAATTAAGGATATTGATAAACTAGCACGTAATAAAGCTCCGGACCCAGATGGTTTTGGGAATGTTTTTAATAAAGCAATGAAAGGTATCATATCAGACTTTTAATTATGTGGTTAAGAGGGGTAGGTTTCCGCAGGAAATGTAAAAGGTCAATATACTTTCCATTTTAAAGCCAGGTAAAGAACCATCAGATGTAAAAAGATACAGACCCATCTCTCTTACTAATGTCGATGTGAAGTTGTTTGCCTCAATTATAGCTGAGAGAATTAAAATAGTGTTGCCAGAATGAATACATCCAGACCAGATAAGATTTGTAACCGAAAGATTGGCCACCAATAATATTAGAAGGTTGATCGATACTATCGACTTGGCAGATCAAGGAAAGAGGCCCTTTTTGATCCCGTCGTTGGATGCTGAGAAATCCTTCGACGGGGTCAGTTGGGGCTTCATGCAAAAAGTATTTGAAGCCTTTGGTCTGTCTAGGTGGTTACAGAGGGCTATCATGTCTCTTTATTGTGCTCCAATGGCTAGAACCATTGGACCCAACTTATGTGCACCATGGTTCGAGTTAAAAAATGGGACGCGACAGGGCTGGCCTATATATTATAACAATTTAAGTGTTAACAGCAAAAGTAATGGGTAATAAGCCAGCTGAGGACAATCTGATCCCTCGGGGGCATGTGCAACTATCTTTATATGCAGACGATATACTTGTGTACATGTTTGATCTGACTCTCTCGCTGACTCAGATCACTAAGGAATTGGAATTATATAGTATATTATAAAGTATATTATATAGCATATACAACTTATTATATCTCTTAAGAGAAGCTAATAAAGATCTTAAAGAATGGAGGAGCATAGAAGTTTCCTGGTGGGGGAGGGTTAATATCCTTTAGTCATATGTCCTTCCAAAATGGATTTATCTGTTTAGAATGCTACCATTAAATATTCCAACACCATGGCTGGCTATGATTAAAAGTTCCTTTTCAAATTTTATTTGGAGAGGGAAAAAATCAAGGATTAAACACCAGCTACTCTCCAATAATATCAGGAGAGAAGGACTAGGGTTTCCTGATATTGAGTCATACTATCAAGTAGGTATAGCTTTCCATATAGCACAATTACACAAGGAACATACAATAATTGAAAGCTGGTATAAAATAGAATCAGAACTTAGTAATACAAGTGATCTCTCGAGCCTGATTTGGTATTCTAAAGAGGAGAACTATTCCTTATCTTTTCTATTAAAACTTATTCCAATTTAGATAAAAAATTTAAAGAAATTAAAACTTACTGATAAATTATTCGATTTCCAAAAAATGTAGGTTATCGAAAAAGAATTCAAAAATATATCTTTAACTAAATGGAAGAATAATAATATCACTAACAGTAAACATATGATGACAGAAGATCAATGTAGACATTTTGATTCTCTCTCCAGAGAGTACCAACTCCAGAGTTGAGAGATCTTTATTAGTTAATAGTTAATTAAGAATTTTTTATCGCATAGGAGTATACTCTCAAATAGAGACGTCTATAATCTGATTAAATTTTTTCCTTGTATGTACTAAAGCATGTATTTTCTAAATGTGTAAAATGAATTGATTTAGGTAAAGCGCACACACCTTTGGCAATTGAAAAATGGGAAAAATATTTAAATATTAAAATTGACAAAGAGGCTTGGTATGGATTTCTCTATAGAGTGAACAAATATGTTAATGGTTTATCTTTGGTAGAAACCCATTATAAAATGATTCATAAATGTTATATGGTTCCATCTAGAATCTCAAGGTTTTATCCCAGAAATGATCAGTCATGCTGGAGATGCGGGGCAGAGAGTGGCAATTATTTGCATATCTGGTGGTCTTGTGAGAAAGTTTGGCCTTTATGGCTTTCAGTACACAAGGTCATAAAACAAGTATGAAAAAGTTGTGTATGCGAGATTGACAGACTTCCTCAAGTCCAATTCTCTGCTAGACCCGCTTCAGTCTGGTTTAACATAGAATCATAGAATGTGACGGCAGATAAGAACCATTCGGCCCATCAGTATTTCTTTCTCTGGTTCTACTTCTTCTCCCCAACTCCTCTCTGTTAATGTCCCCCAAGGTTCAGTCCTTGGTCCCCTACTGTTCTCCATCTATACTCCCTCCCTTAGTAAACTCATTAGCTCCTTTGGCTTCCAGTATCATTTCTGTACAGATGACACGCAAATCTATCTGTCTTCTCCTGATATCTCCCCGTCCCTCTTTACTAGTGTCTCTGACTGCCTCTCTGCTATTTCTAACTGGATAGCTGCCCACTTCCTTAAACTCAACTTGACCAAAACTAAAATTCTGGTCTTTCCTCCCTCAAGTGTTGCTACTCCTGTGTCTCCCTCTCTCCAAGTCAACGGTGCTACCATCAGCTCCACCACGCAGGTGCGCTGCCTAGGTGTTGTCTTTGACTCCGACTTCTCCTCATGTTCAGTCTATCGCCAAATCCTGCCGCTTCCATCTCAAAAACATTTTGCGCATCCTACCCTACTTAACGCCAAATGCCACTAAAGTGTTGGTCCATTCCACTGTCCCTACTTGCCTTGACTACTGTAATGTGCTTCTCAGTGGTCTTACGTGCTCCCAACTTGCGCCGTTACAGTCCATAATGAATGTGGCGGCGAGACTCATCTTCCTGTCCGCCCGCATCGCCCACGCCTCACCATTCTGTCAGTCTCTACATTGGCTTCCTGTAAGATATAGGGCTCAATTTAAAATTCTGGTTCTTACTTTCAAATCTCTACATAATTCTGCCCCCACCTATCTATCTTCTCTAATACACAAGTATGTCCCGTCTAGGCCCTTACGCTCTGCTAAAGATTTACATCTATCTTCTGTCCGTACTCCCACCTCTGTTCGTACTCCCACAGTGCTCTTCCTTCAAGACTTCTCGAGGGCTGCACCGTTCCTGTGGAACTCACTTCCCTCCTATGTTAGATGCTCACCCAGTCTCCACTCCTTAAAAAAATCATTAAAAACCCACTTCTTCATAAAAGCGTATCAATTAAACTGTTAATAGCTCCGAGCTGATTCCTCTCTTACAACTGTCATTAGTCTAATACTATCCTTACCTTTTGTGTCACTTTACCCCACTCCCTCTAGCATGTAAGCTCATTTTATAAATTTTTATTTATATTGTAAATGTTCACAAAGGTCACAAAGATATTTAAAATCACCTTAAGAATTTTGACATCTTCCAATTCTCACAAAATGCAAGAAGGAAGTCACTGGAATCAATAAGTATGCCAGCATGGAAACTGGACAATTTTGTGTAATCTTTTGAGGGCACTGATTGTTTTATGATCTTTGTCACCACTAACGGCCTTCAAAAGCGATTGTGAAAAGGTTCAGAAAGCATGAAAATGCATGATTTCTAATGCTCTAAGCTTTATGTACAGCAGGGAAACTATTTCCAACTAATCTGGGATACTGATCTTGATTAGGTGATTGACGATGAGGGGTAAATGAGAATTTTTGACAATTGCTATAAATTGGCCATTTTTACCACTTCCATGGAAAATTAGTATAAATATGTAGAGAGGTAGTACTTGAATTAGGTTAGATTGCACCATAATTTCCATAATCACTCCCCACTGTGCTTTCAAGGTTATGCCTCAAGAGGCACTTACTTTCATACGTGGTGGCACTATGGAACTATAGATCCATTTTGGAAGGTGGTGTATGTTATGCTTGTTCTATCTCTTTTTCCTAATAAAAATTAATTAAAAAGAAAAACTATTAAAACCGTGTTGAATGGTCTTGGTATCTCCTTTGTCGCTTTCCATTATTGTATAAGGAAGGGGGATGACACCAAAAGTTGATATAAAAAATCTGGAAGTTTTAGATCTAAGCTGGAAAATCTTGACAGCAGTTATTTAGAAAGTGGAAATACATAGAGGTCCTGCAGTGACCAAGGGTAGAATCAGAGCCAAGCCATGCAGGGCATATAAAAGTAATATGTGAGTATCATGAGTGTAATATGCAGCTTGAGTATTTTGTGATGCCATTGTGTAAGGTTATGACTCTTCCAAAATAACAGCACTTACAGTTGTGTGCAGGTATTGCAGTATTGCGTTTCAAAATAATGAAGCATTGCAACTTCTTGCAATACAATTTTTTTTTTTTTTTAGAGTAACAGAAATTTGTAGTAGCAAGCTTTCATGAGTTTTAAACTTTATCACGTCTAAAGCATTTTGACCACAATGAAATAAGGAAGCTAAAAAAAAAAAACTATATAAGGGGGCGTGGCTAGCCGGGAAGCCTGATGGACGTCTGCTGATTCAGCTCCTCCGGACCCGGGCACGATCCGCCGCCATCGGAGAAACATAAACGTGATGGGCAATCCCAAGAGGCAAACACAGGTACAGGGGCAGCAGGGGAGAACCCCCATACCTAAATCGGGCTCCCTCACCCGTTACTTCAAACATAATATCGATCGGGAGTTGGAGGCCGCGGCCGCGACCTCCAAGATGGCGGATGCCGATCCCATAGAGGAAATACAGCCACAAAGCCCCCACATGTCTGACTACTCACTAAAATCATTAGATAACAGTGGGGATATAGACATAAAAGAAATGCTGAGGAATCTCCCATCCAAAGCAGACCTCCAGACTATGATGGGGAAATTAGAGGCAACCCTCCACACAAAATTAACAGAAATGGGCACCGAAATTCAACAAATGAATTTCAAGGTCACAGACCTAGAAGAGGAGAAAGATGCAATGCAAGCACAAATCTTAAATATCTCATCTACCTTAGAATCACATATCCATTTCATGTCTGCCACCCAAAGACATATAGATGATCTGGATAACCGCGGGAGAAGAAATAACCTACGCATAAAGGGGATCCCAGAGGCCCAAAATGAGGATTTAACAGCCATTTTAACAGAGCTCTTTACTCTTGTAATAGGGGACTCTGGCACCAGCCAAATGCTCATAGACAGGGCTCATCGCTCACTCCGTCCTAAGGGGCTACCGCAAGATTCCCCAAGAGATGTCATTTGCAGGCTACACTACTATACAACCAAGGACCTAGTGTTGAGAGCACTGAGAGACACCTCACAACCGCTCCTATTCCACGGGAACCCAATCCAGATCTACCCAGACCTCTCCTGGTTCACATTACAGGCGAGAAGGGCACTAAAGCCAATCACTGAGATTCTACGAAATAGAAATATCAGATACAGATGGGGTTTCCCGTTCGTCCTAATAGTGAATAACAAGGGTAACATCCATCAAATTGCCTCAATTTTAGATGTCTCCCCCTTCCTCAGGGCATTGGACTTGCCAGATACAGCTATAATGGATTGGAACTACCCCATACCGAACCATGACAACAATCAACCTTCCCAAAGGCAGAAATGGACCACCCCTGCGAAGACAAGGAGGGTGGAGAACAGACTTCTCTCACCTCATCACCGCCGGGAAAGACATCACGTCGCCCAAAACCAATAGAGAACAAACCCCATCAACTAAAGCGGCTACACAAGTTGATTTCCTACATGCAACCCGACACTTAAAGTGACAGAAGGTGTTTCCAGCTTCTCCAGGAGTTTTGTCCACTACCACGCGGCACTGCAACGTCAACCTCCTCCTTCCACCAACTCAACCAGCATACGAGACTCCTCAACCTACATACATGCCAGGACCCTAGCAGCTTCCACCACAGCAAGTTAAGAGCCGACCGGGGAGACACGGTGTTTGACATCCCAACTCAGAAAAGAGACTGCTATCTCACTCGCAGGTCGTATACTCAAAGACAATGTAGATAATGAACTGAGCTTTTCAAGGCTAATGATACACGTAGCATGGTTTTACTTATGTTTCATATAACTGTCTATTTCCTTTGCTAAGAGCTGTCAGGTCGAGCCTAGCACATAAGCGATGACTCCGGTATGCTCCTTGTCCAGGAATCTTAAAAGCGCTTATTGCATATTCTGATAGCAGAAGTAACCCTGAGACATAACCATAGGGCTGTCGTTTGTAGCCAGGGTTATCCACCAAAGATAGATAAGTTCTAACCACAGTCAGTCCCAAAGGACCTAAAATATCTGGACACAGGAGACGGCCCCAGGACTTAGGGTCTAGATTAGATAGCAATTAGAAAGGAACTCTCAACTAGTTAAGCAACAGAAAAAGGAAAAAAAAAAAAAATTGTGTACATAGTTAACTAAGTGACCACTACGCAATGATAAGGCTGAGATATAACACAAACACAAAAGGAGGGCTCCTGGGCAGCTGGTACACCCCCCCCTCAAACTGGAATCGGCCTGGTGACAGACTCCCCTAGATCTGCTCCCCCTTACCCACATGCCATTTACGCCCCTAGATGTAGGTCTCCTGACCTTCTCTCCTAAAGGTAGACTAAGTGAATAGGATCAATAAGTCCCGGGTCCTAGGTAAATACCCGAAGCACACAACCCCATTCTACGTACGGTACTGTCTCCAGAGACGAGACAGGACTAAATTCCCCTTAAGGGAAACATTGCACACCCTCCCCGGGGTGCGAACGTCTACACGTCACCCATAATAGCATTGAACAATACAGGGTTTACTCCCCTAGATAAACATCACACAAATCACGTAGACACATACCTTGTAATAATATAATCCTCTCGAGTGGAAGTATAGGACTAACACAACACTACTGATATAGCAAGTCAAGGGAATACTCTAGTTGCATTGTTACATTTACCTTGTTATTGACACTGTTTTGTATTTTTATTTTAACTTATATCTTGAATTGTATATGCATTAAGGATTAAGTGATACCGGACGAGGGACCCAAACCGAACGCTTAACCCAAGCACGGACTCCTCTAAGACTAAGACCGGACTACAACTGGAACGACTGGGCTAGCTGCGCAACCGGGCGCCCGGGGTGGGTCTGGGAGAACCCCCACTCTTTCTGCTGACACGACCCTATACGAGGCAACAGGTACTACCAATTACCCCACGCACTACCTGAAATTACCCCGGGATAAGTCTGACAGAGGCTCCAGCTCACCTATACACTACAGCTCATTGAACATAATTAACACAGCGCTCAGCCTAATTTCAGCCCAAGCGTGTAAACCACACGGCAGTGATGTCCACCATAATAGTCGTCTTGCAAAATGCTAAAGGGCTAAATATCCCAGAGAAAAGGTCGATAGCCCTAACTGACTTCCAACGACATAAGGCGAACTTTGTTTTCGTACAGGAAACACACTTCCGCAAGGACGCCCCCACTAGGCTCCAAAACAGGGATTACCCGAGAGGGTACTTCAGCCACTACACAGAAGCTAAGGCAAGGGGGGTAGCTATACTAGTAAGCCGACAGACGCAATTCACACACCAGGACCAACAGTTAGACGATGCAGGCAGGTTTATTTTCGTGAAAGGGAAAATAGGGAACACCCAAATCACCCTGGCAAATATCTATTTGCCCAACAAGAAACAATCCCACGCCCTCAATAAGATAATGCGCAAATTAAATAACTTCTATGAGGGGATCCTTATAATAGGGGGAGACATCAACATCTCATTAGACGTAGACCTAGACACTACCTCTACCTCACAGGGTTATCTAACACAGTCAAGATTACAAATGAAAAACACACTGTACAATGCCCAACTATATGATAGCTGGAGAGCGGTCAACCCCACGAAAAAAGATTATTCATTCTACTCCTCACCCACAGGTACCTACTCACGTATCGACACAATCTTCCTATACCACAGACATTTAACGCGGCCTCTTATGGTCCAATCACGTGGTCAGACCAAGCGCCACTCACACTTAGACTGACCATACCCTCCATTCCCAATCCCACAGCTCAATGGAAACTCAATGACCTGATATTAAATAATAAGGAGGCTATCAACCAAATTAAAGATACTGCCACAAATTACTTTAAAGAAAACTCCACCCCGGATACGACTCCGATTATGACATGGGAGGCCCATAAGGCAGTCCTCAGAGGTGAATTGATTCGAATAGCATCGACACTCAAACGTAAGAGGGAACACACAATCATCCAACTAACTAAAGACATAAAAACTATGGAAACTTCTCATCAGGGTGCTTCTTCCCTGGAAAACTACAATCTTCTACTCACTAAAAGGTCAGAACTCACGACACTCCTGACATTACATGCTAAACGGAAACTCTCGCTCACAAAAAGCTCCTACTACGCATAGGGAGGTAAAGCGGGGAAACTTCTCGCGCAAACACTACAGGCAGACAGGCAATCCAGCTTCATCTCCGAAATCAAAACAGAAGACGGTACTACCACATGCCACATGCCAGACATACTTAAAGCATTCCATAAATTTTACACTCATCTATGTAACCTGAAATCCACCCAACCAACCACACAAGACATAATAGACTTCTTGATGCCCAGAATAAAACATACTCTGCCACCTATAGACAGGGCTTTCCTTGATGAACCCATAACGGTTGAAGAATTCCAACAGGTAGTCAAGACCATCCCTGTAGGTAAAAGCCCAGACCCGGACGGATTCACTGGGAAATACTACAAATTATTAGCCCAAACCCTGGCGCAGCCCTTTGTGAACGCATTTAATGACCATAAACTATCGACTAATATACCCAAGTCAGCTCTAGAAGCAACCATCACTTTAATACCCAAACCGGGGAAAGATCCCTCGTCCTGCGGCAATTACAGACCCATCTCGTTGATAAACGCGGATCTAAAAATTCTCACAAAAATCATGGCTACCAGGCTGAAGCCTTACCTGCCGGGCCTCATTCACCAAGATCAGGCGGGTTTTGTTCCATGTAGAGAAGCAAAACATAACACAACTAAAATAATTAACCTGGTGCATTGGGCACAAACACACAAAATTGACAGCATCCTATTGGCTATCGATGCGGAGAAAGCATTCGATAGAGTTAGCTGGGCACTCTTACAACAAACAATGAGGCACTTAGGTTTTGGCCCTCGCTGGCAAGAGTGGCTGGACGCAATCTACTCCTCACCGACTGCCAGACTGAGGGTCAATGGTCAGTTATCGCATCCAGTAACCATCACCAATGGGACGAGACAGGGCTGTCCTCTCTCCCCTATTCTTTTCATACTAGTCCTAGAACCGTTCCTCCAGGGCATTAGAGACAATAACAACATACAGGGCTTTATGGTAGACAAGCAAGAGTACAAAGTCTCGGCGTTTGCCGATGACCTTTTGTTCACAATTGCGAACCCGCTCTTGACACTGCCCCATGTGATAGCAGAGATGGAAACATACGGGAAAGTCTCCAACTTCCAGGCGAATCTAACTAAATGCAATCTTTTACCAATACACACCGCAAAAACCACAGACTCAATACTACAGTCTAAATTCAATTTCAATTGGGCACCGCGATCAATTAAGTACTTAGGGGTCCACATCCCAAACAGATTAGGGACGATTTATACACTAAACTTTCCTCCGCTCGTGGCAGATATTACCAAAGATCTCCAGACATGGCACAGGCCCTGCTTCGGCTGGTTATGCAGGAACAATATACTTAAAATGAACATCCTACCTCGTATTATGTATCTCTTACAGACTCTCCCTGTCGCAATCCCTCGCACTTTCTTCAACACGATTAGGTCCATGTTCACGAAATATATCTGGGCACACTTATCACCACGTTTAGCCTACACCACTCTGACTAGGAGTAAGGAAAGAGGAGGAGTAAATCTCCCCGATATTGAACTCTACCATCAGGCAATACACCTTCAGAGGGTTTATGAATGGACAAGACATGAACACACCCATCAATGGGCGATGCTGGAGACCGCCTTCTCTAAAATCCCATTAACTAGCCGAGTCTGGATGAATCCTGACTCTACTCCTTCAAGAAAGGAACTCCACCACGGACACCCAACAATTGGCACAACTCTTAAAATGTGGCATAGGCTTAGACAAACCCTGGCTTTTTCCCCAATCCCATCCCCACAATACCCAATTACACATAATCCTCACTTCCAACGAGGGAGCTCAGGCAAATCGTTCGAGCTCTATCACAAAAGTTCGATACTAAAACTGAGTGAAGTGGTCCAGGATGGTAGGGTTAAAACCCTGAACCACATCTTGCAGACTGATGCCCCGACAGTATTACAACGACTACGTTACCACCAACTGACACACTTTATCAAGACACACAACCTACTACCTGGAGGAGACAGGCCCTTGACGAAGTTCGAACAGTTGTGCTCCTCCCACCCGTTCTCTAAGAAAGTTTTATCTACTATGTACACACTAATCAGGGAATCACAAGCACCTAACCTCCCAAACTTTACAACTAAATGGTCAGAGGAACTCAGATTAGAGTTCACACGCTCACAGTGGCAATCCATCCTTAAAGCGACGCATAAGTCCACTATATCGTTGACAGCACAAGAGAGTAATTTTAAACGCATAACACGCTGGCACTATACACCGGCGAGAATCCGCACGATCCATGATACGTCCACAGACAAATGCTGGAGATGCGAGCAACCAGGAGCACACCATGCCCACATATGGTGGCAATGCCCGCAAATAGAGAAATTCTGGGACAGAGTTCACACGGTCATTCTCAGCATTTTGCAGGCTAACTTTCCTTTAGCGCCAGACCAATACATCTTTCTCTTACCCCCCCAGGGCCTATCAAAACTACATACAGCACTATTCTTTCATCTGGCCATGGCCACGGCGCAACTGGTTCCTAAATATTGGAAGCAGCCTACCACTCCCTCGCTTAGGGAATGGATCCAAAGGGTGGAGGACACGAAACAATTAGAAGGAACAGTGCAAGCTAAAATAGGGAACTATGCAAAATACACCAAAACTTGGGCTCCGTGGAATGCGTTCATGACACTAGAGCCACAATAGACAATACACCGTAATTTCCCCATGACTGGGGTTGGGAGGTAGGGGGAGAGGGGCATCGGGAGGGACCGTGGGCGCCCGGGTGCGCAGTGGAAACCGAGAACTGACCTGGACGAATTTAGGTGACTGCGTAGGAGTGACAAGGGGGATGTCCCAGGACTCATTGACACTGAATACGATGCTATCGGCTTGTGAAAGAAACTGAAGCCCCCTTAAGGCTACACTAACAAACCTTAACGCCCTATAGAATCGAGAAACACTCCACTGTTATTACCTGGGCCCATACTGAAGACCACGGTGTTCTGACATCTACGCCTTAACCCCGGTCAGCCTATCCAACCTGACTCCCAGACGCCCATACCTCCATGGCCCAACATCCGGTGTCTCACTATGGGACTATTTTGTATCGTATAATACTAGCAACTACCTAAACTAAACTCCAACTGTTGCTTATACTTTGTTTAATGTACCACACATTGCCTACACTTTATTCGATATCACTGTAACTTTGTTAATCCTGCATGACATAGATGTACTGTTAAGACATATGTCGGATTCAATGTATGCTGTATCTACGCTTCAAAAAAAAAAAAAAAAATCCCTTTAACACACGAAAGTCAACAACTACTTCCAAATGCCTAATGTAACAAGTGATCAATATCTTCCTCCCCATTATAACTGTGTACTACCTATGCAACTTGCTGAATTTTATGTTACTGTATGTTACCAATACATGATAACACTTTGTATTATATCAATGCTGTGTAAAGATGACATCTAACTTTGTTGTTTGCTATAAACACTTTGTTTGCAAAAAGAGAAAACAATAAAAATTCAAATATAAAAAAAAAAAAAAACTATATTGCAGAGGTTAGTGCAGCAAAATCTATTTCAGGGTGTCTTACATTTGGTCTGGGAGTGGAGAATTGCTGGAAGAAAATTAGTTAAATATGGGTTAAATGAAATATCCCATGTTAGGGAGAGGGGAGGGAGGTAACTGGCAGAAAAGGTGTGTTGTATACATACAGGCTCTATGAGAAGGAGCAAAGTACTCATAAAAAATCTCTAGTGTGACAAAAAGCCCAAATCTGCATTTAGTGTTGAAGAAATGTATTAACCTAGACTCAAATGCGTTCATCTCCTTTGTATTGTCAAGTTCCCTTTGAGTATTTTGATTTTAAAGGGACACTCCAGACCCCTAAAGCCCTACAGCTTACCGAAAAGCTTTGAATTTTATAAATTATAAATGTCTGGCTTTTCAAGCAGACAACAGGTCCTGTTATGTCCTGGTTTGGCTAGCTTATTTGCACTTAACTTCAGAGGCAGCAATTGCCCAGAGCCCCTGCATTGCAAGTACTTCTCATTGAGCTGCATTGGGAAGTCTATGATTGCAGCGTCAAAGATATTTATGTGTGAAGTGGTATTCAATCGGTGTGCAGTATTGGTCTTCTTCATGGTGTGATATAGAGTTTCTGTTTGATTTGTATGAATGTCCATTATTTCATTTAATTGTTGGATTGTTTCACCAGTGTAATATTCCTGGTCACATTCCTTGCCTTCAGTCATGTACACAACATTTCCAGGTGTGTCCAGGAGAGTGATCCTTTGATGTTATATATTTTATTGTTATTATTTGTGCAGCTGTCCAAATCTTATAGACATTTTTTTCCATGCCACTTAAGCTCAATGCTGAAGAAATTCTTGCTTCAGATCCGTCTTAGAGATTCTTACAAATGTGGTAGGTGCGTAAACACGTACATCATACTACATCTCAAACACTTACTGACAGAAAAAATATGGAAACATTTTAAATAAAATATATTGTCTCCTGTAACATATCATGTAATTTATTTATTGAG
>OW240915.1:300583062-300623656 GCA_933207985.1 Pelobates cultripes | reverse complement strand
GTGCTGCTGTAGATTAAATTATGTCAGAAAAATCATCTGACTGTGGAGGTACGTTCACTCAGTTAATGGTTCAAGAGAAACTTCAATATCACGGCACCTCCACGTGGTGGTATGTCCAAAGGAATCAGATTCATGGGCATTGAGCATACAAGATTGGATCAGAGAAAAGGGAACTTGGACACCCTCCTTAGTGTGCATGGATGTACAGAATGAAAACCATGAGCTCAAGGCGCCTTAGGAAAAGCATGCACACCATTTATCTTACCAAAAATGACAGTCTCAAGTTGTATGATGCCTATTACCAGTGGACATTCAATTCTTTATATTTACTTTTGTGTTATTTAAAAGAAAAAGTATTTTTGAAGGATTTGTTGAGATGATCAGTACTTTTCAGTACTTTTTCTTTTAATAACCCATGATTACTTAGTTTAAGTTATTTTGAGTAGGTTTGGTTAATACATAGTGGATCCACTATGTGAAATGGTATCTGTAGGTTTTCGAGGAACTTACATATTCCTATCACAATATATAGGTACATGTGATTACAATACTGTATAAGGTTTACTGCGAGCTTTGGAGATTTAATCATCTAGGTAGATGAATCGGTATATGCATGCCAGCATTTCATTTAATCTTTTGTAGTATGTGTGGAACTGCACTCACTCCCATCAATATGAGTCAGGGTGCTTGCTGTACCGGAACCAAACACCAGATTCCCAATTTAGTAGAGTAAAATGAAAGAAGTCCAGGCACTCCTTGGTTCAAGACAGGCACTATATAAACCTTGTATATAATAAATGTATCAATTTTGTAATCTCTGTTTATGCAGACATTTTCTTCTTTGAACTAAGATTTCAAAAGCTACAAGCAGCAACTTTTCGACTCAAGGGTCTTTGTCAAGAGACAAAGCTTGCTTTGCTTGACAAAGACCCTTGGGTCGAAACGTTGCTGCTGTGGTTCCAATAAAGTGCCTGTCTTGAACCAAGGAGTGCCTGGAACTCTTTCATTTTACTCTAGCATTTCATTTAATAACATGTCAGCATTTCATTTAACAGCATATTACTTTTATGATGCATACTTTATTCTACCACTACACTCAATTTGGCATGAATTATTCACAGTGCTCATCCGTTCTGTGCCTTTAACTATAGGGACAGTTTCCCTTGAATAATTATGTGCATAATATAATATCTAGATCCCTTTGATCTTCCTTCAATAATGTATCCTAGGATCTTTTTAGGGACTATATGTATATATTAATATATTTTGCAACATATCTCATAGAAGCTCAGGATGCATCCCCATGGAGCTGTCCAGTAGAGTACCTATGGTGTTTTAGTGATAATAAAAGTACTTCCACGAGACATAAAGTCGGTTTAGTCTTATTTTACATTTGGCTAATTCTCACTTTTCATACATTTTGCAGCACATTTTGCTATTTCTTAGACATGTCATGCTCATAATAAGGGGCTAGCAAGAATGATGGACATTCAATCACATACTACTCTGAATATTTGGCTATATAACTTCATACATAGTTATAGGGGTTCGAATGGGCAATTTCATAATGCACACTAGTTGAATGTAGGACATTGATGACGTGATTGGGAGCAGTATTTTGGATTGCAACAATGAACCAATATTTAACACCAGTGGTCCCCAACCCAGTCCTCATGGACCATCAACAGTCCAGGTTTTATCAGTATCTCCATTTGAATAGAAAAGGGAAATATATAAATACTGGACTGCTTACACCATCCTTTCTACAATTGGCCCACAGGGGTATTTAAACAAGTGGAATTTTGCAGGCATTTTGCTATGCGACTCAGTATTTTAGAAACACCAAAACATGCATAAGACCATTTAGGACTTTTTGTTTTCAAGTGGCATTATCGGGGATAATTTTTTAGTGGCAAGTGTTTAACATGATTATTAATGGCATTTATAATGTCAACTTATTCAGCAGATTTTTACAATATTATAAAGGAGGAAATTTAACAATAACTGAGGCAATTACAAAATGTTACAGGAACAATAGGTTGATGAGAACCCTGCTCAAAAAAGCTTGTAATCTATTTTAGCAATAATTTAACTAGGCAGGGCTGTAACCAATTGAGTATTACAATTGCCACTAGATGTCACTCTACTGGCAACATTGTAATGAACTGTGTGCATTTGTTTCTCTTCTGTAATTTTTCTCGCTCTACCCATTAGTGAACTGGCTAAACTGTGCAGCCATACTTTATCCTGGATTGGGGAAAATATTACCTCTCTGTTAGCTTCTCCCTCCCTAGGTGCACTCTCTAGTGGCACTGGTCTTTTTTATTATAACATCACTCTTTCAGTCACCTGTGCGAGTTGTAAGTTATCTCAATAAAGATACCTTTTTTTTGTATTTTATGTGAGCTTTGTTCTATAACTTTATTTCCTTTCAATCCTTCCCTTCTAGATTTTAAGTAGAAGGGCAATAGTAAATGTGACCATTCACTATATAGGGTTATGAACATGTGCCCCAAAACACGGAGTGGGTGCTGTCAACACTTAAGAGTCAATACCTTATTGCCTGTATTGTTTAAAAAGCAGTATTTGTGCAGATATGCTGACACAGTTTGCAACATGTTTTTTTTTTTGCAGAATGTGGACCTATTCTCTGTGTTAAACCTCTATGTGGGTTGTTTTCTACTAACTGGAATATATTACCTACAACCTTAATATCAAAATATGGGTATATATACAAAACACAGGGTAGTTTCTGTCAGTTACCTCTTCAGCCTCTCCCTAATTTGCTGTCTCTACATAAATTTTTATGCTTTAAACACTGCATCACAGCTATATTATTTTGGTTTCACTGTGGTCAAAAAGCTTTAGACTTGTTAAAAGGGCGGGGAGGGGGCTCCTGAAAGCCTGTAACTACAAATGTATGTTGGTCCAATATAAAAGGTATTACAAGAAACTGCAATACTTAATTATTTTGCATCCACATTGCTAGACTAACACGACAACACAAATATCATAGTAGTTTGACAAATGGTCTTATTGGAAAGATGACATCCTACAATTTTCTAAGTTCAAAATTGTAGCATGAGTTGTATACAAAGCACTGCCAACATCTGTATATGGACACTATGTGCTTGGTGATTGATTTTGAACTACAACAGCAATAGCTCTGGATGAAATAGCCAAATTCACTAATTCTAATTGGTATGCAAATATACAATCATATAAAGAGAACTATTAGTATATGTGACAATAAATAAGAAAGAGAGAAATTGCAAAAATAAAAAAACTACTTGTTTCCATAACATGTTTCTAAACTAAAAACCAGCCCCCTGAATGGGTTAAATTAATTTTATGTAATAATAAGATTATGGCAGAATAATATCAATGACTTAATTAAATTTATCTAGGTAAATTACAAATTAATTTTACGAAGCCTAGTGCGTTCTTTATTACATACCACTCAAAAAGATAAAAGTGACTTGTAGCTTTCGAAATCTTAGTTCAAAGAAGAAAATGTCTGCATAAACAGAGATTACAAAATTGATACATTTATTATATACAAGGTTTAAAGCTGTAAATGTTAAAAACACAGATTGGCTTAGCTGTCTCTCAAGTAATTTCCAGCGGATTGTAGAAGAATTCTATGTACATAACCTTTTGCGTTTCTCTTCAGAGTTGTATGGGAATTGAATTCCTTTTAGTATTTTATTTGACAGTTTTATTCATTTCTTGTCATTTAAGCCTGTAGTACAAAAGTGATAATGGAAGAGTTGTTCTCTGTATTCTTTCAATAAGTATTTAATAGAGCATTTAACTTATTCTAACACAGAAAGTATATGATATTTTATTGCCACTTTTTGTTGATGCAAAATGTAATCTTTGGATTATGGATCCTACTAATAACGGAATGTCAGAACCATTAAAAATATAGGCCTATCTTTTGGTTCTGATTTTTTTTTTTTTTTTTATTATAAGCTTACAGTGTTTTTGCCACCATCAGAAGGGTTTTGCACATTTTGCAAAGAACTTTGATGGTAACATTCTACTTAGATTGTGGTGTGAAGGGGTGAAGCTTAAGGTAGATATGATCATTTGAAGTTCTTTTTCTTAATAGTTGCCAGTATCTTCGCTGTGGTGATCATATCAAGCTCCTGATGCTTCATCCACCACCACCAGAACCATCTCAGAAAGAATAACTCGGTGTGTTATTGTCATTGATGAGAACACTTTGAAGAAGTGACATATTTTTGGGATATTTATGTTTTTGGGAAGTGGAGAATTGAGTTATATATTTTAAACATAAACATCCAACTTGTAAATAGTCTGGAGTCTGGATATGTAGTTAAACATCTTCTCTCAGTTGACATACCCATGTTGTTAGGCTCTCTGGTGCTTTTCCTGACCCCCCTATGGTAAACATGGATGCAAAGTTATTTTTAAAATAAATAGAATGGATTGGTCATTATTCTGGTATGCGCAGTTAGTTTTCATATAGTACTTTTATTTTAGAAAATAACAAATCTGATATTCATTTTATATTGCCTAGAAGCTAAACAAGACCCATACGTGATGCTTGTTTTATTTATTCTTTGTGAAGTAGTTTTCCTTGTTATTATAGAGGCATTAAAATGTAGACATGTATAAGATTATATCTTTCTTCAAATGAAAATGTGGCATGATAAACATGCATGCCTAATGTTTTCACAGATCTGGTGTTGCTGTTAAATTGGCCCTAGGAAAGCAATGTGCAATTTCCCATGCTTCATGCTGTAATCCAGTTTGCTGGAGGATTTTCTTTGAAGAATAAAATATGGATAAGTTAGAGAAGATGGAGAAATAGGAAGATTAGGGGGTTTCTGACATACAAAATATGAATCAAATAGACATTCCATAGATTGTAGAAATATTAGCATACTGTCTGCCTAATCTATCAGTTGTACACCATTTTATACACTACTATAAATTTAAAATTATATGAATATAATGTGTGGACTTTATTAAAACATTTCATTGATACCAGCTGATTGTTTCAATCTATGCCATCCCTGTTCATATTGTGTTTCTGTTGGTTTCTTTTGTTTGGTTTTTAAATTACAACTTGTAACATTATATTTTAAAAAAGCTTGTATTACTGTGATGAATTAATAATAGTTGCAGTTTTTACAGACATAGCCGTTACAGACACAATGACCATTGCAGCTGACAATGTAAAAAAAAAAAGAAAATTGCCTTCATATGTATTAACAAGCCTTCTCCATTCACCCACAGGTGAAAAGGACAACCTGTTTCAAATTGCTGCATGTATTACATATAATGCAGCAGTTTATTTTGCCATGAAAGAAAAGATACATTTTAGTCCTCAAACTTTACAGAAAAAGTCCAATAATATAGATAATAGTATATTAATAATAATTATACTCCTGATGTATAGACCTTGTCATATGTTTTTTTCTGTTCCTCATTTTTAAAATTCCAACTTATCTGGTGGTTGATGGTAAATCACAGCCAAAAAATATACAAATCAAAGTAATAAAATGAGGTTTAGTTTTTTTTCGATTTAGTTAATTTTATCTATTCACCCATTGCACCCATATTGAGAGCCTGTTGATTCTTATGTAGTTGTATTGGTTCAACTAGTTGTCTTCAGAGGTCTCATGATTAGTTTGAATGGAGTTCACCTCTGTACAATTAAAGTGTTGCATATTCTGAGTGTAAATAAACCTGCTTCTGAAAGGCCCTCTGGGTTTATTAGAGAGCTTAAACTCTTAATGACCAAGGTTTTTCCAAGATTCCATGCTTTTTAAGACCAAAGTCTTATTGGCACTTTCACTATATGTTTGTTTCTTTCACTATGACAAAATTAATCTAAACCGGTATGCCATATGAACGAATTTCAGAAGACTACATTTATTTTCTGACTAATCGATTTGGCCTAACAAACTTTTTTCTCATACAAGTCTCCCCTTTATAGTTTTAGCAACGTCCTGCAGCCTCAACTTTAATTGGAAATTTTAGATCCTCTTCCACACAGATTTTTTAATACCAATAACATATATCTTCATCACCACAATAAACTTACTATCTAAATGGGCATGTAGCTACTTACTGATATGTATAGTTTTTATATTCAAAATAAAATAAGACATCTGAAGACAACAAGATGAACCACAGCTTACTGTATATATAAAATAAGCAAATGTTTGATATTTTGTTTCTTAATTCTTTTTCATTAAATAAAACAAAATAATGTATTTTACAAAAGAAATTGCAGATTCAAAGTCCTAGATTTCTTTTGTAAATGAAGTGGTCAAATTCGAAATAAAATCAAGCCATTCTCTCACTGTGATCTCTTCTTTAAGTGGGTCAAAAAAATGTGAATTGACAATCTAAAGCAAATTATAACTGCAGATGACTTACCCTATTGACCTGAAGCTTAAATCAGCCTCTGGTCACTGTAACTAGTGCTCTTGAGAGGCTATTTCTAGGGATATATTATTGCAAGGAAATCCCTGTGTAAATAGCTATTGCTGGATAGCCAGGAACAATAAACAGGTGCTGAATAAAGTTGCAGATCAACAGAGATTATCACCTAGAAAACAAGTTTATTACAGATTTCAAGCCACCTGCTCCCTACTTTGGGGTACATGTTTAGATGAGGTGGCTGGCTGGATGATATTTATAAAGATAGCAGCTGACAAATTAAACACGGCAGGAATATTAAATCCACAGGGTTTTTTAAGTGTGTCTCCAGCATTTTATCTGCATTTATCAATAAAACGGCTTTATTTCCTTGTTTATTCTTTATACTTATGTTTTAAACCGTAACAATACTTCGTTTTTTTTAACTATTAATATTTTTTTATGAGTGAGTAGACATAATAGGTGCAGTGTCTATTGACTATTTATCAATTTACATGTTGCCTACTTGAATATCTTTGCTTGTATATGAATTTAAAGAAACAATTGCAGTAATAGCATGGATTGTTATTGATCCTTAAGTGGTTAAAATGAGAGTAAAGATGTAAAAGGACTAACCTCTATCACAGGGATGGGCTACCTTTGGCACTCGAGATGTTGTGGACTACCTCCCCCATAATGCTCTTACACCCATAATGCTGGCAAAGCATCATTGGAGGTGTAGTCCAAAACAGAAGTCATTCCTAGTCATTCCCACAGAATGCTTGTAAGGAGCAAACATATTCTGATTGCTTGTTATGCATGCCTGCACAGATTATAGAGGTCACCAAAGTGTTCCCATTAAAGCAGCTTTTCTGTGTAAGTCTTTTATTCTGAAATCTTCTTCCTTCTTTGAAAAACATGCTGCAAATAATCCATATGGAAAGAACATTATTGACAAAATAATGGCATAAATAATGTTTTGCAGCTGTTATACTAAAATAGAATTAAGAGCTTGTTTCCAATGTTGTTGCTAAATATCAGCCATAAGCTACTGTTATATATAGTAGATATTTGTGGTAAATATAAATATAGAAGATATATGTGGTAAAAAAATACTTATTGGTTTTCAACCTTAAGGCTGATGATTTGCAGCCTACCACTATTAACATCTGCACAGATACAGTCCACATCTTAGCATTTAATAAACAATGAATTTATTGAACATGAAGCACTAAAATGCACATTGTGCTAGTCCTTGTCACAGAAAAAATAACTGGATGATGTAAAAAGTGCACCCTGGGCATGAACACTTGAGCTTTGATCAGCCTTCGTGGGATATGTATATTGTCAGGAAGCCTGTGCAAAACTGCCTTATTGAAGCACATACTGATAAGGGCTACACAGCTGGAGAAACCTTATCTCAAAGTTAGTGTACACAATCATCTGTAGAGGATATAGAGCATTCAGTCAGTGTCTTTTCATGACTGCAGGAGGGAGATGAAGCAAAAGATGGCCAAAGAGGCATGGTATGCAAATGGGGGAGAGTCAAATAGACCACATTATTTAGAGTGGTAAGAATTGCACAGATGAGTCATCTTCACTGACAGAGAGTAGAGTACCAGAAGGAACCTGCATCTGAGCAAGAGAAAATATGTAATATGAGGCTCAGCTACATTGCTACATTGTTTTAAATGTAGCATATCAAATGCAAAATGATGTGGAAGAGCATGAGATATTGAGGAGGCAAAAGATAATTTGGATTTCCTCTACTCAATCCGTCCTTGCCTTTATTGGTGACGAAATTATTACTACAGTCAAGATTAACATGTAAGCATATCTAATAGTTACATAGTATAATTACATAGCTGAAAAGAGACTTGCGTCTACCAAGTTCAGCCTTCCTCACATTTGTTTTTTGCTGTTGATCCAAAAAAAGGCAAAGAAACCCAGTTTGAAGCACAATTTTGCAACAAGCTAGGAAAAAATTCCTTCTTGACCCCAGAATGGCAGTCAGATTTATCCTTGGATCAAGCAGTTATTTATTACCCTACATTGAAAGATTATATCCTTGAATATTCTGTTTTTGCAAGTATGCACCTAGTAGCTGTATGAACATCTGTATGGACTCTGATAAAACCACTTCTTCAGGCAGAGAATTCCACATCCTGATTGTTCTTACAGTAAGACCTTTCCTTTGCCTTAGACAAAATCTTCTTTCTTCCAGTCTAAACGCATGGCCTCGTGTCCTATGTAAAGTTTGGTTTGTGAATAGATTTCCACACAATGGTTTGTATTGGCCCCGAATATATTTGTATAATGTTATCATATCCCCTCTCAGGCTACGTTTTTCTAAACTAAATAGGTTTAAGTTTGTTAACCTTTCTTCATAGCTGATATGTTTCATTCCTTTTATTCATTTTGTAGCCCGCCTCTACACTTTTTCTAGTGCCATAATATCCTTCTTTAGAACAGGTGCCCAAAATTGCACAGCATATTCAATATGGGGTCTTACCAGTGAGCTATAAAGAGGCAAATTGATATTCTCATCCCGAGAATGAATGCCCTTTTTCATGCATGACAATACCTTATTGGCCTTGGCCACTGCTGATTGACATTGCACATTGTTGCATAGTTTGTTGTCTATAACAATTCCCAAGTCCTTTTCGTATGTAGTTATCCCTAATTCGCTTCCATTAAGGGTATACGTTGCTTGTGTATTCTTTACGCCGAAGTGCATAACTTCGCATTTTTCAACATTAAATTTCATCTGCCATTTGAGTGCCCAGTCCCCCAGTCTATCTAAATCCCTCTGCAGCAAAGTAATATCTTGCTCACATTGTATTATTTTACAAAGTTTTGTGTCATCTGTAAACACTGAAACATGACTTTCAATGCTGTCTTCAAGATCATTTATAAACATGTTAAATAGAAGGGGTCCCAGAACAGACCCCTGAGGGACACCACTTGCCTCATCTGTCCAGCTTGAAAATTTGCCATTAATGACAAATCTTTGTACTCTGTTTTTAAGCCAATGTTCTACCCAAGAACAAGCATTTTCATCCAGACCAATTTCCTTGAGTTTGAACACTAATCTATTGTGTGGAACTGTATCAAATGCCTTGGCAAAATCCAAATAGATGACATCCACGGCAACACCCTGATCTATACTTCTACTTACTTCTTCGTAGAACGCAATCAAGTTAGTTTGACATGACCTGTGCTTCATAAAACCGTGCTGATTTTTGCTGATAACCATGTTCTTCTCAAGGAATTCTTGAATATTATCCCTTAATAACCTTTCAAATATTTTACCAGCCACAGAAGTTAAGCTCACAGGTCTATAATTTCCAGGCAAGGATTTTGAACCTTTTTTGAATATAGGAACCACATCTGCCTTCCTCCAATCCTCCGGAACACTTCCTGAAAGAAAAGAATCTTGAAAGATTAAAAACAGAGGTTCACTTATTTTTACACTTAGTTCCTTAAGTACACGTGGATGGATACCGTCAGGCCCTGGAGCTTTATTTATATTAACTTTCTTTAGTTGCTGCAGCACCTTGTCTTGAGCTAATCAATTACAATTATTCTGCAAGTTTTTAGTAGCAATCATTTGCACATCTATTGCCATGGGTTCTTCCTTGAATATATACAGGGGAGAAATAGTTATTTAAAATTCCTGCCTTTTCCTGGTCTTCATTAACTAACACCCCTGTTTCAGTTTTTAGTGTACCTACACTTTAATTTTTGTTTTTTTTTAGAATTTATGTACTTAAAAAATGCTTTGGGGTTGGTTTTGCTCTCTTTAGCTATCATTTTTTCATTTTGAAGTTTAGCAAGTCTAATTGCCTTTTTACACGCATTATTTGCTTTTATAAGATGCATCCAATTTGTCCGATTTAAATGCTTTAAATCCCCTTTTCTTATTTTTAATCTCTTGTTTTACTTCTCTACTAAGCCACATTGGTTTTAATTTGTTTCTTTTATATTTATTTCCCAATGGTACATACTGAGAAATGTACCTTTCTAATATTTGTTGGAAGATGATCCATTTATCCTCAGTGTTCTTTTCACTAAAGAGTTTATGCCAGTCAATATATTGTAAAGCTTCCCTTAACTTATTGAAATTGGCCTTTTTAAAATTATATGTTTTAGTATACCCCATGTGCTTTTGTTTTTTTGAGTTTATTTCAAAGGACACTATATTGTGATCACTATTTCCCAAGTGCTCACCTACTTGAATGTTGGTCAAAAGATCAACGTTGTTTGTTAAAACCAGGTCCAGACAAGCGTCCATTCTAGTTGGTGCTTGTACAAGTTGTGACATGAAGGTGTCATTTAACAAGTTTAAAAACCTAATTCACTTTGCTGAGCTACTAGTCCCTCTGTCCCAATTTATGTCCGGGTAATTAAAATCTCCAATAATTAAAGTGTTACCCAGAATTTAATAGAATTTGTAGTAATAGCTTGAAGGATTTTATGGAGGACACTTGCATAGGTATGCAACCCATGGATCTGGTCATGGCTGCCCACTTTATATACAGTTATAGCCCTCCTGTACTTCATGTTGACAATTTTTCCCTGTGTCCACAACTCTTTGAGTTTACATGATTTATAGAAGCATTGGGAACAGTAATCTGTTCGCACATGAACCAAGGTATATGCAACTAACCCTGTCTTTTTAAAAGTCTTGACAATACTATATAATAGGAATCTAAATAGCTATTATACGAATTGTGTAATTTGAAATATGCATCAATACAAGGCTACATATTTCAGATAAATTCAGTTTAAAAATCTTAAGTTTTAACACATTCCATCTATTTAACATTAAATAAGAAAAATTCAGACTCAAGAACAAGTATAATATAAAATACATCTGACATAAAACTAAACATTGGTCGTAAATTACACTAAATAGCATACATAGTTATATAGCTAAAAAGAGACATGAGTCTATTAAGTTCAGAATTTCTCACAATTGGGTTTGCTGTTGAACCAAAGAAGCCAAAAACTCAGTTTGAAGGACTTCCAATTTTGCAACAAACTAACAAAGAATGTATTCTTAAGCCCAGAATGGCAGTCAGATATCTCCTTGGATCAAGAAGGTATTACCCAACTAATTAAAATTATATCCCTGTATATTTAGTTTTTGCAATTATTTATCTAATTGTTGTGTAAACATCTATATAGACTGTGATAAAACCACCTCTTCAGGCAAATAATTCCACATTCTGATTGTTCTTACTGTAAAAAAAAACCCTTTCCTTTGCCTTAGACTACATCTCCTTTCTTACAGTCGAAATTTGTGACCTTTTGTCCTATGTATAGTCCTGTTTATGAATAGATTTCTGAACAATGGTTTGTATTGGCCCCAAATATATTTGTATAATGCTATCATATCCCCTCTGAGGTGCCATTTTTCCAAACTAAAGAGATTTCAATTTGTTAACCTTTCTTTATAACCAAAATGTGCCATTCCTTTTATTAATTTTGTAGCCTGCCTCTACACTTTTTCGAGTGCCATAATATCCTTCTTTAGAACAGGTGCCCAAAATTGCACAGCATATTCAAGGTGTGGTCTTACCAGTGATTTATAAAGAGACAAAATGATATTTTCATTACGAGAATTAAAGCCCCTAGTTTCACATGCTATATTGGTCTTAGCAACTGCTGAATGACATTGTTGCATAGGTTTTTGTCTATAACAATTCCCAAATCCTTCCTGTGTGTTGTTCTCCCTATTTCACTACTATTTAGGGTGTAAGTTGCTTGTGCATTCTTTACCCAAAAGTGCATAACTTTGCAATTTCCTACATTAAATTGCATCTGCCATGTTCACTTTGTATTACTTTACAGAGTTTTATGTCATCTACAAACACTGAAATGTGACTTACAATGCCTATTTTAAGATCATTTATAAATATGTTAAATCGAAGAACCCAGAACACAACCCTGATGGACACCACCTACCACTTTTGTCCAATTTGAAAATGTACCATTAATGACAACTCTGTATACTTTTTCTTTAAGCCGATGTTCTACGCAATAACAAGAATTTTCCTCTAAACCAATTTCTTTTCATTTGAAGACTAACCTATTGTGAGGAACCACAGCAAATGCCTTGGCAAAATCAAAGTAGATCAAATAAATTGCAACACCCTGATCTATTCTTCTTATTCAGTGTATAATGCAATTAGGCTAGTTTGACATGACCTATGTTTCATAAAATCATGTTGATTATTGCTAATAACAATGTTCTTCCCCATGAATTACTGAATATTATCCCTCAATAACCCTTCAAATACTTTACCAGCCACGGAAATTAAGCTAATAGGTCTCCAGATTTCCAGGCAAAGCTTTTGAACCCTATTTGAACATAGGAACCACATCTGCCTTCCTCCAATTCTCTGGTACAATTCCTGAAAGAAAAACATAGCAATATTTAAAAAGTAAAAAAGATTAAGATGACTTATTCTTTTCCCCTAGTGAACTAAAGGAGACATTTGTGTCCCTTGATTTGTAGTCTTCATACAGACTAATAATGTACTATTCATTTGTTTTCTTATTGGAGTGCATCTGTTTGGCAGAATCACCAGTTCTCAATTTTGTTATCTAATTAATTCATGATCCTTAAACTGTCAGAATATTTACTTCCTATTCACACAAATCAGGATATTTCTTTCAGTGTGTTTGTGACATGATCATGTATTTTGCAGGCTTGATTAAAGGTTATACAGAAATGTATGTTTTAACTTCTGTATACAGAATGACAAAAAACTAGAATAATTGTAAAATGACTATTTTGACATTTATATTGACAGGGTAATTTGACAAAATGATGGCTAAAGTAACATTAGAAGAAGATTAAAAAATAAAATAAAAATGTAAATCAAATATATTATAATTATAATATAAGTATTAGGATAACCATAATGAAATGACATGTTCTTGTTTATTTTCGATAAAAAAAAGAAGATAAAAAAGGATGATCTGAAAGCCGAGGTGGACAAACTGACTAAAACCAAAGCTAAGATAATGCACCTGTACTATCACTATTTCGTACCTAAATTACTTAAAGCCCCGACCCCAAGGGACTTACTGTTGTGCTTCCAATAGCTCATCTTGGCCATGACAAGAAATGCAAACACTTGCCATTTTGAAAGATTAGGCCTCGCCTTCTTCACAGACCTATCCAGGTCCCCAATGATTTGGAACCGGTGACTAAGCTGTTGAGAGGCAAGTAGAACAGGTACCACTGGGAAACAGGCTGAAAATGAACCATAATACATTCAGAGTAGAGATTGCAGCTCACTCAGTCCTCAGAAGCAGAATGCCAACACTGGAGGACTGGACTTACCTGCACAAGATACAACCAGAGGTCAGTGGTGAATGCCTCACTGGCATCTTCTTCTCCTTCACGGGATCCAATCTTTCTACCACAAGCTGAGATGGGCAGCCGAGGTGTAGATATCTTCAGGCTCTTGAGTCATGCTAGAAGTAACGCTGAACAGCCGCCTCAAACTTCACTTTGTGTTTTCTCTCAGACTCTTAAGATGATTATCTCTTTTTGAACATGGTTCCTAATTTTGTGTTTTACATGTTTTATTTTCCTTTCTGCAACCTGCTCTTTTTGCTGCCTTAAGTCAGAGGACACTGACCTTAATTCCGTTGGAAGCGGCGGTTTGCATCTGCCTACTTAATCCCTTCCTGACTGTGGACCAACAAAAATGGTCCTTAAGAACCTCGGACATACCTAGTATGTCCGCGGCATTCCTAATTACTTCCCTGATCGCCTCCGTTCCCCTGCAGGTGATCAGCATTTCTCTCATTCTGGGGGACTGTCTGACAGCCCAGACAGACCCCCTTGGCAAATTAGGCCCCCGCGGGCCATGTGATCGCTCTGAAAGAGTGGTCACATGGCTGCAATAGGTGTCCATAGTGCTGCCTGCAGGGGGACTGCCTGAACTGACAGTCTCCCTGTATGTGTAAAATAAAAAAAATAATGTTAATAAATAAAATATTGATATATATATATATATATATGCACATATTTCTAAAAATAAATAAATATATTTTTATATTTATATATATATATGTGTATATATATATGCACATTTTTCTAAAAATAAATAAATATATTTGTATATTTATATATATACAGGGAGTGCAGAATTATTAGGCAAATGAGTATTTTGACCACATCATCCTCTTTATGCATGTTGTCTTACTCCAAGCTGTATAGGCTCGAAAGCCTCCTACCAATTAAGCATATTAGGTGATGTGCATCTCTGTAATGAGAAGGGGTGTGGTCTAATGACATCAACACCCTATATCAGGTGTGCATAATTATTAGGCAACTTCCTTTCCTTTGGCAAAATGGGTCAAAAGAAGGACTTGACAGGCTCAGAAAAGTCAAAAATAGTGAGATATCTTGCAGAGGGATGCAGCACTCTTAAAATTGCAAAGCTTCTGAAGCGTGATCATCGAACAATCAAGCGTTTCATTCAAAATAGTCAACAGGGTCGCAAGAAGCGTGTGGAAAAACCAAGGCGCAAAATAACTGCCCATGAACTGAGAAAAGTCAAGCGTGCAGCTGCCACGATGCCACTTGCCACCAGTTTGGCCATATTTCAGAGCTGCAACATCACTGGAGTGCCCAAAAGCACAAGGTGTGCAATACTCAGAGACATGGCCAAGGTAAGAAAGGCTGAAAGACGACCACCACTGAACAAGACACACAAGCTGAAACGTCAAGACTGGGCCAAGAAATATCTCAAGACTGATTTTTCTAAGGTTTTATGGACTGATAAAATGAGAGTGAGTCTTGATGGGCCAGATGGATGGGCCAGATGGATGGGCCCGTGGCTGGATTGGTAAAGGGCAGAGAGCTCCAGTCCGACTCAGACGCCAGCAAGGTGGAGGTGGAGTACTGGTTTGGGCTGGTATCATCAAAGATGAGCTTGTGGGGCCTTTTCGGGTTGAGGATGGAGTCAAGCTCAACTCCCAGTCCTACTGCCAGTTCCTGGAAGACACCTTCTTCAAGCAGTGGTACAGGAAGAAGTCTGCATCCTTCAAGAAAAACATGATTTTCATGCAGGACAATGCTCCATCACACGCGTCCAAGTACTCCACAGCGTGGCTGGCAAGAAAGGGTATAAAAGAAGAAAATCTAATGACATGGCCTCCTTGTTCACCTGATCTGAACCCCATTGAGAACCTGTGGTCCATCATCAAATGTGAGATTTACAAGGAGGGAAAACAGTACACCTCTCTGAACAGTGTCTGGGAGGCTGTGGTTGCTGCTGCACGCAATGTTGATGGTGAACAGATCAAAACACTGACAGAATCCATGGATGGCAGGCTTTTGAGTGTCCTTGCAAAGAAAGGTGGCTATATTGGTCACTGATTTGTTTTTGTTTTGTTTTTGAATGTCAGAAATGTATATTTGTGAATGTTGAGATGTTATATTGGTTTCACTGGTAATAATAAATAATTGAAATGGGTATATATTTGTTTTTTGTTAAGTTGCCTAATAATTATGCACAGTAATAGTCACCTGCACACACAGATATCCCCCTAACATAGCTATAACTAAAAACAAACTAAAAACTACTTCCAAAAATATTCAGCTTTGATATTAATGAGTTTTTTGGGTTCATTGAGAACATGGTTGTTGTTCAATAATAAAATTAATCCTCAAAAATACAACTTGCCTAATAATTCTGCACTCCCTGTATATATAAACATATATATATTTTATTTTCAATTTGATGGTTATGATGGTTTTTTATTTGGCCTTTTTTGGGGCTGAAAAATGAAGATTTGAGAAAAAAGAAGACGTTGAATGGTAAATTTACTTTTATTTTACAGGTTATTTATTTTATTCCCCCCTCACTATTTTTTAGGGTGAGGGGGGTAGGTAGGGACTTTTTATTTGGGGGGGTGGGTGACTAGGGGCTTGGGGACCCCTAGTCACCTTGGGGGGGGAATTTACTTAGGGCCCCCACCCGCAGCCCAGGGGTGGGGGCCGGGGGGGAGGACAGTAGGTCCCCCCCTCATTATCTTTGTGGCCCCCACCCGCCACCCAGGGGTGGGGGCCTGGGGGGGAGGACAGTAGGTCCCCCCCTCATTATCTTTGTGGCCCCCACCCGCCGCACAGGGGTGGGGGCAGGGGGGACAATAGGTCCCCCCTTATTGTTCATTTTAGGGCCCCCACCCACCGCTCAGGGGTGGGGGCCGGGGGGGACAATAGGTCCCCCCTTATTGGTATTTTTAGGGCCCCCACCCACCGCTCAGGGGTGGGGGCCGGGGGGAACAATAGGTCCCCCCTTATTGGTATTTTTAGGGCCACCACCCACCGCTCAGGGGTGGGGGTAGCACAATAATATTTAGGGCCCCCACCGGGGGGGGTACCCTTTTTGTTTTAAACAGTAAGCAGCCACAGGCTGCTCACTGTTTAATACACATGCCCCTACTCGCGGTATTGCGAGTAGGGGCACAATTTACTAATACTAAGTAATTTTTACTTAGTATTAGTAAATTAATAGGGGGCGGACCGAACATCGCATATGTTCGCCGTTGGTGGCGAACGCGAACATGCTATGTTCGCAGGGAACTATTCACTGGTGAACCGTTCTGGACATCACTACTAATGTGATGATTTGTTGCTGAAATAAATAGCACTATTTTGAAAAGCATCGAGTTCTATGAGTGCTGTCCTTCAAGGTGTGTTATACGAAGGCTGTAGAAAAAGCACCAAGGCAATAACAAGACCGGGAGCAGTGAGTGTGGGATACATGGACTTGTATATATATGTATATATATTTAAATTCTATGTGTATTTTTATGTAATATTTTTACATTATTAAGTAATTTTATTGATTGCGATTTGGGGGACCTGCCTGACAACTCAGGCCAAAAGTCCAGAGAATTTAATTTGCTAACACTATATTTTACCCTGTAACTTTCCAAGACACCCTAAAACCTATACATGAGGGGTACTGTTTTACTAAGGAGACTTCGCTGTACACAAATATTAGTGTTTCAAAACAGTAAAACAGATCACAGTGATTATATTTTCAGTGAAATTGAAGTTTTTTGCATTTTTCACACACAAACTGCACTTTCACTGATAATATTATTGTTATGATAAGTTTTACTGTTTTGAAACACTAATATTTGTGTTCATCAAAGTCTCCTGAGTATAACAGTACCCCCATGTACAGGTTTTATAGTGGTTTTGAAAGTTACAGGGTCAAAAATAAGGCTTGGTTTTCCATCTTTTCCACTTTGAAATATGCCAGATTGGTTATGTTGCTTTTGAGAGCGTATGGTAGCCCAGGAATAATAATTACCCCAATTTGCAGAAGACAACACAAGGTATTGCAAATGGAGTATGTTCAGTCTTTTTTAGTAGCCACAAACACTGGTCAAAGTTAGTGTTCATAATTTATTTTTATTTTTTTAACACACAAACAAATATAAATGCTAACTTTGGCCAGTGTTTGTGACTAAGTGGCTACTAAAAAAGACTGGACATACGTCATATTGAATACCCTGGGTTGTCTACTTTAATATATATATATATATATATATATATATATATATACACACACATGTGAGGTGTGATTCAGAGATTTATGACAGATAACTGTGTTACAATGTCACTATTGATACATTTTAAAAATATATATTTTGAAACATCAATGTCCTACTTGTACTTATAGCCCTATAACTTGCAAAAAAAGCTAATAACGTGTTAACATTGGGTATTTCTAAACTCAGGATAAAATTTACAAACATTTTAGCATGGGTGTTTTTTGGTGGTTGTAGATGCTTAACAGATTGTAGGGGTCAAAGTTAGAAAAAGTGTGTGTTTTTAAAAAAATGTCATCATATTTTATAATTTTGTTTATAGTAAATTATATAATGAGTAAATTATATATATTTTTAGAAAGACCACTTAATGGCAAGAAAAGTAGTATATGAAATGTGTGGGTACACTGAATGAGTAAGAGGAAAATTACAGCTAAACACAAACACCACAGAAATGTAAAAACAGCCCTGGTCCTTACTGGTAAGAAAATTGAAAAACAGTCTGGTCACTAAGGGGTTAAACTAAATTCCTCTTTCATCTATTCATTATTTAAATATGTTTATTATTTTACTGTACTTATTATTTTCCACTTATGCTTTGATAACTTTAATGACATACACCAGGTAACTGGTGATTACCAAGTCTCGCTATTAAGCAACCAGCTGTTTCTCACTGTACTTTGAAACACTCTCTTAAAAATCCAGTACCCTCCAATGTGAACGATTCTAGTTATATAGTAGCTTACTTTAATAAGTGCATATAACATTAACTGTAGTTCAGCCAGACAGGGAACCTATATCATGTTCCATGTTGCATATCTGTTGTATATGTCTGCAATTTCTTATGCATGTACTTCAGATGTAGTCCACTATGCTTTTATCTTTTAGTAAGATTAAATGTGTGCTACAATAAAAATAAATGGAAAAAAAAAGAAAAGAAAAAAAAACAAGAAATATATAAGGTACACTGTAATAAACTTACTTTGTTACACATAAATTAAATGTGAAATCTATAGTTACTAATATTTCCTGTTGTCATAAGAATATGCTTTCTATAGGGATGTAAGTCATTTATCAATAGAGAAAATAAATATATATGATAACACTTTTAAAATTATGGTACTAGTTAATCCCATCTATTTTTATCTGCACCTGTCCAGCAGATGCTATAGTCACAGGGGCTGACTGAGGTGAAAAAGTCTACATCCTTGGGCTGGATGGGAAAATACCAAAATGTTCCCAACAGTTCAAAAACATAGAAAACAGTCTTAACATAGTGGTTCAGGCATAGGGGGGGGAGTGACTCCAAATGTTTGTATGCCTTAAGTAATAGAAATCAAGGCGTTATTGTTATTGCTCCCATTATCAGCTTGAAAATAAGGATGGTGGAATCACCCGCTGAAAAGGAGAAACACGAGGAAGCTTTACAGTTTATGTTTAGTTTAATTTATTTACTTTTTTGTAAATTGGGAATGGAAACTCTAAAGAGATCATTCATTTTTAGTATAAGTGCAAATTTAACATAAAGTCATGTAAAAAAATTTCTTAAAAGATATGAACCATTAATTGGGTAGAAAAGTAAAAAAAAATAAAGATTTTTCTTCTTCAACATAATACTTGATGAATAACAGTTTTAAGTCCCCGCAGAAGGTAGGGACTGGTAATCTATTATGGCAGAAGTCTTACAAATTCCCTCCCCAGCATTACTTATTAATCTCCACCCAATAAACCAATTTGTAAAGAAACCCTTAGACTCTAAGGTGTTTTTGTTTATTTTCTAAACACCTTAGACACACCCAGGTAAACACTAAATCCTGGGCTGGTAGGGGGTACTTGAGGACTGGGTTGAGAACCCCTGCCTTAGAGTAAACTGTGCACTGAATGCCTGGTTAATCCTTTGCACTATCCATCACACATAGAATGAATGGATAGTGGGTGGAGAGAAGTTCTACAATATGTGTATTATCACTATATAAGCACAAGAATAGTACTAATACAACTGTAGTATGGTAGTTTTAAACTGCTAGTCTGCACTGTAGTGGTTATGGTGCATATACCCATCTCCCCTTTAAATACCTAGTATTACTATTAAGTCAGTAAATATTTACTAGTACTCTGCTAATTAATATGAGAAATGGTTTCAAAAACTTGCTGAATCAAAATGTTTCTCCCATAGCCTTTATATCCACTGTGATAAACAAAAACACATTTTGCATGTGTACGGTTGTATTTGCCATAAATCAAGTAATACGTACGTTTTGTAGAACAAAAAACAGAAACCAGCCACAAAATGGGACGTGATTATAATCGTAAATTTACGACTTGCATATGTCGCTTCTACTGCAATTTGTCTGAACAAATCTTCTAAAAGGAAAAAAATATTTAAATTTCTCATGGTCATTCTTTTTTCCTGCTGTTAATTGTATTTAAAAAAATAAATTATATCAGTTAGCATATGTGTGATTATTAGGGTTAAATACTCCATAAAAAATGTCTAGCTTTTAGCTTAAATGCAAATAAAAATCTCCATGTCCTTTTGAAATGTTAAACATTGATCCACCTGACAAGTTGTAATGGATCGTTTCCTCCGGTGGCAATTTTTTCCAATCTCATTAGGCAATTTTACCAGTACCTTGAGTTTGCCTGTAACTCTCTTATGTCATTATGCTACTGATGAGTGTTCTGTGCTTCCTTGTCCTTCTACATACTGCTTTCTTCTCACTGTTATTTTCTACGTTTGCATTAATTATACAAGTCATCTATGCCTTAACTTGAAAATACAGAATAAAATACTGTAGTTAGCACAAAATAGATCTTTAAACCCTGAGGGCCTGTTTAATGGTCATAACAGAATTAAATGTGTCATTTGTTGGTGAATTGACATTTTTGAATTCTAGATTTGTCATCTGAAAACAGTATAGGTTTATTCAAGGATACAGAACAATACACGCTCACTATAGTACAGCTGGTATTGTTTTTAAAACCATATAAAAATGAAATGCGCAGTGCAATGCTTGATTTTGTGAAAATTAAACATCTGTGAGTATGTGCGTTGGTGGAGGGTATTGTGTATGGGCATAACCCGCACCCAACCGCTAAACCCAAACCACCTACTTGCCCGAAATAATCAACCATAGACTTACTTGGTGAAAATAGGCCACAGATTTATTAAATATATAAATATGTATAAATCTTTAAACTTCAACTTTATAACATAAAACATCCTATATACATAATTTACTCAGTAAATATATCCATCACTGGGTACCACCTTGCCAACCAAAAATATTCACTTGGGCAGTTGCCCTCCCACCCTCATCCCAACCAACACCAGGCCTTTCCTGGGTCTTCCATTCTCGTAATGCTAACCACTAGCTGATTAATTCCTCAGTGGGCACGTCTGTCTGTTAACTGTACCTGAGGTTAGGGGATGGACAGCCCTTATCCATTCACTTTCCACGGACCGCTGGTTAAACCCCCGGTTGACAAGGGCCATATACCACCTCCAATGCATCCTGTAACACCAAATTAAACAAGTTTACTCCCATCTAAGGGTGGACCCATCACCTCTAAAATACATAGCTGCTTTTGCTCAAAGATGCAGTGATGCACCGTGGGCCCCCCCATTCTCTTCACAAATTTCGATACTCGCTTGTTCAGCTTCATCCTGCTCCTCTCAAGTGCCCTGGGGTCCCTCGCCTCCTTCCAATAATTCCGGGATAGCACCTCGGACCAGACAATACAACATCTCGGGAATTTGAGCCATAATTCGGCCAAATCCTTTTGGATTGTTTCACCCAGATCCCACACCAGAATAGTGCCAAGATAGTTTCCCCCCAAATGAATTAAAAGCACATGATAAGAGAGTCAACTGGACCATTTCAGGCATAAGGTGCTCCCAGCGCATGCCCTGAGAACCGAATGGACCACTGCCACCGCCGGTGACAGACCAAGCTGCAGTCCCCAGGGACAAACTCCAGCCCGCTGTTGTACCCAAAAAATGTAGCTGTGACAGAACCATCTGTCTGTCTATTGTGGTGGATTCGTCTATTTCTGCCCCCGTTCGTGTAAATGGCTGTTTCTATAGCCCAGCCATACGAATGACTGTTTTCACCAAACAAATCTACCGAACGGAGGGCCACCCAGGATAGAAGTGTGTTGCTGGTTAACCTCTTGATCCCAATTAGAACGTTGTGGTTAAACGCAGACACTTCTCAGTTAAACCGAATTCAGGGTGGCCGTCGTTCGTATGTCGACCACGAGGCAGCGGCCATTATAAAACACACGAAAGCCCAGTGGTGTTTGGCACTGATTTCATGGAACTAAAAACAGACACTTTTTCTGCCGAACACCGCTGAAACAACGGGTCACCTGGCTTCCTCGACGAAAGCGTACGAACACCGACCGTTCGGTAGTTTTACAACACACGAAAGGACTTAACCCAGATAGCCCTCCCATGGAGTTAATCACATACTGAAAGACAGTCAGGACTTTGACTCCATGGCGATTGAACTATGTGTGTGGGATCTGAGCGCTATTCGCCAATAAAAGGCACTCAGATCCAGGCTATCTGGGGATATGTGATGCGAATGGGAAATGTTCGGTTATTATAAAGTTATGTATTTTTATGTATTTTTTGGTATTGTATTTAAGATGGCGATTTGTCTTTGTCCTGGAGATAATTGAATTACTTCTCAATTATCTCCAGGGCAGAGGGGAGGAAACCATACTGCCTTGTGGGAAAAGATTGTGACTGTATGTCTGAAATGTCCCCATGTCTGTCTGTAATTCCAGTCTTCCAATTGGTCCCCTAGGGGAGTGTCCAACAAGTGGGAGACCAGCATAAATACGGGCAGGTAGCCCACAGTAAAGCCAGATCCTCTTTGACCCTCAATGCGGAGCTTCTGTCTCGTTATTGGGGGGATTTCTTATTTGCGCTTAGAGACTGCTTACTGGAACCGAAAGCCGCTTGGTGGATATCGTTGTTCGGCGGTTAGCGGCGGTTCATGGATTTCTGTTCGGGAATTTGGAGCCTTTCACGGATTCCGGTCGGGAGATTGCCGCTTCCCTTGATGTTGGTTCGTATACCGTAGTCTATGCGAACGGAGTTATTGGTATTGCGAAAGGGGAAGGCTAACTAAATGGCGGTTTCTCTTAAAGACTCCAGGGGTGTCTTAACAGTAGCAATGGCCGATGACCCACAATCACCTTCTGGCACCTACAGAAACAAAAGGAGAAACTGAATAAGTCTAGCTGGATGAACATAGAAATGGAACCTCCTAGATTCCCACCTCCCAATCCATTGATAACCTCCTCAGACAACCCCAGGCATGAGGCCTCAGTGGCAGTCCTTATTCCTACCAAACTCTGCACTATGTAACCCCAAGCCCTCCAATGAATGCGATAAACCCTGATAAATTGGAATTGAGATAAAAAATTGGAGTCTCCGTGAACCAGCAAGGGGCCCGCGGAAAGCATAAAAACAGGCCACTGGACAAACCATTGAACCAGGGATGTGTTGTAATGTGACCCAAGTAACCCTGGCCAAGAACATCTGGACTTATGCAGGAAAAAACACAACCCCACTAAAACATCCCCAAACAACAATCCCCAGGGACAGCCTTGGATGGGCTAACAAGCTCCCCCACCCACATAGCCCCGAAAAAAAGCGAACGTGAATGCCAACCGAAACAGCGCCACTTAAAGCAGAGCAGAACAAACCTGTGGCAAAACACTAAACAGGCCCACCATAAGAGCATCCAAAACTGGCCCCTTACACCAACCCCTCATCACCAATGAGACTAAAACATCCTTTGTGATATCCGGCCCCTGGTGAGTTTTAACCAAAACTGAGCCCGGACAACATACCTGAAACAGCTGAAGAGGAACAGTTGGATGCCTCCCAGAACCAGATAAACTACAAACGCTCTCCATCTGACCGGAAACCCCCGAGCTGTCTCTCGAAATTCACCCACTAACACCATGCCTTACCACAACGCTGCAATGTAGTTTCCGAGACCAAACCACAGATCTAGGACATTATTCGGTCAGCCCAGGGCCCCTGGTACTGACGCCCTGAACTCCCACCACTGAAAACGAGAAAGAGCATCCACTGTAATATTAGCAACCATTGGGACATGCACAGCCCTACAGTACACATTCAAAATCAAGCAGCGCAGAACCAGGTGCAGCAGCAGCTGAACCACGAGACGGGAAGATGCTGACAAATTGTTAATGGCCAGCACCACCCATATATTATCACAGTGGAATACCACTCTCCAATCCCGTAGGAGATCCCCCAGAGCTCCACCACAACCACTATAGGGAAAAGTTCAAAGTTCCTCATTAACCCTGCAGCATACCAAGACTACGGCCAGGAGTCTGCAAACCAGTGGGCCCCAAAGATGGCCCATAACCCACCGCCTTGGCCGCGTTAGTAAATTGATGGAGCTCGGCATTGGACACCTCAGGAGCCTGCCAATAGGAATGCCCATTAAAACCTTCCAAGAAGACGGACCAAACAAATCTACCGAACGGAGGGCCACCCAGGATAGAAGTGTGCTGCTGGGTAACCTCTTGATCCCAATTAGAATGTTGTGGTTAACCGCAGACACTTCTCAATTAAACCGAATTCAGGGTGGCCATCGTTCGTATGTCGACCACGAGGCAGTGGCCATTATAAAACACACGAAAGCCCAGCGGTGTTTGGCATTGATTTCATGGTGTTTGTACAGGGGGTGAGTGATCTGCACATAATGATGAGGGTGCTCCAGCCCAATTACCAAAAGTCTTGGGGATCTTCTGAAACCGGAATTTGTCCTTATCCTTGTCAGAGTCCTTTGACTCCTTTTTCAGAAGGGGGCAAGTCTTTCAACGGGAGCAGGGAAAATATTTCCACTAACTCCCCTTTCCAGATCTTCTCCCGGACTTCCTGATGCAAATGTAACCCAAGAGGGCCTGACCAACAAATGTAGGCTGCACCATGGACGGCCAGCGCAACCTGAACACTTGTCTGAACCGCAGGCAACCCTGCTACCAAACCCGATTCGGAGGAGGGAGATGCAGGGACCACATGAGAACGGGCCATCTGCCCCTCCTCGAGATGGACACCCCAGCCCCCCAGAAGAAGTAGCAGGAGAAGCATCCCACCCCACCCAAATCTGCACATCCAAAGAAGAGAGGCGCAGAGACCCCACTGAGCTACGCTCCCACTGATCCAAGAAGCCCCTACAACAACCCACCAGAGAATCCCAATCAGGCTGAAGCACCCCACCAGAGCCACCCCCAGCCTCCACCCGACTGTCCTCCATCACAGAATCATACTCAACGGAACCATGCCAACAGGAGGCTGGGCCGGAGCTGCAGCAACCAGCGGAAAAGAAACTTTACTGATAAAGAAAGAATCAAAAAAACAAACAGGCATTATTTGAGAAAGGGAACAGCAATTTGCCTTTTAAAATCAATTAATAATAATGTCATAGTTAAATCGGTATTAACTGTAAGTCGGTATATAACTAAATATTCTTATTACATCTCAACCTACTTACTTACCAGTAGTATAAGTACACTCAAGTCCTTTCCCTCTCCCTATAATGAATAGGAGCTTCAATGAAGCATTCAACCAACTTTAAAACTGAGACATTCAAACTTATTTGACAGTTTTAAATTCTCTTCACTCAGCTTCCATTCCGTTACCTGTGACATCATTTTACCCAAAGAATCATCAAATAGTTGCCGAACCATATTTAATGGAACAAATTAGTTCAGTGATAGTTATCTGTTCTAAATTGCTACCCCAACCAAGTTAACTAAGATACAATTGGTATCTATCTAATTAACCAATATATTATTGACATCTTTTACCCAAAATAATCCACAAAGCTGTGGGCAGCATGCCTGTCTAGAAGTAGTTTAAAAACCGAAAGTATGCCAAAACATGGTAAGGCTTATCTTTGCAAAGTGTGAATATTGATTTAAACATTGATTTTGACACATTGCTAAGGTATTTTTATCCTAAGATGTACAGAGCAATGTCTTTTATTATGTTACAAGGAGTTTAATGGGGATCTGCTAACTTCTCAAACTCTATTTTATAGTTCAGTAGACTTAATATATTTAAAATAGTGGCAATTGTTTAGAATAAGCATATATATTCATTAAAAAGTCTCTTTATCAGTATCCTGTTGAAATCAGCCACCCTATCTACTAATTACATTATTTGCATGATTATTCCTCCCCATTAAGTTATTCCTCCCCTTCAATTAAGAGAAGGGGTAGGAACAGGGATGTTGAGTTCACAGCAGCAAAGTAATTAGTTATGTAGAATGTGACCTATATTCTACTGAGTTCAGCTTTGAAGCAAATATAAAAATATAGTTTTGCAAACCATTTAAATCAATACATTTAATGATGCTCTATAATAAAATAAATAAATATTTTGTTCTCTCTAGAAAATGCAAAATGTGCTTCTCTTCAAACCCTTTACTACCTATAAAGACCCCTGTTTCAACTTCACAAAATTGCACTTGCCTCCCCACATCTGTACCGGCCACCTCCTGTGCCTTTATGTCTCCTACAGAGAAGCTAATTCTTTCCGCCATTCACTGTGCAGTTCTGCTGCCCTTTTCTGCCCTAGACAATCTTCCTTACTGTTCTTAGCTCTGGAATGTCCTTCCAACAAGATTACATTAACAATTGTCTTATTTTATAGTCAAGTTAAATAGAAAATCATACCTCTTTAATTGGTAACATAGTGTGCTGCTCGATCTCCTAACCAAATATATCTATCACTATATCTAGCATAACCTTCTATAGTGTTTATGCCTTTCAGATTGTATTCTGAAGTTTCTATATCCCCTGTTTTCAATGCATTTTCTTCGGTTAAGGGAATTCTTTTTTCAAGAGGTCTTTTATTCCCTGCACATAACACAAAGGACAGTTCATCATATTTGTCCTGAAAGCAAATGTTAACCATAAAAAGAAAGAAATAAAATGCCTTATATTTTGAAAATCTCTTTTTACATAAATACTTATAAGTGCAAGTGAAATTGCAACTTATCACAATGCTATATGAAGAATGAAGTGCAGTTTACTAAGAGTTTGATATAATTTTTACAAACAATATAAAATTGTTATATTAAACACTTAAAGGAACACTATAGTCACCTAAACAACTTTAGCTTAATGAAGCAGTTTTAGTGTATAGATTATGCCTCTCAAGTTTTACTGCTCGATTCTCTACCATTGAGAAGTTAAATCACTTTGTGTCTGTTTATGCAGCTCTTGCCATACCTCCCCTGGTCTGATTGACACAGCCTGCACCAAAAAAGAAATGGTTTCATTTTCAATTAGATGTAATTTATCTTAACCAATGTTATCTCTTGCTCTGTAAATTTAACTTTAAATCACATACAGGAGGCTCTTGCAGGGTCTAGCAAGCTATTAACATAGCAGAGGATAAGAAAATCTAAATTAAACAGAACTTGCAATCAAGGAAGGATAAATATTTGATTTCTTTTTACAGGAAGTGTTTAGGAAGGCTGTGCAAGTCACATGCAGGGAGGTGTGACTAGGGTTCATAAGCAAAGTGATTTAACTCCTAAATGGCCAAGAATTGAGCAGTGAGACTGCCGGGTCATGATCTATACACCAAAACTTGTTTTTGTGATAATAGTGTCCCTTTAACACAAACTGGGTTATTTACTAAACAATACATTTTGCCAAATACAGTCGGTATATCCCCTAGTGAAACTGCAGCAATTGGCCTGGATGCATGCAGTGTTTTTGCATCCAAATACTATACAACATATAGGATTCAGAAGATTCACGAAGCATATATAATTCAGAGCTGACTAACAGAAGAATTAGAAGACAGAAGATATTATATAATCATTTATCATTTAGGTTTTAGATTTATTGTCCCCTACACTAATAGGGTGAAGGGGGTTAAGTAAAAAAAAATGGTGATGGCTAGGAGATTAGGGAATCCTTGCTGCCCGACTGGATGAGTGGCAGGACTGGAAATATTACTATTTGGACAATAGCATTGGTAGGCACTAGGTCCCCCCTCTAAATATTATAATTAGGGCCCCAACAGTCAATGGGTGGGAGCCAGTGTGGGGCACACTAAATCCTCCCCTAACCAGCGGTGGGGGTACATAGGCATTGTGCTGAGATGAAGGCATTATATTTTCCTTCCTCCCAAAGCACACACAAACCCATGGGATTTGGGACAAAGAACCCAGCAGACCTCAGGAAAACTCAGAAAAAGCCCCCTCACCCCCACCCCCATGCAAACAACAGGTATGGATACAGAAGGATTGCTAAAATATACATTACATGTATTTATTTATATTTACTTCAGTGTGTGTGTGTAGTGTATCTGTGTGTCATTGTGTATCTGTGTGACAGTTTCTGTTGTCATTGTGTGCGTATATGTACATGTGTGTCATTGTGCATCAGTGTGTTCGTGCTTCAATGTATATGCATCCAAATGCAAATGCATCCACAGTTTGTGACAGTTTGTGTGTGTCATTGTGTGTATGTGTGTGTACATGTGTCATTGTGCATCTGTGTGTTTGTGATTCCATGTATATGCATCCACGTGTATGCATCTTTTTGTACATATGTGTGTGGCAATGTGCATCAGAAAGCAATTTTGTTCCCTCTTCATCTTAAAAGCTAAATAAGGAAATTACTTTAGTTAGTATTGTACAGGATTATATTGCTAAACTAGCATATTAATATTATTTTAGGTATATATATATATATAGCTCCAACTTGTTTCTTAGTTCTTTACAATATTATAAAAGGGAGAAATTTAACAATTAGACAATTACAATGTCATGTACAATGCACATAGTTGGTATCACATGCTGACATTAATTTTGCTTATTGTTGGCATTTTTAGGAAGCTTCATTCCTAGATATGTCATCATATTCCCTGCAATTGTTCCTAAGTAAGACATTTCAATTCTTTTTTTTGGCATTTCTATAGTATGTATCATGGATTGTATGTTTCTGCTTCTATACTAATATTTCAGATCCTACCAGAATTATTAAAATATAAAACATACCATATTACAACCAACAGTTTCTATCCACACAATATTTATAGAATGGAGGAAAGAGAAAACAAATATAGAAACGTTGTAAATCTACATAATTAATCTTTTTGCTCTCTGTACTGTAATCTACTTGCAACATTTTTTTTTACCCTATGTTTAGATGCTAGACATATGTGTCCTGTTTCAAATATGGTTAAGTTAAACAAAAATAAAACCTTGATCAAGCTTGGAATTGGAATCACTAACAGATATTTTAACTTTAGTACAATTTAGTATAAGGTGAAAAAAAATCACTATTTTTTTTTATTTGGAAACAGTTGTTTAGTCCTTATTTTGAAGCCAAATTATTAAGGAATTAACTCTTTGGATGACTTAAGAGTTCTCTATATGGTTAACTTGAATATATTTTGTACCTGAAAAAAAAAAAAAAAATTATTATTATTGCTTCCTTATTGTTCTTAGTTGCTTTTTCACCTTATCTTTGTTACACGTATGAATACCATATACATGTATAAGAAGGGTCTGTATTGTATTATATCAGAATAAATATATAAGTAAGCAAAAACAATAATCAATCAAGTTACCAATAAGTGTCAAGAAACTAGGTTTGATGTAGGTGCACTATTAGAATTTTCTTAAGCAAACAATTTATACTGGTAAATATATATAAAAAAATATTATCAAAAATTAAATTTTAGTCTACATTTCTGAACTATAATAATGTCACAAAACAACAATATCGGTAAACAGAAAGGCAATCTACAATATGCTGCCATATGTTTATGAAAGGGAAATTAAAACATTGTAAATATGCTTTGTTACATATATTTTGGCAAAAGCAGCGACATCTAAACTAGTCCTTTGCTAATTGTTTATCTTCAAACAAGTGTTGTGTTTTCAAGCTTTAATTCAAAGTAATAACATAATAGATGCTTGAAGAGAATGACTAAGAAGTAAGAAGTTAATCACCCTGAAAATTAGAAATGTTAACGGCTACTAGAAAAGAAAATGTATTGTATTCCAATTTTGCACATGCAGCCTCTTTTATTCATTATTTTAGTGACATTTACATTAAAGGATTTTCTATTTCATTAATGGAACTTAAATTGCTCCTAGTGGTACCCTATCCCAGCTTTCATTTACAATACTCATTGGTATCTTAGTAATTTACTAAATGATCATTTAATCATCTCTAAATCTTCAGGAACTACCCATGATAAATGACAAACTATTCTGCTTAATGCATTATTAGAAATGATATATGTTTTAACAAAGATAGGTATCTAACTGTGTTTATGGATTTTAGCTGATCATTGATAAAATACTATATCGTTGTTAACCAATGGTAATTTGCTATTTGTGTTAAAATGTATGGAATCTACAGTATGAGTTAAACGTTGGAAAATACCTAAAATACCTGTCAAACTCTCAGTTAGTTAACAATAAGTTAATATACATTATTAACAGACATATTCACTATAGTGTAAAATTAATTCAAAATATAATTTTACATTTTAGATCAAAATAGTCAAATTTGAAAATAATTTGATAGATGTTTTCTGATTGAATTTATTTTAAATTTGAAACACATTTATACTTTACTCTATAAACAGGCACATTTATTACTGGTTGCATACAGATAGAGGGAGCAGTGCCTAGGAATGTCCTCAGGAGTATTCACATATGGAATTAGAACAAACACACAAAGGGAAACTATATAGTGTAGTAGATTGGTGGTATTTCTAAAGTAGAAAAAAAAGTATTACAATATGTAGAGCTGTCAGTAAGCTCTATTTAAAAGTGCATGGACAGTATGACCCCCGCTTTGGGATATGGTGTGAGTCTTTTGGTCCAAAGTTTATAAAATGTAAACAGAGCTGATGCAAATATCGTATAGAATATTGGTAAACAGAGGCATGGCTAATATTGTGTGTAGAAATGCACTCACGTTTTATGGAGCCTTTGAATGGGTCCCACAAATTAGCATAGAGTAGTGATGGTAATCCTCACTGACACAATATAAAAATGAAAAAGAAATAAAATATATTGCACATGAACAGGAAAGGTGAATAAAACGATAGGGAATTTACACACAAGAGTGGAGCAAGAAGAGGTTTTTGTTCAGTACTCACAACACAAGTGGTATCATCCCCACCAAAGGATATAGTGTCAAGGTATCAGGAACAAAGCAGGATAGTATGGGAAAGGCTAAAACTATAGTGCTTTATTATGAATATATACAAGAAATACAGCAAGGATCAAACTTATGAGTTTCGCCTTATTGTATAGGATTTATCAGAGCCTATGGATACACTGTGATAAAAGCCTGTGTAATAAGGCAAAACATGATATATCCAAATATTGGGGGTTATACAACTTAGAAATATTTGTTGGGGTATACTTGCATGAGTGCATTTCTACAACAATATTAGCCATACCTGTTTTTAACCAACAAAGAAATTCCCCAGGCACTCAGAGTGTCAAAGCCACAGGCATTTTTAATGAAACAAAAGAGCTTATCTTTTTGTTTCATTAAAACTGCCTGCGGCTTTGACACTCTGAGTGCCTGGGGAATTTCTTTGTTGCCTAAAAGTGTTGGGATTGCTGGTCCTGCTCCGGAGCACCGATGGCTGCTGGGATTGAGTGTGGTTCCTAAAATCACTTTTGCAATACCTGTGTCTAACTACATAATACTCTATATTGATATCTGTTCTGTTTATATTTTATAAACAAGGGACATCCAGTGACCAAGAGACTCACACACCCAGGTACTTTTAAGTAGAGCTTACTGAAAGCTCTACATATTGTAAGTGCATTTTTTTTCTTCTTCATATATACCACCAATCTACTGCACTATATAGTTTTACTTTATGTTTTTTTCTTGTTCCGTATTTGGATACTCTTGATTACCTTCCTAGGTTGGGGGACCTCCATCTGTATACATCCTTTCTTCGACCAGGACAAGAGAGACTTTGGTTTAGATTGTTCCAGGTGCCTTCAAATTCCCATATCAGTAGTGCTAGAAATGTTACCCTTTGTTTTGTTCACATATATTACATGCATTTGTGAGGCTCCTGACTTTAAATATTTACATAATATTCAAAAAGTTTTAAAATTTTATATTGTGTTCAGAGGTTGCTAATAGTTCAACATTTCCCTGCTTCTTAGTGGGAGTGCAAACTAATATTTTCTGCCCATCTAAAATGATATGTATGCATTCACTGAATATTATTGATGTTGATGCATGAAAAGGGATTTTACTAATGGCACCTATATGTAATTTTAGCATAAATAAAAATATAAAAATAACAATGCTGGAATAAAAATATATAGATTCATTAATTATTTACATTTTTCTAAAAGATGATTCCACAGAATAGCATAGTAATAGTAGTTTAGTCAAATAGTTGGATTGAAGAAAATATTGAAAAAATAATGCTTTCTAGACTTGTACATTGCCAGAAAAATTAGCTTGGCTGAACCATTTTTCTAAACGTAGAACATTTTTCAGGACGCCCAAATTTTGGCTGAATGACACTCTGGCTCGGCAGAATTTCAAACCCAAGATTCCAATTTCAGAATCAAATGTGAAGAAGGTGCAAAAAATGGCCAATCGTGCTGCAAAACACAAATTAATGGATAAAATCAACTCACAAATGTAATCAGAAAAAAATTAAAGGATTGCTAAAAAAAGCTCAATGGACTATAATATTTACCAAATTACATTACAAAAAGCAGCAAAAAATTAGAAAGAGCATATATCTATTAAATGTCTGAAAATAAATCCTAGACAGTACGTATCCCCATATACTTCCAGAGCTAAAGAAATATAAAAAAAAACCACAAATATAAATAAACCTAAAAATCACATTCATTAGAGCAAAACATTTCAAATAGTGTATCAATCACCCACGTGACACGTGAAATAATGCAAAAAACTTGCTGTATTCTCTATGGCACTCCAATAGTAGAAAACACAACCCAACTATTGAAAATCCTCAAATGTTATTAGAGAATAGGTATAAACTCTTCAATGCTCCACTGGTTCTGAGAAATAAACGTATACTTCCATGGTCCTCTCTGTATCCAATTACTTTATTACACACATTTTCACCTGTGAGGAGACACAGGGTTTTTTAAAGGAACACTATAGGGTCAGGAACACAAACATGTATTCCTGACTCAACAGTGTTAAAACCACCATCAAGCCTTCCCCCCTCCCCATCCAGAAAAAAATACTAGGTAGTTAGAAAAAATATTTTTAATCTAAATTTTAACTTTAATCAAAATAAAAGTTTTTTTCTGACTACCTAATATTTTGGTTAGTCTCTTGAATTTTAAATATCCTTATTTTTTTACCTGGCATATCCTAACATCTGAAGCTTTTATACCATCCAAAGAATCCATAGTGGGGATTGTTCCACCCAGGCGCATTACACAGTGCGGTTTGTCTGCTCTGTAAATTGTAAGTACATCTCCTATTTTATCCAGCACTTTTTTTAATATAGTGAGCACTATGGGCCTTCTCTTGTGTTTTTATTTCATATGACCTATACTGAAAATATTGTAAGAGGAATATCCTACATGTGGGGAGTTTAAATACCACTGTATGCTGTTTTAACCCGATCTGTTATAGCTCCCATAAATGTGAGTTATCATTTCTTAACCTCAGTGTTTTCTGTGGCCATACTCCTTTAATTTACTGCACCATTGGTCCCCTCTGTGTGTTTTTTCTTTCATATGCTGATGAGGATTTGACCCAAGACTTCTTGAGAATTTCTGAGGAATATACCTGTGAATTAGAGACTTTAATTTGCCTGTTTCCCTGGTATTTTTTTCTATTATTTATTTTATTTATTTACTTTGTTCTTGGCGCACCCTGTACTTGTTGTTTTCTGTAATGTAAAAACTGAATTTTCTGTGAAAAGACAGCATTTACTGCAAAAAGCCTGAAGAAAATGATTCTACTCACCAGAACAAATACAATAAGCTGTAGTTGTTCTGGTGACTACAGTGTCCCTTTAAGTAATTAACACCTCAGTTCTTTAGTCTGTTAATCACTCCTCGTTTATGCTGTCATTACACAGGGTACACAGAAGATAGAAGGCTTAACATGTTATGGAGCATCCTGGTTTGGCAATAGCATTCCTTATGTGTTCCACTCAACTCCTCCCACAGGCATTAGCTGTGTTCCACTGAAAGCATGAGAAGAGCAATCAAAATAAATGTATCGGTTTCACGGGCAAAAAGTTATGGTGGAGCTTTAGTAGTAAATATCATAAAAACTATACAATATTTATCATTTCAAACATCTAGATCATCTAGTGCATGCATTCAATGATCTACATATGTCAAGCTCCACTAAAATTGAATTTATAACTGAAATGGTTATATATCCCTCTTTTCATAAAATACCCTCTTCCTCATAAAATATCCTTTTAGATACTCATCATAATGTATTTAACACACTAACACTGTGAAAAAAAATTGTTTTTTAGCCTCTAGTATAACATTTCATATCTCATCTAAAATATTTGATGCAAATGTTTAATCTTTTAGATCTGGTGAATGAATAAATGAAAATAAATGTTGCAAATGTATATATTTTTTACTTTTTAAGGATACATAAACCACAGTAAAAATAAGTGCTTGTCACCCTGCATTTAAATGCTATTTATTCAATGTTTCAAATAGACAATGATGCCATTAATAACTGGAGTTCTGGGTCTACATTTAGAGTGAATATTTAATTTTGATTCAAAACATGGAACAGTTTATTGCATCAATTTATCCCTGCATCAACGTGTATCTATTCTATAGTAGGGGGGTTGCGTGTGGGTTTGTGTGTGTTTCATGTTATATGGTGTACGTGGATTTTTGTGTGTGTGTGTGTGTGTGTATGTGGGGAGCTGCTTGTATTTTTGTGAGTGGCATCTCATGGGCTAGTTTGTGGATTTGGGCGGCATCTCATGGGCTAGTATGTGATGTATCTGTGGGGGATAATTGTGAAGCTGTTTGTGCATGGGCTGCAAATAGTATTGCATGTATGTAGCTTCTTGTGCATGTGTGTGTGTGTATAGGTCTCCAATGCATGCAGAAAAGCATCTGTGGCCCCAGCTATTCTATAAATATGAAAAGTGTTCAAGTGGGCATATTTAGCTTGGCAATCCTAGCTCTCTTGCAACAATGTATCTATTACACTGTTTACTAGTGAATACAGGTACATAGTCAGGTTCTTCCAAAATCAACAAACTGTGCTCAAACAAATGTCTGTATGATATCAATATCCAACTCTTTCCCCCCAGCTCTTTAACATGTTTGAATCTCTTGCCCAAATAATTCTACTGCAGGTAAAGGACAGGTAATGTAATTTACTTGCTTAGATACTTTTGCATCCATTTACTTACTAGTAAGTAGGTTTATACAAAAGTATCTAGGAAAAGCATTTACACAATGTAGAGTTCAGACTAGTTTAAGCTATGGGGAGAATAGAGCACCCAGATCCTCACATCCAACCCATCTAAAAGACATATACATTGTTGCAGGGGAACTAGGATTCCCAAGCTAAATACGCCCATTTGAACACTTGATGTTTTTAGAATACCTTGGACCAGAGGTACTTTGTTGTACTGGAAATATACACACAGATGCAGAAGAAGCCAGCATACATACTGTAATATGTTACATTATGTACCTAACATGATCTATAGGCTGTCTCCCCCCATCCCTCACTCACCTGATCTGTAGGCTGCACCCCTATCTCTCACTTACCTGATCTGTAAGCTGCACCATCCCCCCATCTCTCACTTACCTGATCTGTAGGCTGCAAACCCCCATCCCTCACTTACCTGATCTGTAGGCTACAAACCCCCATCCCTCACTTACCTGATCTGTAGGCTCATTCCTCACTTACCTGATCTGTAGGCTGCACCCCCTTCAACCCTCACTTACCTGATCTGTAGGCTGCACCCCCCCATCCCTCACTTACCTGATCTGTAGGCTTTCCCCCCCCCCATTCCTCACTCACCTGATCTGTATACTATCTCTGCAGTCTAGGAGTTGCTGGCTGCACTCTGCACTGCTCCCATGCGGATTCAGTCAAGGAGAGAGAAGCAGGGATATAGATTCATATTGTGTTCATACAGTTCAGCCCTTGCCCTGTCAAGGATCTTACCTGAAGTGGGAGTCCGGCACGCAGAGTTGAGGCACCCTTTGCAATTCGACACAGACCGAGGGGACTCAGGACAGAAATCCCCAAGGCTGTGACACAGTGCACTGGGGCTGAAATAACCAGTGCTTCCTGGAACGCAGTACAGACAAGGATATCCAGAAGAGTAGTCAGTATCAGAATCAGAAGTCAGGACGGGCAGCAATCAGGCGAAAACAGTAGACGAGCAGGAGATCAAAAGCAGGAGTCAGATGAACAGCAGTGAAACCAAACAGGAACAGGAAACTCGATCTGACCACGAGAACCAGCCTTGCGGGGTTTAAATAGGGAGTCTCAGCCAATCATCAAGGAACCAGGAACAGGTGTGCACATTCCAGGTGTACAGGCTCAGACTACAGGATACCAAGAACAACCAGAAACAGTCAAAGATGCGTGGAGCTCAATGCAAGGATACCGACTGGGATGCAGGAAACTCAGGTTTGATCCCAGCCAGACCCAAATACACAATATTGTGTAAAGCACAATGGTGATCCTGACATTACCCCCCCTTCAAAGAAGAGGAACGCAACTACGACCCAGGAGGTTACTTTTTGGATTTCTTGGCTTTGGTGGTACTAGTAGGAGCAGAGGTCATAGCTTGTAGGGCCTTTTCAAATACTTGCAAGTCCTCCTTCCGGACTAGAGTCCCATTAGAGGCATAGGTACAGCCAGAAAGAGGGTCTTCCTTGACAGGACTTGTAGTGGTTGTGGTGCTTGCCTTCTTAGAAGCAGAATCTTTAGTAGAAATAGAGATCTCAGGTTCTTTAGTAACAGATTCCTGCACAACCTCAGGAGCAACGACTGTAGAAGGCTGAGGATTGGACAGAGTGGTCAAGCAAGGACAGGCAGCATGTTGGCAGACAGGTCTCATAGGATATGCCAGAGTAGTACCCAGACGGAGAACCCGAGGCCTAGATGGACGAATGGGACAAAAAGATATTAAATGTCCCATCTCCCCACAATAATAACACAGTCCATGCGCCATCCTTCTTGCCCTTTCTTGAGATGACTGACGGAACCTAACCAGTCCAATCTCCATGGGTTCCTCCGCCTCCCTGCCAGATGTATACGATGTTTCGGGAGACTTGGGAGCGGTAAGGTTAGCTGTAACATCAGTCCGAGTGAAAGGAGTAGTGTAGTCCATTTCCAGTCCGGGTTGCAATATGTGTGAAGCAACAGTAGGTGATCTATGTACATATGACTTTTGTGTCTTGTTGCATTGTAAACCCAGGGACCGAATAAAGGACTCCCAGGAATCTAGGACTGGGATTTTGGCGAGTAACAACTGGTGGGCCCAGATCTTAAGGTGCCCCGACAATAAGGTAATCGCTGTCCTCACTTTAATGACGTCTGTGGCATAGGTAAGTGGTCTCAGGGAGAACAGGACCTTGCAATCAACTTTGAAGATATCATACTTAGACCGGATCCCAGAAAATTTCTCGGGTAGAGCAACCAGCGGTTCAGAGAGTCCAGAGTCATAGGTTACTCTCCCTTTAAGGGAAGCCAGCTCCTGCTGTAAGCCCTGCAAAGCCTGGGTGAGCTGGGAAACTTGCTGGGTCAAGGCTGCAACGGTAATCTTCAACTCTGCAGACTCCATTTGGTCAGATCGTACTGTCAGGAATCTTACCTGGAGTGGGAGTCCGACACGCAGAGTTGAGGCACCCTTTGCAAATCGACACAGACCGAGGGGACTCAGGACAGAAATCCCCAAGGCTGTGACACAGTGCACTGGGGCTGAAATAACCAGTGCTTCCTGGAACGCAGTACAGACAAAGGATATCCAGAAGAGTAGTCAGTATCAGAATCAGAAGTCAGGACGGGCAGCAATCAGGCGAAAACAGTAGACGAGCAGGAGATCAAAAGCAGGAGTCAGATGAACAGCAGTGAAACCAAACAGGAACAGGAAACTCGATCTGACCACGAGAACCAGCCTTGCGGGGTTTAAATAGGGAGTCTCAGCCAATCATCAAGGAACCAGGAACAGGTGTGCACATTCCAGGTGTACAGGCTCAGACTACAGGATACCAAGAACAACCAGAAACAGTCAAAGATGCGTGGAGCTCAATGCAAGGATACCGACTGGGATGCAGGAAACTCAGGTTTGATCCCAGCCAGACCCAAATACACAATATTGTGTAAAGCACAATGGTGATCCTGACATGCCCTTGCCAAACAGTCCTATTTTTCCTCTCTCATTAGTTCATGTTCCCGCAACCCCAGGCATCTCTTTGACACCTTTAATTCTCTTCTTCGCCCCGCTGTGGCCACCCCCCAAACCAACCTTACTGCTGATAACTTTGCATGTTACTTCAGTGACAAAATTGAACAGCTAAGGAAAGAATTCTCCCCTCCTTGCCTTTCTGTTTCTCAATCACACATAGATCATGCCTTTCCTACCCTTCAGACATTCTCCCCAGCCACTGACCAAGAGGTGGCTGCTCTTCTTTGCTCCTCTCGCCCCACCACTTGCCCGCTCGATCCTGTCCCATCTCACCTTATCAGATCTCTCTCCACTTGTCTCGTGCCTTCTCTAACACACATCTTAAACTGCTCGCTCTCTTCTGGCATCGTCCCTGCTGACCTTAAACATGCCACTGTAGTACCTATACTTAAAAAAACCATCCCTCGACCCGTCCACCCCCTCTAACTACCGTCCCATATCCCTGCTCCCTTTTTCCTCAAAGCTTCTGGAAAACTTGTCTTTACCCGTGTGTCTCATTTCCTCAATTCCAACTCTCTCCTTGACCCCCTTCAATCTGGCTTCCGCCCTCTCCACTCTACAGAGACTGCCCTTATCAAAGTTACTAACGACCTAATCGCAGCTAAATCCAAAGGCCACTACTCCATACTAATTCTTCTTGATCTCTCAGCGGCCTTTGACACCGTTGATCATGCTCTCCTTCTTCAAACTCTGCAATCGCTTGGTCTCTGTGACTCTGTCCTCTCATGGTTTTCCTCTTATCTCTCCCAACGCTCATTCAGTGTCTCTTTTTCTAATGATACCTCCTCCCCTCGCCCTGTCTCGGTTGGAGTCCCCCAAGGCTCCGTCCTTGGTCCCCTTCTATTTTCTCTTTATACTGCCTCTCTTTGCAAACTTATTACCTCATTTGGATTCCACTACCACCTGTACGCTGATGACACCCAGCTATATCTCTCCTCCCCAGACCTCTCCCCTGCTGTCCTGCAACGTGTCACTGCTTGCCTTTCTTCCATCTCTGACTGGATGTCCTCCCGCTTTCTGAAATTCAATCTCTCAAAAACTGAGCTCCTTGTCTTTCCTCCTCTTAATACTGATCCTCCTCTTTCGCTCTCCCTTCAAGTTTGTGGTACCAACATCAGCCCATCCTTGCAAGTGCGCTGTCTTGGCGTCATACTTGACTCTGGTCTCACCTTTGAGCCTCACATCCAGCATGTTGCCAAATCCTGTAGATTCCATCTTAAAAACATAGCCCGCATCCGCCCCTTTCTTGCACCAGATACTACCAAGGAGCTTGTCCGTGCTCTAGTAATTTCCCACATGGATTATTGTAACCCTCTCCTGTTTGGTCTTCCCAAAAGCCGTACTGCACCCCTACAGTCTGTAATGAACGCTGCTGTTAGACTGATTTTCCTCTCTAGTCGGTTCTCTCACACCTCACCCCTCTGCCAGTCCTTACATTGGCTTCCTGTGTGCTATAGGAGTCAATTCAAGGCACTAACTCACACCTATAAAGCACTGAACAACTCTAGCCCCTATTATATCTCCTCACAGATCCATAGGTATGTCCCTTCTCGGTCTCTCCGCTCTGCCCGTGACCACCTCCTGTCCGTTGTCCGCACCCGTACGGCCAACTCGCTCTTGCAGGACTTCTCGCAGGCGGCTCCCTTCCTATGGAATAGCCTGCCTCCCGCCATCAGACTCTCCCCTAGTCTTGCATCTTTTAAGAAGTGCCTTAAAACCCATCTCTTTAGGAAAGCTTATGGCCTTCAAGACTAACCCCTACCTCACATACCTGTCTCTTGCCCTCTCCTAAAGGGCAGCCCACCTTATTTGATTGCAAATTCCTGTCCTAATGTGTTTTACACCCCACCTCCTATAGAATGTAAGCGCGATTGAGCAGGGTCTTCTTCAACCTATTGTTCCTGTAAGTTTATTTGTTATTGTCCTATTTATAGTTAAATCCCCTCTCATAATATTGTAAAGCGCTACGGAATCTGTTGGCGCTATATAAATGGCAATAATAATAATAATAATAATAATTTAGTTTCCTATCTCTGCCTCACTCCACAAACAGTGCCACCTACTGGCCGGCGCCGGTATTGCACTGTATTCTCAATCTGAAAATAA
>OW240915.1:300547681-300582962 GCA_933207985.1 Pelobates cultripes | reverse complement strand
CAGATACTGGATACTATAGAACTAGTCTATAGTAGAAAAGCTGCCACTCTATAGGTACACTCTGAAAAAACCTATAAAAACTACTACACAAATATAAGATGGGAAAAAAACCCACCTTTGAGAGGGCGCTAAACTATACAGGCAAAAAAACAAGTTCAATAAAAAATGAACAATTTTATTCTGCACATCATGCAGTTAAAAAACAATAATGAACATATAAAAGATCGCTAAACAGCAGTGCAATTATGAGACTCTAAAACAACTTGTGTCTAGACACTGCTATGCTAACAAGCAGAATAGATGGAATACATAGATCTAGGTTGCGATCCTAGGTCTGTATAACTACTTGCAGCCTTTCAGCAACATGCATAGACAAAGAAAAAGAAAAGTCTTAAATACGGTCTCTGGACTGCTGGTTTGCTGGTCTGATGATATCGGCTCAACGCGTTTCGCCCCGCGTTTTTCGGGACTTCCTCAGGAGCTGTGGATGCTGTAATGTTCTTGCTGCCGTTCTTCCTTCTTATATACACTCCATTTTCAGATTTTCGCGCCCTGACGCTGCATTCGCGCATGCGCACACCAAAAACAATCTCCTTCAAGCTACGGATCCTCTCGTGGATCAATAGTCCTCGGGAGATTTTTGGCGCGCATGCGTGGCAGATAGAGGCTACGTGATGCTTTACTGGCATTCGGGTTTAGTCACAATGTAGCACTATTACAGCTACAAGTGACTAAAACCTCGTTACATTATGCCCATTATTATAGAAAACGGCCTTAGCACTCACCACAACATGACAAATGTATAAAAAGATATATAAAAAGGATCTAAAAAATATATATATACGTACAAAAAGGATAATACCTCTATTTCCAATATTGGGGCAAACCTGGTGCTATGGAGAAGGTACATAGATGACGTCTTTATTATTTGGAAGGGGGATTTACAGTTACTTAATAGTTTTATGATTTATGTTAATTCTAATGATTTTGGTCTTAAGTTTACTCAAGAATTTGGAGAAAAGGAAATTCATTTCTTAGATTTGACCTTTTTTATAGAGAATAATGTAATTTGTAGTAAAACTTTTTTTAAAAATACCGATTGTAATAGTCTTATAGAATTTTCGAGTTGCCACAACCCGATATGGTTGAAAAATATTCCCAAGAGCCAACAAACTAGGCTATATAAAAACTGTACAAATAAAATAGACTTTGACAATCAAATTAAAATTTTGAATAAAAGGTTTTTAGATAGGAATTATCCAAAAGATCTACTTGTAAAAAGTCAAAAAGAAGTTTTGAGTAAAAAAAGAGAAGATTTTCTGCAGGTAAAACAGAGATCTACTAAGCTAGAGATGAATCCATTTAATATGGCGTTTATTACGAAATATAACAACAAAGCGATTAAAATAGACAAAATTTTCAAAAAATATTGGCCAATTTTATTACAAGATAGTCATTTGTATAAAGTACTACCTAAAAAACCAAAAATTGTATATAGAAAAACTGATAGCTTGAAAACAATTCTAGCTCCTAGTATTCTTCCTAAATTAGGCTCAAATAAGCAATCGGAAACATTTTTGGGAAAGAGACCTAATGGTTTTCACAAATGTGGAAACTGTAGTACTTGTAAGTTTCAAAAAAGGATCACCACTAATTTTAGAAGCACAGCTACGGGTGAAGAATTTACGATAAAACATTTTATAACATGTAGCAGTAAGAACGTGGTATATCTTTTAGAATGTACATGTGGGATTCAGTACGTAGGTCGCACTATTCGAAAACTACATGAAAGACTAATTGAACATGTATATGGTATAAAAAAGAAAAGTGAAAAACATAGTGTACCTAGACATTGTAACAGCTGTTCTACTTTTACATTTACTAATTTTGTCTGTATAGGTATCGATTTAGTTGTTCCACACTGGCGAGGTGGTGATACCACTAAAACTCTAGTAAGAAGAGAAACAGAATGGATCTACAAAATGAAAACATCTACCCCTCGAGGTTTAAACACCGATCTCGATATTTTGGCTTTCATGTAAAGTGAAAAAGATCTTTATATTTTTTTATATATATATATATTTTTTTTTTTTATTTTTTTTTTTATATATACACTTTTTTATTTATTTTTTTATTTATTTTCTTTATTCATTCAACTATTTAATTATTTTCCAATTATATGTATATTTGTGTATATATACACTTTTTTAATGGAAACTGTAAAATGTATGTTGAATATTAAATATCGGAATTTGACTAACCTAAGAACGTATATAAGTGTGCTCTAGATTTACATCTATATATGTCTGTGGTAATATTATAACTTTGTTCTTATAATACAAATATGGTGTCCATTTTTGAACAAAGATAGAGTATTTTATATAGAGTTTTCTACATCGATATATTAGTATTGCTATATTCAAGGAAATGGTTAATTATTACAAGTTATAGGTGTACTTAAGTATCATTTTTAGATTGTAAAGACCACCACAAATAACTATGCATACCACATCCTTTGGTCCACGTTTAACATATATATATTTTAAAAAAATATTTTTAAAGATTTTCAAGGTTATTTTAACCCCTCTTTTTTTATTGTTCTGTTTTCTCTTAGTTTTTTTGCTTTAATATGTATCCAATATTGGAAATAGAGGTATTATCTTTTTTGTACGTATATATATTTTTTTAGATCCTTTTTATATATCTTTTTATACATTTGTCATTTTGTGGTGAGTGCTAAGGCCGTTTTCTATAATAATGGGCATAATGTAACGAGGTTTTAGTCACTTGTAGCTGTAATAGTGCTACATTGTGACTAAACCCGAATGCCAGTAAAGCATCACGTAGCCTCTATCTGCCACGCATGCGCGCCAAAAATCTCCCGAGGACTATTGATCCACGAGAGGATCCGTAGCTTGAAGGAGATTGTTTTTGGTGTGCGCATGTGCGAATGCAGCGTCAGGGCGCGAAAATCTGAAAATGGAGTGTATATAAGAAGGAAGAACGGCAGCAAGAACATTACAGCATCCACAGCTCCTGAGGAAGTCCCGAAAAACGCGGGGCGAAACGCGTTGAGCCGATATCATCAGACCAGCAAACCAGCAGTCCAGAGACCGTATTTAAGACTTTTCTTTTTCTTTGTCTATGCATGTTGCTGAAAGGCTGCAAGTAGTTATACAGACCTAGGATCGCAACCTAGATCTATGTATTCCATCTATTCTGCTTGTTAGCATAGCAGTGTCTAGACACAAGTTGTTTTAGAGTCTCATAATTGCACTGCTGTTTAGCGATCTTTTATATGTTCATTATTGTTTTTTAACTGCATGATGTGCAGAATAAAATTGTTCATTTTTTATTGAACTTGTTTTTTTGCCTGTATAGTTTAGCGCCCTCTCAAAGGTGGGTTTTTTTCCCATCTTATATTTGTGTCGAAAGATGTCCAAGAAGGATGTGGCGTGTTTCTGGATCGTACTGCTCCTGTGCCAAGAGCTACGGACCGACCCGATCGCAGAGATGGGACCATCCTCCGGCATCCTGATTCAAGAGACACCAGGGTTCATCTTGACAGCGAAGAGGATCCTGACCCGACGTGTGTTCGTCAGCTTGGATCCCAAGATTTCCATCGAGAAGGCATACAACATTTCATCGATGCAGCTTCCTGAGTTACAGACTTGGTACCAGATGCACCTCCAAAGAGCACAGGACCGTGTGCGAAACATCTTGGAGCAAGCCCGGAAACCATTTGTATCCAGTTCTATTCCGATGAGCAACCGACCCAAAAGGTTCCTCACCGCTATAATTGTTGCATTAGTTTGTGCCACTGTCGGTGCAGTTGTCGCAACTGGAATGTCTGCAGCCAACTCTATTACTGTCCAAAAGCTGGATATGGAAATCTATGCGCTAAAGCAACACATTAACGATATTCATCAGGTGATAAACCAGCAAAGAACACTTCTCCAAGACGTGTTAACTATTGTGGAAGACACAGTTGTTACAACAAATTTGCATTCGGAGTTAATTGCCAAATCCACTGAGTTGCACCAAGTCATGACTTATTTAAGCGTGAACTTCTATTTCTGCATGACCCAATTTTGTTCCACACACTTGCTTTTCTTGACGAAGTGCAAACTGGAATGATCGAATTGGCAGGGGGACGCATACCTCTGTACTTTGTATCCAAGGATATTGTTCATGCGATGCTTGCCAATGTGGATGGAGAAACAATTGAGCCTATGCAATTAAATCTGGCCTTTGAGATGGGGAGCGCTATACCTCTCTTAATTGATCCGGAACGTATGGAGATTTGCTTTTTATTGGCCATACCATATGTAACTCCCAAAAACATTTTTCAAATGAAAACAATCTACAATGTTGGTACATGGAAGGAAAATATCCACGTAAAAGTCCAAACCCCAGATGTTTTGGCTTTTCAACCGTGGATACCAGATTGGTATTCAATACCCATTTTGAATGACTGTGTGAAATTCAAAGACAATAATTTCCAATGTGATGTAAAACCTTTTGTGTACGATTCTACCAATGCTTTGTGTGGGATCGAGTACCTTAAACATGGCTCTGAAACAAGTAACTATGTCAAAAACTGACAGTAATGCGTTAGTACATGCTATCTTAGTAAAAGATAAATGGTTGGTAAGCACGTGTCTCAAAAACATAAGTGTTTTTCGCAGAGACCAGGTGACTAATAAAGTAATTGCCTTACCAGCACCTGTCTCACTGATCAAGGTACTCCACGACTCTCGTATCACCATCGGTGACGTTACGCTATACCCAGTGTACACTGACATCATCGAAAGTGCTATTGAGATGGTGGATCCCTTCCAGAATCTAGATATCCCTCTAGATCCTAATCTAAAGTTCTTGCTGGACCATAAGCCCAACCACACTATCCAAATGTCAATCAGAAAAGATAACATTTCTGTGGATACATTTAAATACTTTGAGCTAGATACTGACCTTATTGCTCGTGTTGACTGGTTCATCCATGTTAAGATTGTTATTGGGTGTGCTATGATAATAATGATATTATGGTTGATTGTACTAAGTGTAAAGTTCAAAACTATTACAGGTACAAATATATACAAAAATGTTCATTCCACGTACGGGCCTATGTTATAAAAGATGTGATTGCACAATATGTCTGGTAACTTCTATAGTGCTTATTCATAAGCTAAATTAATTTTGGCTCCGAAATGCACTAAAGGGGGGTTATGTCAGGGTATTTATATCGGCAGACATCTTGTGCTATGATAGAAATTAAAAGTGTATATTCTGAGTCACTCTGAACAGACCAGACTCCATTTTGTTATTTTCAAGTTAACAAAGAGACACGAAATTTCTATCCTATCTGTAAAACTAACCACTTTCCCAGAGCTAAAGGAATGCATAGTATATACAAACCAAGTGATAAGGAGAACGGGGGTTGGATAGACTGTCTAAATGCTAATGGAATAGATCAATTCTAAACCCAGACATTGGTGACAGAGAAGATTAAATAATAAAATTTTACTTTCTATATGTATAAGGTCCCATTGTAAGTTACGGGTCAAAACTCAGAATTTGCCAGACACATAGTCTGGACAAAACTTAAAGAAACTGTTTGAAGTGAAAGCAAACGTAAGTTATGGCCACGATAAAGATAAAGCAAAATGACGTCAAAATAACCACCAAGAAAAGTTAACTCTTTCCTGGATAGGTATGTTTAGTGGGACAAGACTGCCCTCTATAGACCAAATAACTAAATTGCGATCCCTAGATAACCACACCCCCAGTGTTGCTATTGGTTTACCAACTAGTGAATTTTCCCTTTAAAAGTTGAGACAAAGAGGGGGAACAGGTAGACGAGGGTATGCAAAGAAAGCAAAGAAGTGAGCAGTCGGAAGCAATGCAGAGAGGCCTATGACAGATATCCACTCTAGGACACTCAAAAATTCCTACACACTTCCTGGCAGAGAGACATCCAAATAAATTCCTGAGACTATCTACCAATCAGATGAAATATCTACTCAACTGGTAATTATACTGGTTTCATTTAATTAATTTAAATTAATTAAAATGTACTAATAGCATGATATATGACTGGATAAATCACGGTCAGATTTCCATATTAAGAAATCTTAGTTAACTAAAGAATATATAGTTATAAACATTCCATTGTGCAGGTGGAATTAAGAATAATTATATATTAATGTGATAGTATCACGTGTTAGCATACCGCTGTTTTTATCCAGGTGTATTGTTTTGCTCTAATATAAGATAAGATATCTTTTAGACGAATTCAAATTCTGCTTTTGTAAAAATCATGGTAGATTCTCTTATTGGATGGTTCCAGGAAATGACTAATGAACTGGTTTAAATGTTATTTTATTTAAAATTACATAAGAATAGATCTTAATTACCTAGGAGATCTAGCCAGCATTGAAAGGGTTATTCAGTTATTCTAACTGTTAGCCAGGGTTTTATGGCCCTTCGCTGTGAAAAGCTTTACTTTCAGTCTGTAAGGATACCTCATAAATCGTGTAAGTCTTGACTGAAAATGCTGTTTAGCCATTGAAATTGTGTATACCTATTCCATTGTATTGCATATAATTTTATACTGGATATTCATTGATTATTGTCACGCATGTTACATAATATTATTTGTTAATTAATTGTTATTATAAAATTAAAATCTATTTTTATAACAAAATTGTGATTTTAATTATATGAAATATTTTTCACTTAACACGATAACGATCTTTGGGATCTGAGAATTTAATTAGTGGGCAATTCTCACTGTTTACTATTATTATCCCAAAAAATATCCCCACACTACTCAGAAGAGATTTGCTGATCGTCGTAGGGGTGCTACTCCCTCTTATGTCCCAGGTGATAGGGTTTGGTTGTCCTCTAAGAATCTCCGCCTCAGGGTCCACTCAATGAAATTCGCGCCCAGGTTCCTTGGCCCCTATAAGGTATTGCGTTGGGTCAATCCTGTGTCCTACTCCCTGGCCTTGCCTCCTTCCATGCGTATACCTAACACTTTCCACACCTCCCTTTTGAAGCCCCTGCTCTGTAATCGATTCTCTGGTCCTCTCAGGCGTCCAGATTCCCTCCGCGCTGTCTCTAATGATGTGTACGAAGTGGCTGCTCTGCTTGATTCTCGTTTTTCTCGGGGTCGGTTGCAGTATCTGGTTGATTGGAAGGGTTACGGCCCTGAGGAGTGGTCCTGGGTTTCTGCCTCTGACTTGAATGCGCCCTCTTTGATCCGCTCCTTTCATGCGCGGTTCCCTTTGAAGCCTTCGGCTTCCAGGCCTCGAGGGGAGGGTTATGTCAGGGATCCGCGGGTTGCTAGGAGGGGAGGCTGCACGCCACTTGTAGCACTCACCCTCAGTCCGTCGCCGCCCGCGGTCTCCCCTCCGCTTACCTGTCGGCGAGCGGCGCCTCCTCTCTGCCGCTCGCCGCTCGCATCCTCCACGCCCCCCAGCGGCAGCATGTATAACGCTGCATGCTGGGAGGTCACTGAATTATGTAAACGCCGGGGTCACGTGAGTGACCCGGCGTTAAAGGAACTGTACCACAATCACAGTGGGAGGTATAGATATCCCCCACGTGTGATTGTTAATTCTGATTGGAAGTTATCCAATCAGAATTAAACCAAGGGTATTTATACTTACCTTTCCTGTCCCTCAGTGCCCTGTTGTGGTCTTGTGATACCTGTAGCGTAGTGTTCTCGTCTTGCTCTCTGGTTACTGATTATTTGGCTTGTTATTCCGATTATCCTGTCTTCACCATTCCTTTGACCTCCGCTTGTTTCTCGTTCTCCCGTTTTCTGGCTCCCTTTACTTGGCTTGTCTCCTGACTATTCTTAGCGTGCTTAGCCCGGCCACTCTAAGGACCGTTATAGCACCCTTCCTCTCTGTGACCTGTTAGCGTGTTAGGTTCCGGAATCGTGACAAAATCTCTGACATCCTTCTTGTAGGAAGGCAACCAAAATTGCTTTTCAAGGAGGGACTCAGTTTTATGGATACCAGGATGGCCATCTATTTTAGAATTGTGCATCAAGGACAAGACCTTTTCCCTATGAACAAGAGGCACATATAATTTCCCCCGGGGAATGGGTAAAGAGGATTGATGCTGGAGTTTGGATAATTCCTCCAGTAAGTCAGAGGAGATTTTAGCTTGGATGGTGGCTACAATGCGTTCGGCTGGTATTATGGACGATTTTTGGGTCTCGGTAGAGGATTGTGGTTCATATTGTCGGGACAAGGCATCAGCCTTAATATTCCTTGAACACAACAAACAAACAAAAACACGGACACCCGTGAAAGAAGTGATAAAACACAACAACTTAACTGAAAGGTACACAGCTTCCCAAGGTTATTTCCCAGCTGATAACCTTATAACAGAACAGTATAATTGATAGGATATTTGGGATTCTGCTGATGTACCTACAATAGAGGACAAAACATAGTGCAAATATTGCTACACACTATAAAACCACTGATGAAAAGTATGCACTCACATATTCCAAAGAATATAAGCGTATTTAGGGTGCCTCCCCCTAAGTGTAAATGGGGGGGTTATTCTCCTTTAATTCTCCCTCCTCAAGTGATAGCCAGTGGGGTATCCAGGTCAGCGAGAAGATCCAAACAACTGCAGCCAAAGGAATACTTCAAAGGCGATTTATTCACTTATAAAATTCAAGAGGTATATAAAAAATACATAAAAACAATATAAGAAAGAGATGCTGGTCCTACGCGTTTCGTCCTTATACAGAAGGACTTCCTCAGGGACCTCTTTCAGCACAAAATTCAATCACCAGAATTACAGAGAATAAAAAACAGCATCCTAAAAACGCTAACACATGAATAACCTTATATAGGGCTAATCCCTTCTAGTCATTGGTGGAATAGTGGGTGTTTTCTCCTCTTTTGACTCCTATTCGTCCAAGATTTCTTTTCTTCAGGTGTGTTCGCTTGATCGGAATGAAAAAAAGCCGGGCTCGTTCCAAATTCAGCCACTTCCGCATACGTCATACGTTACGTTCGCGTCACGTGTTCCGTGATTTATCACATGATCATCATGCGTTCCACATTCGGGAAAAAAAAATGGACGTGCGTTCCACATAGTGGCAGCCTGGAAACATCGTTTTTCTTTTACCTAATAATTATACACACATAACTGGAAGCAAAAGAACTATTAGGAATCATATGAGAGAATTTAAAATGTTATATTAATTGTCCTCTAACAATAAAACACTAAATATTATTCTTATAATGAATGTGTAACAACTTCCTATCCAAGTTGACCATTCATAATATTTATCATAATATTACAAAAAATACATATATCATAGTATTACAAAAAATATATATATAATAGCAATTAATTATTAATAAATTCATATGTTCATATATTGACATTAATGTCTAATACACTAACATAATGAACAACCAATTAAAGTGCATAATCTTTTTAAAGTGACATAAGTGATATACTTATTTGCAAATCTATATTATGTTAAGTGACATAAAATTATTATTTATTAGTTATTACATGCTCAATACATATCCATATTGTGTAAACTAAAACAATTAACCAGTGAATATTATTACTTATTAATTATTGCATACTCAATTACATATCCATATTGTGTAAACTAAAATAATTAACCAATCATATACTCAATGTCATATTCAATTTAAAATGACATGAGTAATATATACTCATATTATATGTCACTATGTAATTAAAACGTGTTAAAAACAAGGACCAACGAACCTGTCTGTCTGTCATTCTTTTAGCTTCTCTGAAATAGGAGAGGTTCTTATTATCAGTAAGTATGGTAATTGGTATAACAGACCCCTCTAACACATGTCGCCACTCCTTGAGGGCCGAAATGATTGCCAACAATTCTCTGCCCCCTATGTCATACCTTTTTCTGCCTCTGTCAATTTTCTCGAATAAAAACCGCAGGGATTTAAAGGTAGATCATCTGAGGGTCTTTGGGATAATACCACCCCTATACCAGTCTCAGATGCATCCACCTCGAGTAGGAAAGAACGAGAAGGATCGGGATGTCTTAATATAGGTGCTGATGAAAAGGCTTTCTTTAACGCCTCAAAAGCAGCCCTAGCTTCTGGACTCCAATCTAGATGATTTCTTCCCTTTTTTGTCAGGGACGTGATAGGAGCACGGCAGAGTTCAGGGAGGTAGAGACAGTAGCTGCAGTCCCCCAAACTGTTATATTGTGTGGCTGCCCTCCAGGTCCAGGGTCCAGCAGGAACTTGCATCCTCTGCCTGCAGATTTTGCTCTGTGTATCCAGGGAGGGGGCTCGATATCTAGGGGAGTGATGTTTCCTCCAGGAGCACAGCCTGCGCTTTGTTACTCGAGACGATTTAATGCTCCGTTGAGTCCGGCTTCTTTGGGTACCAGCATTGCTCAGAGGTGATGTCACAAAAGCAGGCCATGAAGTTTGACTCTGCTTCTCCTTTACTTTCCTCCAAAACCACTGACATATCAGTTCAAACTCCCTCTGGAATCTAGCCTCCCAGCTGCTGACCGACACTTGTGCACTGTGCAGTATAGCCGCGTTGGCGGCCATTTCAGGCAGACCACGTGGAAGTTGCCTGTGCTGCGTTCATTCAGGAGCGACTCTGAGGAGAGTGGAGACTTGGTGGGGTCCGGGATAACCCCCACCGAACCATAGGGGGGGGGAAGTACAGGGCACTTGTTGTGCACATATTAGCCTGGCTAGGTCAGGGTCGGAAGATCGGCCGCCTCCTCCGCCAATATCCCAGAATAGGCAGTAAATGTCTTTTGCCGTCCAGAACGAGCTGTTGGTGAGTCAAGAAGTGTCTGTAGTACAGAGAGAAGACCTAGGATTGATGGGTGTAATTTAGATGCTTTTAAGGGGGAAAAAGCATTAAGTCTGGGCTATTTAGTGAGTAAAACTCAGGAGCCGATGTGACCAGCTTCCGCTCGGCCCGCCCCCTGCTAGATGGTGTTTTTAACACTATAGGGTCAGAAATACACGTTTGTGTTCTTGACCCTATAGTGTTCCTTTAAGGTTATGCTTCTACTATGCATTGAAGTGGATATTGACATGTATTCAGATAATCAATTTCTCTTTCACTGATACTGACTGACATCTATTTGGATACAAAGTTTTACTTATGTATTGAAGTGCAAATATTACAAGAGACTAAATAAAAATATTGGTGTATTTTTAAACTTTCTTTTAAAGTGTTTTATTTGTATCAATATTGATTTTAGTGCTGACATTAAAGGAGCACTATATTGTCAGGAAAACTCCTTCAGCCACTTACCTTTCTCCAGTGCCGGGCTCCCCCTGTGCTGGGGAAATCTCCACCCCCTGACAGCGTCAGATCCGAATGTGCATGCACGGCAAGAGCTGCGCGCGCATTCAAACAGCCCATATGAAAGCATTACTCAATGCTTTCCTGTGGACGTCCAGCGTCTTCTCACTGTGATTTTCACAGTGAGACTCGTGGAAGCACCTCTAACGGCTGTCAGTGAGACAGCCACTAGAGGCTGGATTAACCCTCAGTGAAACATTGCAGTTTCTCTGAAACTGCTATGTTTTCACCTGCAGGTTTAAAACTAGAGGGACTAGTGGGTGCCTATAGTGGCCTTTTAATTTACATTATTTTCACAAATATTCAAGCCTGTTAAAGATGATGGCGTGGAAAGGAGTTTTTCACAAGAGATCAGTAGACAGATTTTCTGAATATTAGAGCGGTGAAAGTGACGGACAAAAGTAGCAGAGGAAACATCTTTGTTACAGAGTACTGAGGGGGTCTGCGTTGACACCAAGATTGCAATGTGTGATGGGGAAGCTGGTCAGGTGGATAAAGAGCAGAAAAGGATTAAAATTTACAGGACCTTAGGTAGGTTACCAGCCCCCCCCCCCCTCATTTGTCGCATAGAGGTGGTTAATGGGACTGGGCAAATTCATGGTTGCAAGACCCCTTTCTAAGTCCTGTGCCATCAGCTATTTTTTTACCAGCCCAATTACAAATTGTGCCTACTGCCTCAATCTTGCAATAATCTGCTAACAGATATCTCAACCCACATTCCAAATTTGTAATCTATGCAGAAATGGTGTAAGCAAGTGACCCAAGGTGCATAATTAATAATCTTACCCTCCCCATTTTGGCAGAGCAGGATTGTTCCTGTTACTGAGACTTGTTGTGTTATTCTTGTTTAATTTTAGAACACGAGGAAAAGGTCTAATGCAGAGGTGCCCAAAAGGTAGAGCCCCAGATGTTGAAAAACTACAACTCCCTTAATGCTTTGCATGCTTTTGAATAACAAAGCTTCATGGAAGCTGTAGTTTTTTTTTAATATTTTCATAGCTACATAGCTGAACAGAGACTTGCATCCATCAAGTTCAGCCTTCCTCACATATGTTTTTGCTGTTGATCCAAAAGAGGGCAAAAAGCCTAGTCTGAAGTGCTTCCAATTTTGCTACAAACTAGGAAAGAATTCCTTCTTGACCCCAAAATAGCAGTCAGGTGTCTCCTTGGATCAAGCAGTTATTACCCCACTAATTAGAAATTATATCCCTGTATGTTATGTTTTTGCAACTATTTATCCAATTGCAGTTTAAACATCTGCATATACTCTGATAAAACCACATTTTCAGGCAGAGAATTCCATATCTTTATTGCTCTTAGTGTAACAAAACCCTTTCTGTGTAACAAAACCCTTTCTTTGCCTTAAATTAAATCTACTTTCTTCCAGCCTAAATGTGTGACCTTGTGTCCTATGTATAGCCCTGTTTATGAATAGATTTCCAGATAATGGTTTGTACTGGCCTCAAATATATTTGTATAACGTTATCATATTCCCTCTCAGGCGCTGTTTTTCCAAACTAAAGCGATTTACATTTTTTAACCTGTCTTCGTAACTAAAATGCCCCATTCCTTTTATCAATTTTGTAGCTCGTCTCTGCAATTTTTCTAGTGCCAAGATATTCTTCTTTAGAATAGGTGCCCAAAATTGCACAGCATATTCAAGGTGTGGTCTTACCAGCGATTTATAAAGAGGCAAAATTATATTTTCAGACCGAGAATTTATGCCCCTATTTATACATGACAAAACCTTACTGGCCTTAGCAACTGCAGATTGACATTGCATATATGACCAAAAAGTGCATAACTTTGCATTTCTCTATGTTAAATTTCATCTGTCATTTTAGTGCCCAGTCCCCCAATCTATCCAAATCCCTCTGCAGCAAAACAATATCCTGCTCACATTTTTTACTTTACAAAGTTTTGTGTCATCTGCAAACACTGATACATGGCTTTCAATGCCTATTTCAAGATCATTTATACATATGTTAAATAGAAGCGGTCCAAAAACAGAACCCTGGGGGACAATACTTACCACTTTTGTCCAGCCTGAAAATTTACCATTAATGACAACTCGTTGTCAGGGCCATTTGAAGGAATTTGGGGGCCCCAAGCAAACTGTACATGGAGGCCCCCCAATCCCTGCTTCTCCTCACCCCCCCCCCGTGTTCTCCTCATCTCCTCACCCCCCTCTCCCTGTGTTCTTCTTACTCCTTCCCCCCTCCCTGTGTTCTTCTTACTCCTTCCCCTCCTCCCTATGTTCTTCTACTGCCCCATGTTCTTCTTACTCCTCCCCTCCCTGTGTCCTTCTTACTCCCTCCCTGTGTCCTTCCTACTCCCTCCCCCGTTCCTACTCCCTCCCCCCCCCTCCCCATGTCCTTACTCCCCTTCCTGTGACCTTCTTACCTCCTCCTATGTTCTTTTTACTCCCACCTCCCCATGTTTTCTCCCCCCAACCCTCCCATGTTTTTTACTCCCCCCATGTTTTTTTTAGGGAATGCTGGGAGTTCCTGTTTCTCCCTGGTGGTCCAGTGGCTGATGGGCTGGCTACTGGGCGTTTTTTGCCGCCCCCTGAAAAATGCCGCCCAAGGCAAATGCCTTGTTTGCCTCGCGGCTAATACGTCCCTAAGCGTGGCTGAGCTCCTCTTCCTCCTGGCTGTCAGTCCGGCCGGGTACCGCACAGTACAGGAGATTCAGTTTCCTGTTCCCGGCCGGACTGAAAGGAAGTGAGCACTCAGTGTGCACTTCCTGTCAGTCCGGATGGGAACAGGAAACTGAATCTCCTGTACCGCGCAGTACCCGGCCGGACTGACAGCCAGGAGGAAGAGAAGAGGAGCTCGGCCACGCTACAGGGAAGGGGAGGTGACGAGAGAGGAGTGCTGCAGCCACCTGAGGCTCTCTATAGAGCGCTCAGGCGGCTGCAGCCTTACAGGAAGCACCGGCTCTGCTTGGGACCCTGGGCCAGCTCGGGGCCCCAAGCAATTGCTTGGTTTGACTGCCCGGTAGCGACGGGCCTGCTCGTTGTACTCTATCCTTAAGCCAATGTTCTACCCAAGAACAAGAATATTCATCTAGACCAATTTGTTTTACTTTGTGAGGAAACGTATCAAATGCTTTGGCAAAATCCAAGTAGATCACATCCACTGCAACACCCTGATCTATACTTCTACTTACTTCTTAAAGGACCACTATAGTGCCAGGAAAACATACTCATTTTCCTGGCACTATAGTGCCCTGAGGGTGCCCCCACCCTCAGGGTCCCCCTCCCGCCTGGCTCTGGAAGGGGGAAAGGGGTAAAATCTTACCTTTTTCCAGCGCTGGGCGGGGAGCTCTCCTCCTCCGATCCTCCTTCTCTCCTCCCCGTCAGCTGAATGCGCACGCGCGGCAAGAGCTGCGCGCGCATTCAGCCGGTCGCATAGGAAAGCATTATCAATGCTTTCCTATGGACGCTTGCGTGCTCTCACTCTGAAAATCACAGTGAGAAGCACGCAAGCGCTTCTAGCGGCTGTCAATGAGACAGCCACTAGAGGGAATGGGGGAAGGCTTAACCCATTCATAAACATAGCAGTTTCTCTGAAACTGCTATGTTTATGAAAAAATGGGTTAACCCTAGCTGGACCAGGCACCCAGACCACTTCATTAAGCTGAAGTGGTCTGGGTGCCTAGAGTGGTCCTTTAAGTATTTTCAAGACATGACAATGGAAATAATAAGAAAATATTTCATGTCACAAGAGAATAGTAACATAGGGAAGAAAAACAAAAAGCTGTGTTTACAAGTTTACAGAGTGTCCATACAATAAAAGTATGTGGAGAAAGATTGTTACATGGCAATTGTCACATTAGCATGCCATTGAACATGCTGCATATTCCCCAGAAGAAAAAAAAGCGTTAGGATAAGGGAAACAAACTCGTTTTGCCCAATATTGTGATGTACAGTAGAACATATCAATATTTCGTATATATAAACTTCTTTGTTCATAACAGATGGATATAGATGTACAAATAGGCATAGTTATAAATATTGTGAAGGCAGAGAGGCATAGGACATTTAACCCCAGGGGGAGTATGTGTTGTATGCAACACAAATTAATGTTTAGTTATGGGCCCCTGGGGTGGAGCATTTGGAGAGTAGGTCAGGCCGGTGCTCCACTCCTCAGTTTATATACAACTGGGAGAAATAAGGTCTAGGCCAGGGTTTTGGACTGTCTCCAACCCACTGCTCAGCTGCAGGTAATCAGCTGCAGCAGTGGGAATAAACCCCTCCCTACTAGGCAGGTAAAGGGGGATTGCTGGCTTCCTCCCTGGAAGCAGATAGGAGAGACGGTGTTCTTTCCTGTGAGAGAGTCAAGATTTAAGGAGTGCAGAAGGATAACAGTCAAATTGACTGGAGTGCAGTGTTGCTATTTAAGAAAGTTAATGAAACCTATGATGATAGAGAGGGAAATTGAAAGTTATTCAGTGCTCAGATGAGCTAGGATTTTGTTTAAAGGGAAACCTGTTACATTATTGTTTCTTTAAGTGTGTTGCTGTCTCCTGTGTGGATTTATCAATAAAGTCCCTGAATTATGTGAAAACCAAAGGACTTGTTTACCCTAGAGGATCGTGCTAACTGCAAACAAGGATCACAATATAATCATATATAAAGAAAACCAACAGCTAAAATTAAGATAGAGAGGGGGGAGGGTGTTAGAAAGTTGTGCGAAATTTAATCTTAAATCTATAATAATTTACGGAATAGGATGGGAAGCTGTAGTTTTAAAACATCTGGGGATCTACCTTTTGGGCACCTCTGGCCTAAAGCTAAAACTGTATAATGAATACCCAGTATACCATAACCCTAATTCCCTCCCCTTCAGCTGCTACTTCCTAATGATTTCACTAGAGGAAAAATCCAATGCAAAACATCTGCTTATCTTGCAGTTTATAAAATAGTAACAGAGGGATAGGCCTTAGCTTCAAAACAAGTTGAAATTCCAGGCCTATTATATTCTTGCAAATTAATGTTTTACAAGCTTAACTTATCACACTGCATTACTGTACTGGGATATAGGCTGTGTCTATATTATAGCTGTGCCTTTAATGGGACGGCATTTGCAGTCACTGTAAAGTAATTTAACTGGTTCTGCAAGCAACTCATTAACACTCAGAGGATTGAGTTCAGCAGAACTGAGAAGAACAGAAAGTACGAAGGCTTCAGTGGTATGTACTGCTGGACTAATATATTCTGTAAAATGCTTTGTAAACTATTAGCACTCAGTTACATAATTTTACACAGACCGTGAAAAGGTTCCATTAAAATAATCACTTATTTAACCCCTTAACAACCAAGCTTAATTTATTTGGTTTTCACTCATGACCAAAGTAATTTTTGAATTTTTATTTAAAGATATAAATACATAAATTATCAATTATTCAAAAAATAACACTTAAATGAGTTGAAACAGACACGTACACAATGCCACCTATGAGAGATTGCCCTATTACAGAAAACACGCCACTGAGATTCTATCAGCGTAGATACCAACATCACAAAAGGCTCTCCACAACTGGGAATTCTACGTGGAGATAAAAACACCTAGACTTCATTGGATCTGCAGCTTGAGGACCTCCTGCATTACTAATACCTCAGCAAAGGGGAGACTCCCTGTTTAGGGTGTGTGGTGGGTGAGGAATACCCTGAGTCAAGCCAAAGGAGAAACCATAGCTGTCTTGGTCAAGAAACCCTAGTCTACAAACTGAGTTTATATCATAAAATACTCAGCAGGGTATAGCCCTAGCTATAGAGACTTTGGCTTAATTAAAAGGTGGCACCATAATTGTTGGACTATTAACCTACTAACCTAAACGACCTACAAATTAGTACAAATTCAATCCAGCTCTAAGAGGATATGACACCTGGTCTTTTGTGATATATGTCTAATAACCCCTGAGATGCCAAAATATTAATTTATAAGACGGTATATACTTCTATCAAATTCGTAATTGCTAAAATCCTGGAGGCAGGTACTTATCATTTGTGTGGTTTTTTTTTCCGTTTTTTTGTTTGTTTGTTTTTTCTTTGTATTTAATCAATATCTAATAACACAGATATACACTACTTATTTTGCTGTTAATATAAAGACCTCAATTTAAACAGAAGAGGAAAACTCAAATTTTAAAGGTTAAGAAGATAAAGGAAGAGGGGAAGGAGAAGGAAGGGAAGGAAAAGAAAAAGAAAAAAATAATAAAAATGGGGGTAAAAGAAGGAAAAAGGTAGATAAAAGGTTAAAAAAGAGGGGGGGGTGGAGTCTGGATGCCGAGTACCCCTGGATGATGACAAGACGTGCATTGCCTGAGCTCCACAAACCAGGTCCAATACTCGATGATAAACCCGGCCGCTTGCTCACCCGGACCGTTGCCGACAATCTCCTAGTCACGGAGATGACGGTGCCTACGCCACTGGAAAGCTGACACAGAGGCTTGCGGCCTTCACAAGCATGAGCTGTGGAGAGACTGCCGCTCTCCGAGCCCTTCACCCGGTAGAGTGAAATTTGCACCACGTTGACCCCCCCCTTTGGACCGGTGGGGTTTATCCCTGCCAGACCCCTCAGATCTCAGCAGGGTACAAACAGCTGCCTTGCTACAAACTCAAGCTGCAATAACCAAACCTGAAATGGTGGCCACGCTGGACTTAACATTACCTAGCAAATCACAATCAGCGTGGACCTCGCAAGACCCATTTGAGAGATTACTGTATAACATGGATTTGCTCTTCGCATGATTCTGGGCGAAATGAGAGGCTCATGATACAGTGACATCACACCAGCACCAAGCGGAGGGGCAAAGAAGAGACCAGTGGGAGGTAAGCAGGGCCCCTCTGGGCGCTCCCCTCCGTCAACTAACTGGAACTGCTACATTAGGCCCACCCGGGTGAAAGACCACCGGGGACAACGTACCCCCGCATCTGCCACTGGCGACGACGAACTACCAAGAGCCTCTGCCGTCCCTTGAAGGGGATAGACTCTGCTTCGTGTAGGAGAGTCTGAGACTGTGGCCAGTCTTACACACAGCCCGGGGCCCTGATTCCATTGAGTGGGAGCAAGCGTGAGAGCGATAACACCAAATTTAACACACCTGAGACCTTGTAACACTAACCAGTCACATGACACCAGGTTGGGAAAATGGCTAATTGGGCCCAATTTGGAAATTTCCACTTAGGGGTGTATTCACTTTTGTTACCAATGGTTTAGACATTAATGGCTGTGTTTTGAGTTATTTTGAGGGGACAGCAAATTTACACTTACTACTTTACATTGTAGCTGTACACTTCCTACTTTACATTGTAGCAGAATGTCATTTCTTCAGTGTTGTCACATGAAAAGATATAATTAAATATTTACAAAAAATGTGAGGGGTGTACTCACGTTTGTGAGATACTGTATATATAATATCATACAAGTGTGTTTTTATATTACATACTAATTAAATTACACATGTGTATGTATATATAATATATAATATCTATATATTGTATATATGTTATTAGAAAATATAAATAATAAGTAAATAAAAAAAGGTAAAAATAATTTTAAAAATTATATATATGTAATTTTATTCTATTTTTTTAAAATTCTTTATTTGTATCATTTTTCAGTGTCATTTACACAGGTGGGGCTACAGAACAAAGAGGAAGGGTTAAGTGGTATCGTCGTATATAACATTATGTTACGAGAGATTTGTACATTTGTGTCGGTTGTGTGCTTCTGTGCTACCTCGTGCGCTAAAGTTTTTCCTCTGGTCCTGTTCTCATTTGTAGTTCAGTTTAAGGTCCATAATAGTAAGAACAATAACAAGGGTAACACATTGGTGAGAACAAAGGTATAGGCTCTGTGGCCCATTAGTGTGATCTGGGGGGTGTGTGGGTGGATCATAGCCCCGTTGGGTGGGGGCTGGGGCGGTGGGGGTAGGGTAGATAGAGGGAGTGAGAAAAAAAAGAGGGGGGGCGGCGTACTGAGGTATGTTGAAGTTTTGCTTGCTATCTTGGTCAATTTGTGTGGGTGGTCTGAGTGCTTCACTTCTCGTAAGTGTTGGGTCTCTGGCTTATCTGGTGTTAGAGTTGAATGTGTTTTGGTTGGTTACCATGGTCTAGCTGTATCCCCCTCCAGCCATGGGTCCTATATTTTGTGAAAGGTTTTAGGTGTTTCATGAATTTGCCCAGTTAATCTGTCCATTTCTATACGCTCTTGTATCTTTTTGGCTATTGTGTTCTGGGTTGGTATCCGTAGAGTGGACCATACCTCTCCTATTGCTCTGCGTGTAGAGAGGGCTACTCTGGCTATCAATTTGTTTTTGTTTCTACTGTGTGTTTCTAGTGGTTTGGATAGTAGGATGGCCCATGTGTCGAGCAGACAAGGTTTGGATAGGATTCTAGTGAGTAGGGAGGTGATGGCTTGCCAGATAGGCTTCAGTTTAGGGCATGTCCACCAGCAGTGGTAAAACGTCCCTTCTTCTCCGCATAGTTTCCAGCATAGTGTTGTGTGTGTGTTATGTATGATGGCTAGTCTCTGCAGTGTGAGGTACCATCTGAAAAGCATTTTGTACGCTTGTTCTTTGTGTGTTACACAAATAGTCCAGGATGAGGTTGCTTCCCAGATGTCTGCCCAGTCAGTTGGCTCTTCTGGGGGTCCCAGGTCTGTTTCCCATGCTTTTATGTATGGTAGTATCAGTTGTGTATTGTGTGTTGCTATTGTGTGTTATAGGTCTGATATTTGCCCTTTTCTGGCGGGGGCCCTGACGCAATCTCTCTCAAAGCTGGTTAATTGTGATTTCCCAGCCTGCTGTATGCTGGGTGTTGTGGCGAAGCTTCGGAGCTGCATGTATCTGAAGTAGTCAAATGTTGAGAGGGCTGTGGCATCTGGGATGTCTGTAAATTCAATGATTTGGTCATTAAGGAAGAGGTTTCCTATTCTCGTTATGTCGCGTTTCTCGAATTAGGCGTAGTGTTTGGCTTCCATTCCTGGTGGGAAAAGTCTGTTTCGGAGGATGGGGGTCATGGGTGATAGGTATGAGGATAGGTCGAATTTTGTATGTAGCTTGTCCCACATGTCCAAGGAGTGTGTGATTGTGGGTGCTGTTGGTGGGGGTAGGGGGCGTGCCTGTCTTGGTAACCACATGTATAGGGAAGGGTGGTCCCACCCAAATATGGAGTGCTCTATGTCCACCCATCTTTTCTTTGAGGGCGGTAGGTGCTACATTTGGATCTGAGCCAGGAGGGTCGCATAGAGATAGTGTTGGAGATTGAGCAGGCCCAAGCCTCCTGCTTTTCTAGGGATATACAAAGTTTCTCAGCGTATTCGGGGTTTATTTCCATTCCATATAAATTTATTTATGGCTGATTGTAGTGAGGTGAGGTCTGGTTTGTGAAATGATATTGGGAGGGTCTGGAAAATGTACAAGAGTCGGGGTAGAAGATTCATTTTAATAGAGGCGACGCGGCCCATCCATAAGATCCCATGTATTGAAATCTGCGTGCGCTCGTCTTAGCAGTGGGGTTTAGTTTTCTTGGTATAGAGAAGTGACTTCCGGTGTGAGTTTGATGCCCAGGTATGCTATGGACGATTTGCAGATACGCAAGGGAAACTTGGACTGTAGGTGTGTGAGGTCGTTGTCTGTTATGCATATTGGTAGGAGTTCTGACTTTTCCAGGTTGAGTTTGTATCCTGAGATCCTGGGAAAGGAGTGGATCAGTTGTAGCAAGTGTTCAATGGACATGGGCGTAGGAACCCCAAAAAATCTGGGGGGGATAGCATTTTTACTCGCCGGGTATATTCTTATTCCGTAAACTAGGAGTTGTTTATCCCATTGTACAGTGCTACGGAATTTGCAGTCGCTATATAAATGATTAAATAATAACATTAAAGGGTCACTACAGGGGAAGGGTTTTACTTACCCGGATACAGCGCCGGGATCCCCCTGATGCCGCACCCCCTATTTCGTCAAAATGACGAAATAGGAGGGTGCGAGCAGGGAACAATAAAATGCTTCTATTCAGAAGCGTCATTGCTCTCTGGTGCGAATGCGCAGCTTTGCCGCACATGCGCAGATACTTCATAGGGCGGCATTCATGTATCGACTAGGAAGCACCTCTAGTGGCCATCTGAGTGTCCACTAGAGGTATTCCTCATCAGTAATGTAAATACTGCCTTTTTACGAAATAGCAGTGCTTACATTAAAAAGCCTGCAAAGACATGCTATAAACACCAGAACTACTACGTTTAGCTGTTGTGGTTCTGGTGACTATAGTGTCCCTTGAATATAGAGAGGAAAAAAGAATCATCACAAATGTAAGAAATAAAATGTCTGTATCATATTCTAAAAATTATTTAAAAAAAATAAAAAAATATGCACATTCCTAGCTTAATTTTTAGCATGACATATGACACAAAAATTTTGTACTTTGCAGATTACTTTTTATATTTTTTTATACATATACAGATTGTGTAATACTGCCCCTGACTTAGGGTGACCACATTTCCTAACTGCCATTCAGTAACACTGTCAGAAATGCATTCCATACATTTTACTACCCGTCTCTACCCCTTCCATTTATATGAGAACTCCACCTACCCCTTGAATATTAGCAGGGCGACCTCTGGACGTCTGGCAGGTGCAGTGTCAGACTGAGCGCCGGGTAGTCACGTGACACCCTTCTGGACTGGACCGTATCGCCTCTAGGAGGGGTTCTAATGAGAGGGCAAATAATAGTGGGGTTAGGGGGCACCCCTGCATCGTCCCATTGGAGATGGTAAAGCGGGGGGGGGGTGTTGATGTTAGGTAGGAGTAGTGCTCCTTGCGCGTAGTGGCGTGTTGCATCTAGGAAGTTTGGAAATTCGTGTGGAAATCCAAAGTGGGTGAGAGTGTGGTGAGGTAGGGCCATAGGAGGCGGTCAAACGCCTTCTCGGCGTCTAGGGATATGACCGCAGTGGCGATATTCCTATGTCGTGCGTACCGGATGAGGTCTATTGCTCGTCTGGTATTGTCGGCTGCTTGTCTATTGGGTATGAACCCATCTTGGTCTGGGTGTATTAAACTGTGAAGGAGTGGATTTATTCTGTTGGCCATTACTTTGGTCATAATTTTAAAATCTATGTTCAGGAGCGATATGGGGCGAAAGTGTCCAGGTTTGTTGTGAGTTTTGTCTGGTTTGGGGAGAAGACATATATTTGCCGTTACCATGTCCATAGGTAGCTTGTCCCCTCTGAGCATGGCATTGAAAACTGCGCACAGGTGTTTAAGTAATTGTGTGCTGTGTACTTTATAATATAGGGCTCCAAAGCCGTCAGGGCCTGGGCTCTTGTTGGGTTTAAATGATTTTAATGCTATGGCCATTTCTTCGACTGTTACCTCTTCTATTAGTGTCTGGCTAGTGTCTGTGTTTAGTGTGGGGAGTCTTAGGGATTCTAGGAAAGTCGAGATGAGATGTGGAGTGTTTTGTGTGGTTGATTGTGGTGTGGTGTCGTGGTGTGGTGAGCATTGGATTAGAAAAGCAAAGGCTGCCTAGAGAGACTCGTGATTCCCTCCCCAGGTATTATAGTCTTGGAACCTCAGGATTTTGCATTAAGAGTCCTTCTGGGTGCAGCGTGAATTGCCTTATGTGCCCCCCTGGGCTCCGCTCTGAGTGGTACGGCTATCCATTTTAGGGGGAGTCCCAGATGTCATGCGGGGATTGGAGTGCAAGGTGTGGGCCAATGTCTAAGGGGCCATAGCGGGGGAGCGGAGAGGGGGGGTTTATACTTGCGTTCTCCCTGGGATTGGAGCTTCTCCATACGATCTGCTTTTTGGGCTCGTTCTAGGTTCTGTCCATGGTTATGAGTGAACATGGTGTCAGGGTTGCTGGTTAAGTAGGCGAGTGAATCCAGTGAGGGATCGATGTCAGTTCACTGCAATCCGTCCATGGAGATGGGGGAGTCCCGGTGTCTGCTCTCTATGGTTGGCAGGGTTCTCTTCTAGATGGTCTTCTTCTTCTCGGTGAGGATGGTACATTCCGGTCCTCGCGGGGTCTCTGTCTTGGAGCCATGTCAATGTGTGGGAGGCCTAATTGCTCTGCGAAGAAGCTGCGTGAGCTTTTGAGATGTCATGTAGGACATTTATTCTATAATCTTTGCAGACCATTAATTTGAAAGGGTGTCCCCATGCGTACCGCAGTCTCTGTTGCGTGAGGGCCAGCGTTAGCGGTCAAAGCGCTCTCCTTTTCTGTAATGTGCTTGGGGCCAGGTCTTGAAAGAACTGGACCTGATGGCCTTCTATTTGCAGCGGGGTGTCTCTTGCAGCCCGCATTATTGCCTCTTTCACATGAAAATAGTACAAGCGTAATATAACATCGCGTGGCTGATCGGCGTTTGTTGATGGTGCGCGGAGGGCCCTGTGAGCTCTGTCTAGGAGCAGCTCTGCTGGGGGTGCCTCTGGTAGGAGATTGCAGAGTGTTTCTTTGAGTGCTGAGTGGAGCAGTTCTGCTGTGATTGTTTCAGGTAGGCCTCTGATCCTTTTATTATTTCTGCGTGATCGATTGTTGAGGTCCTCCTGAGTTTCTTCTAGGGCGCGTATTTGTTCACACATGTCTTGCAGTGCCACATCTTGTCTTCCACTTCCAGTATGCGTTTTGTGAGGTCTTCCAGGCTTTCCTTATTGGGTGTGAGGCTAGTCCTAGTTTACGCTGTCTCTCTGTGCCCTTGACTTCGGATCGTTCCTGACTCTGCCTCCTCTCTATACGTCGAGTCCGGCCATTCTAAGGTCCGGTAGACGTATCTCTCCTCTGTGTTGTCTTCTGTTTAGCTGAATCCTGCGTGTTGGGGTATATTCTTGTTACATTACGATAGGGCCATGGACCCCGCAGATTTGGCTCAGCAAATTGCTTCTCACGAGGCAAGGTTTGTAGAGCAGGATCACCGTATGGATCAGATAGCACAGGCTCTCCAGACGCTCTTGTCTAGAACTATTCCTGCAACCGCACCTAACCCTCCTACACCTCATCCTCCCGAAGTATCCAATTCACCCAATACTTCGCCCCATTTAACACCTCCTCCTAGGTATGGAGGGGAAGCCAAGACATGCAGAGGTTTTATTAATCAAATAGAATTCCATCTTGAGATGTATCCTCATTCCTTTCCCACTGATAGGTCTAAAGTGGGGTTTTTGATGCATCAACTTACTGACAAAGCACTTGAGTGGGCGAATCCTATTTGGGAGGCCAATGGACCTATGGTGCATAATTTCAATAGCTTTCTTACGGCTTTTCATAGAACTTTTGACAAAAAGGTCAACAAAAAGGTCAAAGAATGCCGCAAGAGCATTAATGAGAATTAAACAGGGGTCTAGGTCTGTGGCTGATTATGCTATTCAGTTTTGTACCCTTGCTTCACAGGTAGATTGGACCAATAATGGGTTAACTACTGCGTTCATGGAAGGTTTATCTGACACCATATTAGATGAGGTAGCGGCAAGGGAGCTTCCTATTCCATTAGAGGACCTTATTGACTACCTCATTGATATAGATAATAGGATTCGTGACAGGCTCTATACCAAGAACAGGAATAGACGTGTGGTCACACCTACTAACCCCAGAGTTGATAAACCTGAGAGTGTTAAAGTATCCGAGGAGGAACCCATGCAATTAGGGGTTGCCAAACTCTCGGATACTGAAAAATTACTTAGAAGAAGGAACGGACTCTGCCTATACTGTGGTAAGCGAGACCATATGGTAAAGGAATGTCCTTTGCTTCCGGAAAACTCTCGCACCTAAGACCTTATAGGGGACTGGCCTTGGGTGTGATATCTAAGTCTCCTAAATTGCCTCCTAACCATTTGCTTCTCCCTGTTTCCCTTCATACGGGAGAGAGTTGTATAGCTGAAAGCATACTAGCCTTGGTTGATTCCGGGGCTGCTGAGAACTTCATCGACTCTGAGTTTGTTACGAAAAATAACATTCCCGTCAGAGAGAGGGAGATACCCTTGGCCATTGAGGCCATAGATGGTAGACCTTTAAATACTCCAGTCGTTACCCATGAAACTGTACCATTATTCATGTACACAGGTGTTTTACACCTTGAGACCATTCGGTTTCAGGTTATCACCTCTCCCTCTTCTCATATCGTGTTAGGGTACCCATGGTTATGTTCTCACAATCCCATTTTTGACTGGGAATTGGGGCAATTAAAATCATGGGGTAAAACCTGCCACGACTCTTGTATGAGTAAAGTCATCCCTTTAAATACCATTAATGTTCCTACTACTCCTCCTTTATCTACTGTTATACCTCCTCAGTACTTGTTTCTCAAAACTGTATTCGATAAAAGGGAAGCTGATAAATTACCGCCTCACAGATCCTATGATTGTGCTATTGATTTATTGCCTGGCACTATACCTCCTAAGGGCAGGGTGTACCCCTTATCTATTCAAGAGAACCGTATCATGGAGGAGTATGTTAAAGAATCACTAGAAAAGGGGTTCATTAGGAGATCCTCTTCTCCGGCTGGAGCAGGGTTTTTCTTCGTATCTAAGAAAGAAGGTGATTTAAGACCGTGCATCGATTATAGAGGTCTAAACAAAATCACTATCAAAAATGCATACCCTATACCCTTAATTACAGAGTTATTTGACAGGCTGAAACATGATACTGTGTTCACCAAATTGGACCTTAGAGGTGCATACAATTTAATACGCATAAAGGAAGGTCCCAAAAGGAAGACTGCATTCAACACTAGATCCGGTCATTACGAGTATACTGTTATGCTATTTGGTCTTTGCAATGCCCCAGCAGTATTTCAGGAATTTATTAATGACGTCCTAAGAGACTTTATTCACACATTTGTAATTGTATACTTGGACGACATATTGATATATTCTACAGATTTATACACTCATCACAGACATGTCACAACGGTCCTGAAGACCCTTCTTACTAATGGTCTTTATTGTAAACTAGAAAAATGTTTATTTGACCAATCCGAAGTCCAGTTCTTGGGGTATTTGATTTCCGCCAAAGGGTTTCATATGGATCCCCAGAAGCTTTCTGCTGTCATAGAGTGGCCCCTACCACAGGGTTTGAAAGCAATTCAGCATTTTCTTGGTTTCTCTAACTATTATAGACGCTTTATTAAGGGTTTTTCTTCTATTGTAGCGCCTATCACCCGTATGACAAAAAAGGGTGGTAATACTCGTGTCTGGTCTCCCGAGGCACTTCAGGCTTTCGACTTTCTTAAAACTACATTCGCCTCTGCACCTATTTTACAGCACCCTATCCCCTCACTGCCTTATATTCTTGAAGTTGATGCTTCTGAAATCGGGGTAGGTGCTGTTTTATCCCAAAGAGAATCGCCTGAAAAGCCATTGCATCCTTGTGGCTTCTTTTCTAGACAAATGTCCAAAGCTGAAAGGAATTATGATGTGGGTAATCGTGAACTTCTTGCTATTATCTTAGCTCTTAAAGAATGGAGACACTTGTTAGAAGGAACTAAGGATCCTATCCTCATTTTTACAGATCACAAGAATCTATCCTACCTTGGTGAAGCTAAAAGATTATCTTCTAGGCAGGCTAGATGGTCACTATTTTTGTCCAGTTTCAATTATATTATCACCTATAGGCCAGGTGATCGCAACATTAAAGCAGATGCTCTGTCCAGACAGTTCGAAACTACTGACAAACAGGAGGTTGATGTTACTCCTGTCATTCCCCAGACAGGATAATAGCCACTACTATGTTGTCTATTTCTTCATCCCTCTTGCAGACCATACAGGCGAAACAAAGTATGGCACCTAACGAGAGGCCTATTGATAAATTGTTTGTTGATGTTCCAGAGAGACGGGAGATTCTGTCATTATATCATGATACTAAGACTGCTGGACATCCTGGTATTACCAAAACGATGTCAGCCGTTTCTCGATATTTTTGGTGGGGTTCCTTACGTAAGGATGTCACTGACTATATAAGTGCTTGTACTACTTGTGCATGCATGAAAACGTCGCGTAGAGTTCCTTGTGGGCTTCTGCATCCCTTACCAGTTCCCGAGAGACCTTGGTCTAATCTATCCATGGATTTTATTGTTGAATTACCCCCTTCGAATGGTAACACAGTCATCCTGATGATAGTAGATCGGTTTTCCAAGATGGCTCACTTTGTGTCTCTTCGCAAGTTGCCCACATCCAAGGAACTGGCTCTTATCTTGGCTAGAGAAGTATTTCGGTTACATGGTATTCCTGTATCTATCGTGTCCGATAGGGGTAGCCAATTTATTTCCAGGTTCTGGAAAGCCTTTTGCTCAGAAATGGGTATTTCTCTCTCATTTTCTTCCGCTTACCATCCCCAGTCTAATGGAGCTGCTGAACGTGCCAGCCAGTCTCTGGAGCAGTACCTTCGTTGTTTTGTGTCTCACCATCAGGACAATTGGTCTGACCTACTTCCTTGGGCTGAGTTTGCTCGGAATAATGCCACTCATGATTCTTCCGGCAAAAGCCCTTTTTACGTTGTCTATGGCCAGCATCCCATTGTTCTTCCGGCTGCATTCTCCTCACAGGGCATGCCAGTTCTGGATGAGCATTTGGCTGGTTTGGGTAATACTTGGGAGCAGGTTCAGCGTTCTTTGGTGGATTCCGCTGCTCGCCAGAAGGCTCAGGCTGACAAGCATCGCAGGGCGGCTCCTTCTTATGTTGTGGGGGACAGGGTTTTGCTTTCCACGCGGAATATTCGCCTGCGGGTGCCTTCTATGAAATTGGCTCCCCGCTTCATAGGTCCTTATCGTATACTGCATAAGGTTAATCCTGTTTCATACGCCTTGGGTCTTCCTAGGTATCTGCATATTCCTAATGTATTTCACACCTCGTTGTTGAAGCCTTACGTACGCAACCGCTATACCCGGCATTCTCCGCCTCCCCCTCCTGTCTCCGTGGAGGGTCATGAAGAATTCGAAGTCTCTGCTGTTCTTGACTCTCGTTACCTTAGGGGTCGACTTCAGTACTTTGTTATGGGCCTGAGGAGCGCAGTTGGATTTCAGCTGATGCTGTTCACGCTCCCCGCCTTGTGCGTTCTTACCATTCTCGTTTTCCTGACAGGCCTGGCCCTACCGGCGGGTAAGTACTGTAGCGTTACTTACCTTATCCAGGGGCTGGCCGCGGTCCTCTCTTCGAGAGGCTCATCCGACAGCTTCACTAGGAAGGCGGGCAGTGACCACGAGAAGCGGTCCCCAAGCCCCTAGTTACCCCCCCACCCAAAAAATTAATAAACCCCTACCTACCCCCCTCACCCTAAAAATAGTGAGGGGGGAACAAGAGAACTAAATACCTGTAAAAACTAAATAAAACTTATTATATGATGTCTTCTTTTTCCAGCCCCAAATAAAAGTCCATAATACCCTTCGCACTTTGAAAATAAAATAAAAAACCCAAGCACAAAAAAAATTACACTAAAAAATAATCCATCTTCACCCATGGAGGGCACAGTGCAGACATCAAAAAGCCACAGGCTGCTCACTGTTTACTAGACATGCCCCTACTCGCGGTATAGCGAGTAGGGGCAGAATTTACTAATACTAAGTAATCTTTACTTAGTATTAGTATATTTGGCTTAAGGGCCAATTTAGGTCTTTCAGGCTTTTGGTAGATAGCTCCCTGATACTGTGGGAATTAAAGAGTTATCTACTAAGCGGCTGCAAGATACAGCCGCGGCATGAATAGGATCGGAGTTTCATTCATTATAATTAAATTCTGATATGAACAAAGTCCCGAATTGCTCCTAACATGAACAAACTGTTCTCATTCTGTTAGGACGCAATTTGGTAGTTTTGCCGGGTTCTGTCTAAGTGACAGGTCGTTTGGGAATACTGACAGGAAGCATCGCGAGATCACGGATCAAAGGTAAGAATTGTGGGGAAATTACTTTGATCACCGGAAACGAAGCACACTTTGCTCCTCCGCTGGTCAAAGCTGGTCAAGCGTAGGAAACCTCCATAAGACAAGTAGTCCCTACGTTGTCTTATGTTTTAAAGAACACTAGAGCAAACCAGAAGAAATTAAGAACAGATCCTGACAGAGGGAGAGAAGAGGAATTGATTAAAGAAAGGTAAGTTCGGCGTGACAGTGCTGCTTTAACTTTGAAAAGGTTTGGGAATCCTGGACTGAAAGTGAGTACGTTGACTGACTGTAATATTACTTATTAAGAATTTACAGACTGTGCAGTGGGAACCCCCCTCTGTCTATCTCCGCCTTCCCCTTTTTAAAGGGGCAAGACATATCAGAAGGATTAAATCTAACGGCGACCATATTCTCTTTATTCTTCTCTATCTACTCTTTTCTCTTTCTTCTGGTCCTGTTTATTGTTTAACCTTGGTAGACTCCCTTACGAGGCCTTCTAGCCCTAGATGTTTTTAAAAGTAAATGAGGATACAGGTTTTTGAGAGATTCCTTACGTATAAATGTTGGGATCTTGGTCTGGCTGTCAGGACTCCTAGGAGACCCAACACGCAGGGTGTAATTGTCAGGGATCTTACCTGGAGTGGGAGTCCGACACGCAGAGTTGAGGCACCCTTTGCAATTCGACACAGACCGAGGGGACTCAGGACAGAAATCCCCAAGGCTGTGACACAGTGCACTGGGGCTGAAATAACCAGTGCTTCCTGGAACGCAGTACAGACAAGGATATCCAGAAGAGTAGTCAGTATCAGAATCAGAAGTCAGGACGGGCGGCAATCAGGCGAAAACAGTAGACGAGCAGGAGATCAAAAGCAGGAGTCAGATGAACAGCAGTGAAACCAAACAGGAACAGGAAACACGATCTGACAACGAGAACCAGCCTTGCGGGGTTTAAATAGGGAGTCTCAGCCAATCATCAAGGAACCAGGAACAGGTGTGCACATTCCAGGCATACAGGCTCAGACTACAGGATACCAAGAACAACCAGAAACAGTCAAAGATGCGTGGAGCTCAATGCAAGGATACCGACTGGGATGCAAGAAACTCAGGTTTGATCCCAGCCAGACCCAAATACACAATATTGTGTAAAGCACAATGGCGATCCTGACATTACCCCCCCTTCAAAGACGCCGTAGGCGAGAAGAGGAACGCAACTTACGACCCAGGAGGTTACTTTTTGGATTTCTTGGCTTTGGTGGTACTAGTAGGAGCAGAGGTCATAGCTTGTAGGGCCTTTTCAAATACTTGCAAGTCCTCCTTCCGGACTAGAGTCCCATTAGAGGCATAGGTACAGCCAGAAAGAGGGTCTTCCTTGACAGGACTTGTAGTGGTTGTGGTGCTTGCCTTCTTAGAAGCAGAATCTTTAGTAGAAATAGAGATCTCAGGTTCTTTAGTAACAGATTCCTGCACAACCTCAGGAGCAACGACTGTAGAAGGATGAGGATTGGACAGAGTGGTCAAGCAAGGACAGGCAGCATGTTGGCAGACAGGTCTCATAGGATATGCCAGAGTAGTACCCAGACGGAGAACCCGAGGCCTAGATGGACGAATGGGACAAAAAGATATTAAATGTCCCATCTCCCCACAATAATAACACAGTCCATGCGCCATCCTTCTTGCCCTTTCTTGAGATGACTGACGGAACCTAACCAGTCCAATCTCCATGGGTTCCTCCGCCTCCCTGCCAGATGTATACGATGTTTCGGGAGACTTGGGAGCGGTAGGGTTAGCTGTAACATCAGTCCGAGTGAAAGGAGTAGTGTAGTCCATTTCCAGTCCGGGTTGCAATATGTGTGAAGCAACAGTAGATGATCTATGTACATATGACTTTTGTGTCTTGTTGCATTGTAAACCCAGGGACCGAATAAAGGACTCCCAGGAATCTAGGACTGGGCTTTTGGCGAGTAACAACTGGTGGGCCCAGATCTTAAGGTGCCCCGACAATAAGGTAATCGCTGTCCTCACTTTAATGACGTCTGTGGCATAGGTAAGTGGTCTCAGGGAGAACAGGACCTCGCAATCAACTTTGAAGGTATCATACTTAGACCGGATCCCAGAAAATTTCTCGGGTAGAGCAACCAGCGGTTCAGAGAGTCCAGAGTCATAGGTTACTCTCCCTTTAAGGGAAGCCAGCTCCTGCTGTAAGCCCTGCAAAGCCTGGGTGAGCTGGGAAACTTGCTGGGTCAAGGCTGCAACGGTAATCTTCAACTCTGCAGACTCCATTTGGTCAGATCGTACTGTCAGGAATCTTACCTGGAGTGGGAGTCCGACACGCAGAGTTGAGGCACCCTTTGCAAATCGACACAGACCGAGGGGACTCAGGACAGAAATCCCCAAGGCTGTGACACAGTGCACTGGGGCTGAAATAACCAGTGCTTCCTGGAACGCAGTACAGACAAAGGATATCCAGAAGAGTAGTCAGTATCAGAATCAGAAGTCAGGACGGGCAGCAATCAGGCGAAAACAGTAGACGAGCAGGAGATCAAAAGCAGGAGTCAGATGAACAGCAGTGAAACCAAACAGGAACAGGAAACTCGATCTGACCACGAGAACCAGCCTTGCGGGGTTTAAATAGGGAGTCTCAGCCAATCATCAAGGAACCAGGAACAGGTGTGCACATTCCAGGTGTACAGGCTCAGACTACAGGATACCAAGAACAACCAGAAACAGTCAAAGATGCGTGGAGCTCAATGCAAGGATACCGACTGGGATGCAGGAAACTCAGGTTTGATCCCAGCCAGACCCAAATACACAATATTGTGTAAAGCACAATGGTGATCCTGACATGCCCTTGCCAAACAGTCCTATTTTTCCTCTCTCATTAGTTCATGTTCCCGCAACCCCAGGCATCTCTTTGACACCTTTAATTCTCTTCTTCGCCCCGCTGTGGCCACCCCCCAAACCAACCTTACTGCTGATAACTTTGCATGTTACTTCACTGACAAAATTGAACAGCTAAGGAAAGAATTCTCCCCTCCTTGCCTTTCTGTTTCTCAATCACACATAGATCATGCCTTTCCTACCCTTCAGACATTCTCCCCAGCCACTGACCAAGAGGTGGCTGCTCTTCTTTGCTCCTCTCGCCCCACCACTTGCCCGCTCGATCCTGTCCCATCTCACCTTATCAGATCTCTCTCCACTTGTCTCGTGCCTTCTCTAACACACATCTTAAACTGCTCGCTCTCTTCTGGCATCGTCCCTGCTGACCTTAAACATGCCACTGTAGTACCTATACTTAAAAAAACCATCCCTCGACCCGTCCACCCCCTCTAACTACCGTCCCATATCCCTGCTCCCTTTTTCCTCAAAGCTTCTGGAAAACTTGTCTTTACCCGTGTGTCTCATTTCCTCAATTCCAACTCTCTCCTTGACCCCCTTCAATCTGGCTTCCGCCCTCTCCACTCTACAGAGACTGCCCTTATCAAAGTTACTAACGACCTAATCGCAGCTAAATCCAAAGGCCACTACTCCATACTAATTCTTCTTGATCTCTCAGCGGCCTTTGACACCGTTGATCATGCTCTCCTTCTTCAAACTCTGCAATCGCTTGGTCTCTGTGACTCTGTCCTCTCATGGTTTTCCTCTTATCTCTCCCAACGCTCATTCAGTGTCTCTTTTTCTAATGATACCTCCTCCCCTCGCCCTGTCTCGGTTGGAGTCCCCCAAGGCTCCGTCCTTGGTCCCCTTCTATTTTCTCTTTATACTGCCTCTCTTGGCAAACTTATTACCTCATTTGGATTCCACTACCACCTGTACGCTGATGACACCCAGCTATATCTCTCCTCCCCAGACCTCTCCCCTGCTGTCCTGCAACGTGTCACTGCTTGCCTTTCTTCCATCTCTGACTGGATGTCCTCCCGCTTTCTGAAACTCAATCTCTCAAAAACTGAGCTCCTTGTCTTTCCTCCTCTTAATACTGATCCTCCTCTTTCGCTCTCCCTTCAAGTTTGTGGTACCAACATCAGCCCATCCTTGCAAGCGCGCTGTCTTGGCGTCATACTTGACTCTGGTCTCACCTTTGAGCCTCACATCCAGCATGTTGCCAAATCCTGTAGATTCCATCTTAAAAACATAGCCCGCATCCGCCCCTTTCTTGCACCAGATACTACCAAGGAGCTTGTCCGTGCTCTAGTAATTTCCCACATGGATTATTGTAACCCTCTCCTGTTTGGTCTTCCCAAAAGCCGTACTGCACCCCTACAGTCTGTAATGAACGCTGCTGTTAGACTGATTTTCCTCTCTAGTCGGTTCTCTCACACCTCACCCCTCTGCCAGTCCTTACATTGGCTTCCTGTGTGCTATAGGAGTCAATTCAAGGCACTAACTCACACCTATAAAGCACTGAACAACTCTAGCCCCTCTTATATCTCCTCACAGATCCATAGGTATGTCCCTTCTCGGTCTCTCCGCTCTGCCCGTGACCACCTCCTGTCCGTTGTCCGCACCTGTACGGCCATCTCGCGCTTGCAGGACTTCTCACGGGCGGCTCCCTTCCTATGGCATAGCCTGCCTCCCGCCATTAGACTCTCCCCTAGTCTTGCATCTTTTAAGAAGTGCCTTAAAACCCATCTCTTTAGGAAAGCTTATGGCCTTCAAGACTAACCCCTACCTCACATACCTGTCTCTTGCCCTCTCCTAAAGGGCAGCCCACCTTATTTGATTGCAAATTCCTGTCCTAATGTGTTTTACACCCCACCTCCTATAGAATGTAAGCGCGATTGAGCAGGGTCTTCTTCAACCTATTGTTCCTGTAAGTTTATTTGTTATTGTCCTATTTATAGTTAAATCCCCTCTCATAATATTGTAAAGCGCTACGGAATCTGTTGGCGCTATATAAATGGCAATAATAATAATAATAATAATAATTTAGTTTCCTATCTCTGCCTCACTCCACAAACAGTGCCACCTACTGGCCGGCGCCGGTATTGCACTGTATTCTCAATCTGAAAATAAAAATACAGGCACAAGCTGAAAAATCCAGGGGGTGGGGAGTGCCCCTCTTACCTCTTCACTGTGGATGCCCATGCCAATTATCTTGTTCTTTTGGTTGTGTGCATGGTTCTGGCTGTACACAGTACTCATGTGAGCAGTTGTATACCCACCAAGGCCATTAGGACCCAATTGCACTTCAATGTGGAAAAAATAATTGTCTTTTTGTGAGAAGTGACAATTCTTCATTAACTTTGATATAAGCATCAAGTACAAACAGAAAAAAAACTATAACACTCTAAAAAGCTTTCTGATATTTTCACACAAAAAATGGTTATATTTGTTCAAATATATGCTTTTAAATATTAAACATGCTGGATATAATGAGAGACAGTTCATGTTTTACTTATGTTTATGTACAGTCCTAAGTACAGCTTGCAATTAAATTGTGTATGGTTTATTTACAGATAGCTTAAGGCAATGCATTTAAAAAAGCAAACTTAATGTCTACAACAATTTGACATACTTTAAATACAATCAGAGGTAAAGACGGGTCATTTCATATCATCATTCATCTTCTCTCTGAAGATTGAATCATTGTAGAAAGCTACAAGGTAATGCCCTGACATTAAAAGGGTGACGATTAATCAGAAAACAGTACAATTAACAGTTTCTTTGTTAATCAAATCCACAGTGTATTAATGGAATAGCTACTCTTGTGTTTGATCACCTATTTGATATGCCAAAGTACCTATGATTTCTTAACACACAAGGGCTTTGAGTGACAAAGTATTTCAGTGATTCTTAAGGTAACATTTAAATCTAGCATTCTGTTTACTAGCACACAACGTGAAAGCATAGCAGATGTTAAATCTGCCTATGGATCAGTGTGTTGGCGAAATACACAAACATGTTTACACAGCAAACACATCAATGACTTTGAAAGCTAATCATTGTTTACTCAACACATATAAGTCAATGACATGCAAATTAAATGTCAACATCATTTTTCAAAAATAAAGTTAAATGCTGAAATTGC
>OW240915.1:300347041-300547581 GCA_933207985.1 Pelobates cultripes | reverse complement strand
AGTAGTGAATAATCTTGAAACAAAAGCAAATCAATGGGAATTATGCAGGATTGTGTGTCAATTTCTGTTTTCAGCCTTGTTTAGCACATTTGAAGTTTTAATGAATTCATGCTCTCCACTAGTGGATGTGCTAAACTGTTTATATGACTTAGAGCAGCAATGTAAACATTTCAGTTCTCTGGAACTGCGAGGTTTTACATTGCAGCACTAAGTGCAATAGGGACACAGCCCTCAGACCACTTTAATAAGCTGAAGTGGTCTGGGTGCCTACAGTGTCCCTTTTAGTGCTTAGACAGGGATCATTAAATTGTAGGGGTGAACGTTCAATTAAAGATCAAGTCAGGACACTTGCCATCTATGCTGCCTCATTTCAAGAATTATTCTGTATAAATTGTATGTGACATGGGGTTTGCATATTATACACCATTGCATTTAATTGATTGATTGTTTGCAGTTTCTAAAGCTTTTCCTTAGCTTCACAAAGCTAATATCAGTAAGAAGTATATTTATATATATTTCATCATTGTGAGAGGTCAAAGCAGAGTTAAATGTCTAAGTGGTAACCATGGGAGACTCTGGTCCATTCTCAGGACATTGTCCACCTTCACTAAATGTCACAATACCGTTTATTAATAAAAGGGACTGATTTCAAAAGTAGTACAAATTACATTACAACAATTATTGCATAATAAGATTCAAAAAGAGATCTAAAAAACATCACTTTCTATGAAAATAGATATATAGTATCAAAAAATTCTAACTTTCATTAGAATTCGATTTGCTTATTTATTCTCTTCTACCAAAACACATTTTATATCAATTAGCTGCAAATTAAATGTGTTTAACCCCTTAAGGACTGGACTGTTTTTGCGATGTTGTACATTTGCGACCAGGCATATTTTTACACTTTTGTGGTGTTTGTGTTTGGCTGTAATTTTCAGCTTTCTCATTTACTGTTCCCATACAAATTATATATTGTTTTTTTCAGGACAAAAGGGGCATTCTTTACATACCATTATTTATATAATCTCATGTATTTTAATTTAAAAAAAATAAAAAATATGATGAAAAATTGAAAAAAATACATGTTTTTTGACTTTTACTTGAAAAATCTTTTACTCATCTACAAAAGCGAATGAAAAAAACTGCTAAATAGATTCAAAATTTTGTCCTGAGTTTAAAAATACCTAGTGTTTACGTGCTTTTTTGCTTTTTTTTGCATGTTATAGGGCTATAGGTACAAGTAGGATATTGCGGTTTCAAAACATACATTTTTAAAATTTATCAATAGTGACATTGTAACACTATTATCTGTCATAAATCTCTGAATAACACCCCACATGTACATATTTTTTTTAAAGTAGACAACCCAGGGTATTCAATAGGGGGTATGTCCAGTCTTTTTTAGTAGCCACTTTGTCGAAAACACTGGCCAAAGTAAGCATTCATATTTGTTTGTGTGTGAAAAAAGTAAAAAAACTAAATTGAACGCTAATTTTGGCCAGTGTTTGTGACTAAGTGGTTACTACAAAAGACTGGACATACCCCATTTGCAATACCTTGGGTTGTCTTCTTTTGCAAATGGTATGCCATCATGGGGGTAATTCTCATTCCTGGGCTACCATAAGCTCTCAAAGGCAACGTAACCAACCTGGCCATTTTCAATGTAAAAATATTTGACCCATATATTTGACCTTGTAACTTTCAAAAATGCTATAAAACCTGTACATGGGGGGTACTGTTTTACTCGGAGACATCGCTGAACACAAATATTAGTGTTTAAAAACTGGAAAACGTATCACAACAATTATATCATCAGTAAAAGTGCTGTTTGTGTGTGAAAAATGCAAAAAAAGTAACTTTCACTGACAATATCATCGCTGTGATATGTTTTACTGTTTTGAATCACTAATATTTGTGTTCAGCGAAGTCTCCCGAGTAAAACAGTACCCCCCATGTACAGGTTTTAGGGTGTCGTAGAACGTTACAGGGTAAAATACAGTGCTAGCAAATTAAATTCTCTGGAATTTCGGCCTGGGTTGGCAGGCAGGTCCCTCAAATTGCAATCAATAAAATTACTGAATTATGTAAAAATATTACATAAATACGCACGTAGAATTTAAATATATATGCATATTTATATATTTGAAGTCTACGTGTATATTTATATAATTATTTATGTAATTTTGTATATGGACGTATGTATATTTCTTATTATTTTTATTTATTTTTATATACATAGATATATATACAAATTCATTCTAAGTGTATTTTGATATAAATATATATATATTAATTTTAAAATACAGTTAGAATAAAATTTCATATAGCTATATAATTTTTTTTAAATTTTTTATTATTATTTAAAAAAAAATTATTTAATTTAAATTACTTATTTATATTTTATAATAATATATATATACAATATATATAGTTATTATATATATTATATATATACGTGTGTAATTTAATTATAAGTGTATTTTTATATTAATATAAGTACATATTAATATAAAAATACACTTAGTATGGCATTATATATATAGATATAATATATGTCTATATATCATATATACACAAATATAATTTTTTTTATTTTTAATTAACATTAACTTTATTTTTTTTTTGATTTTACACAGCAGGGAGACTGCCTGTCAGCACAGACAGTCCCCCTGCAGGCAGACACATGGATACCTATTGTGACCATGTGATCGCTGTGTTAAGCGATCACATGGCCACAGGGGTCCTAATTCAGTGTGGGGAGACTGTCTGGGCTGCAGGCAGTCTCCCCACAACCGGAGCCACGCTGATCGCCGCCGGGGGAACGACGGCGATCAGGTAAGTAAATAGGACTGTTAGGACGGTTCAGGACCGTCATCGGTCCGCAATGGGAAAATCCCGATGACGGTCCTGAACCGTCCTGGGTCGGGAAGGGGTTAAAAACAAGCAAAACCTTGTGTGAGCAGCCCAGATTTCATTTTATTGGGTCACTAATTGCTGTGAAATCTCCCTTAAACTTTACAATCACTTTGTACTAATGTGGATAAAGTTTGATAGGCTACAGAGAAAACTTGACTATTGGTGATGAAACTATAAGATGATATTCCACCATGAGCAGTGAAAATGTTAATATGCAGATGGAGACTGACAAAAGTGTTTTCACTGAAGAAAGTTTTTTTGTATTTTTAGGACTGGTGCATCACATTGGACTTATTAGGGAATTACCATTTCTCAGGGCAGTTAACTGATGACATTTGACACTTGATTAGGTTGACAAATTCTGTGTCCATCTTTTTTATATTTAAGAAAACATGAATACTGTCATGTGAGCGTTATATGGACATTGTGGCAATATTGAGCCTATAAGTGTCAGGAAACCTACCTCTTTTAGGACTTGTGTTTCCCAAGTTCTGATTTAGTGAACCGTGCTACTGTAAGATCTGTTATCCTGAAAGGAATCCAGAGGGTTTCCTATGACATTGACTATTTGTTTTGGAGAGCTTATGTGGGTTGCACAGGTGCTGCCTTTCAGGATAATCACACCCAGGAAGCAGACTCAATTAGTCAGGACCACCCTAGTTAAAGAGAGTTCTCTGGCTCATGTATGACTTTTAGTGGTTGTAGAGTCCTTCGTAATATTTTGTCCTAATCTTGATTCTCTGTTATTTTGACCCAGCTACCTAACTTTGTTTCTGCACTCCTGCCCTCATGAACCGGAACCGGCCTGTTTAACTTCTGCCTGATTTATGCTGCAGTCCCTGGCCTACCTGTCTTGTGTACCACTGCCTGGCTTGCTCCTGACATTTCTTTTCTCTGTGCTCTTTACCCTTGCCCGTCTCGACTATGCTTTGTTTCTGTGATTCCTGTTATCTGCCTGTGACTGGTATTGTGTGTTTTGTATTTTTTTGTATATTGTTCTTCTCCTGGTCGGTTACCTTCTCTTAGTCTAGTCCTGTTACTTCTTAGTTCTACCTTTATATTAGCCCAGCCACTCTAAGGTCTGGTAATTAGGCTCTTCCTCTCCTTCTGTCTTTGCCTTTATTAAGTTGCTACATTTCACCTTGCTGAGGATCATGTAGCCAACCCTGACAATGTGGAATCAAGCACCATGTACACAATATCAGCAGTATGGCAGTATAGGGACTATATGACACTATATGGGTAATATTTGAATACAGAAGAGGCAATGTGGCAATATACAGGTAATGTGATTATAAGGGGAAAGTTACTGTGTGGCAATTTTGGTACCTTTTGTGACAATATGGACTATATTGTTAGTGTGGCAACATTGGGGATTTGATTGGGAATGAGGCATTATGTGAGTTTATGGGTAAAGTATACATATGGAAAAATGTGGGAAATGCACAATTGTATTGAGATTTAACAGTGTGTGTACAAAATGGTGCTGAATAATTTCTTGGGGATTATAAAATTATAAAAACAACATCTTGTCCATAAAGCCTCACTCACCCTCATTTATACAAAAAAAGTTCTATGCCACAAGTCACTAGACACTGAGATACTGAATGTAAAGTTGCTGAAAATGTAAGCTCATCTATATGTATGTATGTTAGTATGTGTGTGTGTGTATGTATGTTTCAGTATGCGTGTCTCAGTATGTATGCCTGTATGTATGTGTATGCCTGTTTTTAGTATGTGAGTCTGTTATTATGTATGTATGTATGTATGTGTGTCAGTCTGTTTGTATCTGTGTGTCAGTGCATGTGTGTGTCAGGAATGTCTGTGTGCATCTGTTGGTTGTGTGTGTCTCTGTGTATCAGTGTGTATCTTTGTGTGTGTATGTGTATTTGCATGTGTGACAGTGTATGTGTTGTGTATCAGTGTGTGTGGAAGTGTATACACTACACACAAATGCACACCTGCATTCAAACACCAACAATCACACATATACTCCATACAAAAACATTCAAACACAAATTGTGTGTGTATAATTTATACACACACACACACACACACAATATACACACATATATACACACACAGTGCATCCACAACACACATACTAACACAAACAGTATCCACTTTACACACAGTGCATCCAATACACAAACACATACTGTATCCACAAAACACACACCCTGTAGCCACTCTACAAACAATGCTTCCTCGTGGGTGGATTTAGAGGCGGGCCCTGTGGGTGGGCCCAGAGGGCGGCTTGGAGACGGGACCCCAGGGTCCCAGTCCTTGAGCTGTGTTAGGGGCCCCAACATTTTTGATGGCGGCCCTGATTTCATGTAATGCTAATATTTTTTCAATCAAAAATTGTTTGGTAGTGAAGAGGTTAAAGAAAGAGCATTTTTAAAAAAAATTGCATTCAGTTTTCAAATCTACATTGTGTTTTTTGTTCGAATTTGTTGTTTACAAATGAGGACATTTGTTCTTGGAAAAGAAATTAGGATATTCTCAAAATAATCCATATTTGCCAAAAATATATACATTGTTTGAAAGTCAAACAGGATATTTATGAAATTCTATCTTGTACAATGGACAAAACCTGTTACATCCTATAGTGTTAATACTGAAAGTTCTACTTTCCACCTAAACTGTATATAAAGCTGATTAAAAATAAAACACATACATTTTGTACTGTGAGACTTGTAAAAGAAAATATTTCATAATGACCTTAATTGCAAATTAGATAAGGGTAGAGTGGTCAGCATCTACTATGGGAAACGTGCAGCATTAAAGAGGTGGAACAAAACTTGTGTATTCATTCTGAAATCAAAGCATTACACCAGCTTTGGTAGAAATCAGGAAAAGAAAATTCCAAGACTGGTAGAGTAGTACACAAAGCTAAAATGATTGTTGATTACAAAAATTTTATGTTTGAAAAAAGAACTGAATCACACCTATATTTATCTATTAGTAAACCCCCTTTAGGGGAGTTTCGGCCATATGTTGGTTCGGCTGTTGAATTATGGAATCAAGAGTCTGATTTGGAAACCAAATTGGAAGAACAAAAAAGTGTCAAAAATGGGTCAATAAGTGTGATGGAAAATATACAGGGCCTTGCAAAAGTATTCACCACTCTTCATTTTTCGTGTTTTGTTGCCTCACAACCTGGAATTAACATGGATTGTTTGAGGATTTACATCATTTAATTTACAGAACATGCCCACAACTTTGAAGATGTTTTTTTTTATTGTGAAGCAAACAACAAATAGGACAAAATAACAGAAAAAATGAATGTGCATAACTATTCACCCCCCTACAGTCAATACTTTGTAGAGCCACCTTTTGCGGCAATCACAGCTCCAAGTCACTTTGGATAAGTCTCTATGAGCTTGCCACATCTTACCACTGGGATTTTTGCCCATTTATCCTTGCAAAACTGCTCTAGCACCTTCCAGTTAGATGGTTTGCGCTTGTGAACAGCAATCTTTAAGTCTGACCACAGATTTTCTATTGGATTGAAGTCTGGGCTTTGACTAGGCCATTCCAACACATTTACAAGCTTCCCCTTAACCCCTTAAGGACACATAACATGTGTGACGCCATGATTCCCTTTTATTCCAGAAGTTTGGTCCTTAAGGGGTTAAACCACTCAAGTGTTGCTTTAGCAGTGTGTTTGGGGTGATTGTCCTGCTGGAAGGTGAACCTCCATTCCAGCCTCATATCACGCATAGAGTGGTACAGGTTTTGCTCAAGAATATCCCTGTATTTATCACCATCCATCTTTCCCTCAACTCTGACCAGTTTCCCAGTCCCGGCTGCTAAAAAACATCCCCACAGCATGATGCTGCCACCACCAAGTTTTACTGTGGGGATGGTGTTCTTTGGATGATGTTATGTGTTGGGTTTGCGCCAGACATAGCGTTTTCTTTGATGGCCGAAAAGTTCAATTTTAGTCTCATCAGACCAGAGCACCTTCCTCCATACATTTTGGGAAAATGTGCCATTTTTTTTTTTTTTGCTGAAAGTAATGGCTTTCTTCTGGTCACTCTGCCACAAAGCCCAACTCTGTGGAGCGTACGGCTTAGAAGTAAAAACAATATATCTACACATATCGACCTCTGACTTAGTGACTGTCCCCTAACAATTAATAATTTTCTCCCATAAACCGAATATGTCCGATATTGCTAATTTTAGGTGGTCTGTAATTTGGGTACATTTCGAATCAGACTTTCAGAATTCAGACAAACATATGATCTGGCCAAATTAGGCAAACTGCAGTTTGAAACAAAACTAATTTCCATGAGATATGTATAAATATATAGATATATTAGTAAAATGAGCAATAATAAGCATCTTCAATTTTATGTATGGTTTAACAGCCAGAATTGAAGCAAGACTGCAATTTGTCATACATCCACAAAAACACAACCCGATGAAGCTTTTTTAAGAAATATCAATATACTTTAATTCTTACTCATGCAATGAGCACAAAAAATGACAATCTGCATGCTCTGTAATTCACACTTTTGCAGCCACAACAACAGGAAGCAATTAAGACATTTGGAGATTGTGAAGCCACCATTTTCCTGGCTTCTTTAGAGCAGACAACCAAACAAACAAGAAACAGAAATTAGGTAGCCCAATCAAAAGAAATACATCTCACACAATTTAATTAAAAGTAAAAGTGCATATAAAAGTAGATTATAGCAAAAGAAAACATCAGAAGCTGTGGTAGCAATAAATGTGTTAAGTGATTTTGCTGTTGCTGTGTTATGCACTTTTATGTTGAATACATTTTTATAGCATTTAATTTCTTCCTTTTAGTCATTTGATTGCACTACTTTTTTATTATTTATTCCTCATTCTGTTGTGGTTTTCGTCAGATGCATAGACCAGGCAACACTAACTGCGAATAAGAAAAAGGATACTGGAATTTTTCATCCAACATTTTAAGTTTTTCTTTAGTACTGCTGCAAAATCCAGAAAAAAAATAACTGTCACATTCTGAGAGAAGGAGTTCCAAATCCAAAATGAATGACTTTTACATTACCAAAATGTTATACCTTTATAAGATGTCCAAAAAGATTGTCACACTCTTTATGGAATAAGTAATCAAAAAGTAAATAGAGCATTTCACTCATACATTTAGCATTGACAAATGTCAAAATGTGTTGCAAATGTTAAGCCTATCTTAATAATAGTTATGTAACACACCAACATGCATATTTATAAGATAAGGCAATGTCTAAGGACGCTGGAGGTAGAGACAGACTCTCGTGGACAGGAACTAGCAAGTAAAATAAAGGATTAAAAAGGAACACAATTGGTGATGATAAAGTTCACCGCAAACAGCTTCTTAGACTTACAATCAGAAATAATTTGAAGAAAAGACAAACAAAGAGAAAAAGTGTCAGCAAATGCAAGGAACTTGGAACAAGTGCAAGGGAAAAAGACCAACAAGATGTGAGCATTTAAGGTATCAGTCTATTTTTTTGTCATTATATAGAGGCACCAGAAGCATCACAATCAAAGGCTTCAACTAAACCTTCACCCAATCAATTCAAGCAGCTAACACTGGGTGAGATAACCCAAAAACCGTTTTAATGCTATCAATTTATATTCCTAAGTAGGATGAAATGTAGGGTTCCAAGCTAACTTTAACAACAGAAGGCAAATGCGCAAAAACAGTACAAAAATGTGTCTAAATAGTCAGAAATAGCTAGCTGACTGAAAATACACTATAAAAATAATGCAAAAAATGATGTAAAACTGATCATGTTATTTATAAACTGTCATGTCTATGTGGACTTCATTATGTAGGGAAAACAGAGACGGACTTTTGTGAAATTTTACCCCACTCCCTCTAGCATGTAAGCTCATTGAGCAGGGCCCTCAACCCCTCTGTTCCTGTGTGTCCAACTTGTCTGGTTACAACTACATGTCTGTTCGTCCACCCATTGTAAAGCACTGCGGAATTTGACGGCGCTCTATAAATATCATAATAATAATAATAGGTCAAGTATATGTACTGCCTGTCTAGATGGACACTCTGATATACCGGTGGCCCAAAACTTTTTGAAGAACAATCACTCTCTTATTTCCTTGAGGTTTACCACAACGGACTATATTCCTATCTCACAGATCAGATTGTGAACTACCTCAGCGGGAGTAATTTAATACAGGTACTTAATACAAAGTCCCCATTTTGACTGAAAAAAAATGTTCCACTTCCATGCGCATTACGTATAAGAAAGAAGTTTGGGACACAAGTTAGTGTCTCCTAAAAGGGAACACGTCCAAATGCCATTTTCTAACATCAGTGGAGGGTGAGTACATACTTTATTGATATATGTATATATATTTGTATGTTTTTAAACTGAAACGTTGACAGATAGTGCAATAAAAGCTAAGTTTTAGCAGAAAGTAAGTCCTTTGAGTGCTGACCACCCTTGGAAGTTTGTATGGGATTACTGCAGGTTACAGTACCAGGCATAAGATATTTGGATTTATATATACATATGTATATATATGTATATATATACACACACACGGCACCTAAAAACTTTATATATTTTTTTACAATCTAGATTATCAGTGCATTTGTAAGATTACTCCACTCTCTTTAGTATCACCTCATAATGTCCTGTATTTGTTTAGCACTGTTTGTAGAAAATGGCACCACTTAATTTAATAAGCATCATATTTGTAATAGTATTTTGTACTGATAGGTTATTTATATTTAAAGGGACACTATAGTCACCAGAACAACTACAGCTTATTGAATTTGTTCTGGTGAGTAGAATCATTACCTTTAAGCTTTTTGCTGTAAACACTATCTTTTCAGAGAAAATGCAGTGTTTACATTACAGCCTAGTGAAAAAATCGCTGGACACTCCTCAGATGGCTGTTAGAAATCCTTCCTGGGCCATGGCTGTCTAAAATGCATCCAAACATTCAGTGTTTCCTCCCTCTGCATGCAGACACTCAACTTTCCTCATAGAGATTAATTGATTCAATTCAACTCTATGAGGAGATGTTGATTGGCCAGGGCTGTGTTTGAATCATGCTGGCTCTGCCCCTGATCTGCTTCTTTGTCAGTCTCAGCCAATCCTATGGGGAAGCATTGTGATTGGATCAGGCTACCACTTCTGATGATGTCAACAGACTGCTTGTTTTTTGTTGTTGAGGCAAACAGCATGCAGATCTACAGCTTCTGGCTTGAATACGGTAAGATTTTGCTATATTTATGGAGGCATGAGGAGCTCAGGGGGGCTAGATGGTGGTTTTCACACTGTAGGGCCAGGAATACATGTTTGTGTTCCTGACCCTATAGTGATCCTTTAAGTCTTTATTTTTCGAAAATATGTTCTTTTAGTGGCCACTTTACACACTTGAGTATATTTTATGAGCATGCTCTTTGAACATTTGATTATAGCGGGTATTCTCCTTATGTGGTCTCCTTTTCAACCATTATTAAGTATGTCTACTGTTTAGTTTAATAATGATGTTGACACAGGTTCCAATGGTAACTACCAACATAGGACACATGATCACGTTAAGAGGGACAAGTCTAACAACACGCATGCGTGCACTACTCAGCAGTATGAGCAAAGATCTGCACTGAGATGGTAAATAAAATCTTGTCTATAAATAGCTGTTTAGTATGTTTATTCTTTTTTAGCGGTATTGAAGAAAGTTCCGTTTTTAAACTAAAACAACATATTTTGGTGATTGAATAATGTATAATAAATAAGTATTTTGATTGAAAAGACACAGTGCAAGTATGGAATTAATATTTATAAACATACATATATAAACTTTTTTTTTCTTTGAACAATGTTTATTTTAGTGTCTCTTAAGGTGATTAAATGACAAATGTAAGACAGAGAGACAATTGAATTTTACAGAAATAATGTGTAGATTGATGGATTATTATACTGATTGATACATGTTTTTCCTACATATACAAGAAAATATTCTTATTTCTTGCACAGTTTCATTATTCTAATCTATCTGGCTATATTGTTTTATCCTGTAAGGCATATCAATAAACACATTGACAAGGCAAATGTGATAAGTATGAAAACACTATAAATAGCCCAAAGCATATAGGTTCTACACTGTGGAATGTATAGGTGATCTGCTCCCCCATGTTGAGATTGTGTTTTTATTAATTATAACTCTAAACTTTTGTTTATATTTTTATTGCCAAATAGACATCTGTGATATGTTTTGATTTTTTTCTGAAAAAAATAAAACCCATACTTTTCCATTCTCACTTTTAGAACAATCTGTATTATACTGAAAACATGGGACTCGTGAAATTTCTTGTTGGAATGAGTTAAGTGAAGCATATGTAAGCTGTATGTGACAAATTTTCCAATGCCTTACAAAAAGTTAATGAACCAGATATGGGCAGTTTAGTGCTTGAAATGCTTTGGGGCATTTGGAATAGAGTATGATTTACATACACACTCTTTTTCAACTGTAGACATTTATAATGCAGTTGTAGCAAATGTTTAAAACATTGATAGTATTGTGGAAGAAAGAAAAATCACACCACAAAAAGGCTTTAAAAATTGAAATGAAACAATAAGATAAAGGATTCTGTTTAGTAAATCACACATTTTAATGAATTGACTACACATTGCAACGTTTAAGTTAAAGAAGAGAGCTAGAAAATGTGTTTGTTTTTTTTAAATTCTTTATACCAGATACAAAGTACAAAGATACACAAATGCACAAAATGACAACAAAAGATAAGTAGGAGAAAAAAAGTGGAATTTTACTATTACATGACACAAAAACTCCAAGTGACAAAAAGGGATGGGTGTTGGGAAGTTGTGTCAATGTCCCTTAAAGGACCACTAAAGTCACCCAGACCACTTCAATAATCAAATTTTGTAGATGCTGAACTGTTTACATTGCAGGGTTAAATATACCTCTGGTGACTGTTTCCCTGAAACCATTTCTCCTCCGCAACCAAGTGAAATATAATCCTGAAATCAAATGTTGCACTGATAGCAAAGGAAGGTAAACAAAGGGGTGTGGGCAGAAGGGAACATGCAGTCCTCAAAATAACACCTCAAACTTCTGTCAATCCTTACATTTTCTTTCTGTATCCTACATAAGTCAATAAAAAATACTAACCATTACCTAGAAAGTTCTAAATAACTCTATTCCATATTAAATTTCTTCACTGAAATGCCCCTTCTCAGTCTCTCCACACTACTGGTGGCCTTTTCCTGACAGCTGCTACCACCATTACTGTTAACATCTGCTTGTAGGACTTCCCGTGGGCAGCTTCTTTCCTTTGGAACAGTCTGCCTACCCCCATCAGGCCCTACTTTAGTATTCAATTACCTAAGCAGTCCCTTAAAGCTCATGTCTTTAGTAAAGCTTATGGCTTCCCAACGTAACTTCTATTTCTCAAACCTGTCTCTTTTTCTCTTCTAAAGGGCCACTCTCGACTCTCACCTCCATATCTTCAACATTTCCTTCTTGTTTGGCTGCAATCCTCCTCGATGCCCTTCCTATTGTGGTTTTATACCCCACCTCCTCTAGACTGTAAGCTTGGTTGAGCAGTGTCCTCTGTTGTTTCTGTAACATTTTGTGGTTGTCTCATTTATTGCTAAATTTAACCCTTTTATAAAATTGGAAACCTCTGCAGAATAAGTTGACGCTATGTAAATGCCCCAATAAATAAAAATAATTATTATTTTGGTACTATAGGTTCCCTTGTGTCCACCACCCCCTCTTAGTAAACTATCAATTATTAAAGTAATAATTACTTGGATCCCATATTGTATCAAATGTCTCCACTGTGTGATAAATCTAAGGGCAATGTTTCTCCATTAACACTATGGTATTAATATTTTCACCAGTAGCATAGTATGAAAAGTGTATTGTAATCAGAATCTGGTTAACGACTTTCTAGTGTCAACCATCAATTTAGAGATGGAAATTTCCAAATGTGTTGTTTTAAAGATTTTTTTTCCAACTCTATTGTATGGACTAGTTTGTGAGTTGGGTGTCAGGTGATCACAACTAGCTGTAGTGGCATCCCACCATGCAATACGGAATTTAAAAACATATTCTGTAGATATTGCAAAATTCTGATTAAATATAATAATATTTTAAATGTCATAAATCTTTTGAATAATGCAAACATATATATTTCCCCAGACAAGCAAAATCAAATGAAGAAGATAAAATCATCAATTTACTTATATATAATTAAATTAAATTCAACATTAGATTATGCTGAAGTGATGGCCAAAAGAAGATGTAAATTTGAGAACAAATTATTAAACCAAATTTTCACTTATCTGTTTCATCCTTTAGTTCCTTAGGGGATAAAAGAAAATCTAATTAGTTCTTGGATTTGCATAATAGTGATTGTCATTGTGATTCCTGGTATTGTGGTGCCTAAAGTTATGTTTTTTTTTTATAATTAAGTAACACATTCATCAATTCTGATGTTTTCATATTTGGTACTAATGTTCCTCAATGACAAAATAAAATTCAGAGCAAATATGTATATATTTTTGAGGTTTCAAAGATTTAAAGAAAGCATTACAACAGGTTATGAAATACATCAATTTAAATCCATAGTTAATATAAATGATATACATAATATGCATTATCAATTAATTTGGCCACAATACAATATGCAATAGACTCATTGTCAAAAAGTAAAATAAAAATAAAAACTCAAACCTAAAATGAGTAACTGCTCTATCATGTATATTAAAACAAATAGTAAAAGCAAAAAATTACTATTATAAACATTAAAGAGAAGTTTGGTTTGCTGAAATGCTAGGATGGGAGAGACAAAAACTCCCAAACCAAGTACATGAGCTAGAATGAGGGTCAGATTATGAACTAGGAGCCATCCAAGAAAGAGATCAACAGTGAACATGTAGTGAAGTAGTACGGAGGTCTGTCTGTAATACAATTAATTTCTTAAAAAATTCAAACAAATTCTACTCCAGATATCCAATATTGGAAAGCTCCTGCTTCCTCCACAAACTAATATCAAGGCCTTAGCCACATGGAACCTCAGAAAAAGAACATTTTGGGAAATAAGGAGGGACTGATGCCTGTCATTGCAGCAACAGAACTTGGTACCTCATGCTATGTAGATAGATGGTAAAAACCAAAGAAAAGAAAAAGTTACCTGCTCTCTCTCCTTAATCCCTATGTATATTTAGACAAATGGAGGTCATTTAGTTGCTCCAATGGCCATTGGAGGGAATGCCTGCCTGCCAACGTCAAGGCAACGTCAAGGCATACCCCCCTAAAGCAGACCTGCTTTAAAGTGGTCTGCCTTGACGTTGGCAGATGGGCATTCCCTCCTAATTTCTTTGGTTTTTACTATATATTGGGGCTGATGTGTACTGTAGTCATTGCTGCCGGCCCAGTAGTGATGGGAGTGAGCTCAGGACTTCTCTTGTTGTATTATGTAGATAGATGCCTCAAGTCTCTCCAACAACTATCAGAGGGGCAGTATGTCATGGTACCTGTTGTGGCTGATGGCGAGGAGGTTGGGCATCTGGGGGTTTTGTCTCGGGTGGGCATGCAGGCGCCCTTCTCCTCCAGCGGTTTTGGCACTTTGGACGCTGGCCGCGATAGCCCCGCCCTCTTTTATGACACGGCGCAATTCTGCCGACCTCATGACGTCAATGATATCACAGCCCGCCGAAAATGTCAAACCAGGACGTTTTGGGGACGTGGACATCAATTAAAGAGGCAGGGTATAAAGGGTACTCACTTACAGTGAGTCATTGCCCTGTCGTGGTTTCAGCTTGTCTGTTCCCTCAGTGCGTTTCCTGTGATTGTTTTTTTGGTTATTATCTTGGCTTGCATTCTGACTTTGCTTCTCTCTCCTACCCTTGTACTCGGCTTGGCTTCCACTTACCTGTCTTCTCGTTCCCTCGACCTTGGCTCGTCCCTGACCATTCTTTATCTTTATGACGTTAGTCCGGCCACTCTAAGGTCCGGTATACATCTTTGTAATTATCAGTACTCTGCGTGTTGGATCCCAGTCTCGATCCTGACACAGTAGTGGTGAAATAATGGTGGCATTTTATACCATTTTCTAATAAATTATAGTTAAATTCCAAAGTGGAGCAAATATTTTAGCCCACTCAAGTCCTCAAAGCAATCAATACCAATGTATATAAGAACACTTAATCTAGTACAGATAGGAATAATAAGTAATGGGTGCAATATGGATTATACCACTCCCCCAGTGGTCAAAATAACTGTAAATTAAATTATCCATTGCACACCAAATAGAAAAAAAGTAATACTTTATTGATCAATCCATTAATTCAAAATAATAAAAACAAATCCATAAATAAATAACATTCTACATTCAAATTCATATGGTCCAAGAGCAAATATAATGGACGTTTATATAGCTAATAGAAAGATTCATACAAATCATCTGTACTATTAGTGTTACAATAAGCAATCATAGAGTGTGGCTGGAGTTAAGATACCAAACCACACAATATTACTGCCTTGTGGGCCTTTGTCAAGGATGAGTGGTACTTCACAAAAAATGCTATTTACATAGGGATATACAATTATATTGAATGTTAGTCATGTACGAAGATAAGATCAAGTTTAGTTAATAGCTGCCAAAGCCATCTGTTAATCACGCAGAAAGCAGGGTACGCCATCAAATCCAAAAAAGTAAATCCGAACCCTTCCTTATAATCGCGACATAGCCATAATTTTAGGATGAAAATTATAAGAATAACTAATCAGTAAAACAAGTTTATATACTCACCCTTCTGTTACTGGAGGGTAAGGTAAAACAGAGCCTCAAGCTTGCATCTATGGCAAGCCGAGTTAGCCAAAATTGTCAGGCCCACTGAGGCAATGCATTCCAAAAATAACACCCCTATGACATGCAAGTAAAAATAGGCATACAGCAAATGGCACCACATATGACTTTACTGTCAGGACAAGTGTATCGAAAACAGGACACATGGTAATAACAGGATGATGTTCCACATGATAAATACTATTTATACTCCTAGAGGGATGGCAGATGGCATATACCTTACCTACAAAGTGTATATATTATATCTAGTAGTGAATCCAAACTCAGAGTTTGACAACTAGAGTAGTAGAAAGGAAATAGAACAAAAAGAAAAAGAAAAAAAGAAAAAAACAAATGGAATAAAAATAATAAAAACAAAAAAAAAATTAATTTCAAAATAGCTGGCCTGAGGTCAAGTAAAAGACATAAACAAGGCCCACTACCAATGGGTAGAAAAAAATGTGGGATAAAAAATTGTCCAATATATCTTCCTGTACCAGTATTCAAGCCTCAGTGGACATGTATACATCAGGCTATCTCAAAACTACAAGGCATAAAGTGGAATCAATATCATGATGTTCATCTTCACACATCATCATCCTGGAAGTTTTAAAAAGAAAAAGACCTCAAATCAACACTGAAGCAGTAAGGCATATAAACTCAAGAGCAGACACTTAAGTTCTTCATTCCCCACGCACCACTCTTCAAATCAAGTACATTGCATAGGAGAAGGCAAGATACCCAATGTCCTAATAAACCAGGAGAGATGATGATAATGGACCTTGTCTAAAAATGGAAGGTGAAGTATTTGCAGTGTAAAAAGCAGATAAATAAATGAGATAGGGAACAAATCTGACAAGGAACTGTTAGAGTATGAGAGATATGTCAATGACAATCCTTGTAACCTGGGTCAAAAAGTGGATTAAGAGAGGTGGATACAAATGTGCTAACCAATGTGAGATATTCAGTAATCTCCATAATCTTAATCTTAGAGTTGGTGCTGTGAAATGCTGATAAACTTTAGAATCTTTCTCTATGGGGGGCTTGCTACCAAGGGCATTATGGCATTGTGAAGAATTTTAATTAAAATATAGCCCATGATAATAATGAGAATGGAATAAGAATAATGGAGACCATTCTCAAACAGAAATATTTAAAACATATATTAATTAGGATAGATGACTGCTTCTATGTTTTGCTGATGACATTTGTGTATCTTTACTTTAAAGTTTTGCCACATATTCCAAAGAATATTGACTGACTGATTTTGATAGTCAATCTTGTTCCTGCATGTGTGGGATTTCCCCCAGAAAATTAAAGCCATTGATTAACAACAATACATGAAATAATGTTTTATTGAGTAAAAGAATTGAAACTTAAAAAAAATCAGGAATATTTAACTGCTTTCTCAGACTCTTTAATATAAGACAAAATATGCCAATTGTGCTCATTCCTTTGGGTTGTAGAGTTTGTCAATCCATGATTTTATTATAATTTTGAGAGATCATTGCAGGATTGAGAAGAAGCAAGATAATATATGAATATAGTCCTGGGTATTTAACTTAGCAGTAATGAAGCAATAGTGTCTGAGTTATCCATTTACTTCAAGTTCAATTTACTTAAAAATAACAGAACATTTATTTAAAACATGTAAGATCGATCAGTTATAAAACATGCACAATTGCTGCTCAGGGAAAGCGAACACTGTAAAAATGTAAATATATACCAATTAAAAGAACACTATAGGGTCAGGAATAGAAACATGTATAACTGACACTATAGTGTTAAAAGAAAGGGGACTTTACTTACATTTTTTCACATCCCGCACAGATCTTGCCATGCCTGGCCCCATCTGGGTTCTCCATGGCTGAGATCATCAATCTTCCCATAGGAAAGCATTGATAGGCTATTGCCTATGCACAGTAAACCACTGTGCTGCACCAACCAGCATCTACTCATAGAGATGCATAGACTCAATCACCACACTCTGCATTGAGACATTGAACACCAGTGCTGAGTGAAGGTCACTAGAGTTGTTACTAGTCAGCAATGCAAACACTGCCTTTAGTCTGAGAAAACAGAGTTTATAGTCCTCAACCTGCAAGACTGGCTACATTAAGCTGTAGTGGTTCTGGTGACTATAGTGTATCTTTAATTGTTCTTTCATTTTTTATATCTAAATATACATTCATGGAGATTATTATTATTAATATTTATAAAGCGCAAACAAGTTCTGTAGCGCTGCACAATGGGTGGACTAACAGACAAGTATTTGTAACTTTATATTTTTATATGGAAACCCTTACCTTGCAATATTTCATTGAAAGCTCAAAATATTAACAGGAAGGCTAGGATATACAATAATCTGTCATCATAAATATATAGTTACATTTTCTTCTACTTTTTGTCTCCCCACAAGGCAATCACAACTACAAAACAACATCCTCAAACATGCTCACCAGGTCAGCCACAGTAGTAGATTGCAGGGTAGCACCAAGGAATACCTGATTCTATTATTGTATCCCTTCCCTACCACAAGTGAGGCCCATCAGGAGGAACATAGGAGTAACAGAGTTGCTCAGTGATACTTCAACAGGTAGCTGCAGACTGGATGGAGAGATAGCAAGGATGGGTTCAAGAATGGAACTCAGGAAACCATGCTTTCCTGTTTGCACTCACCTGCAAGCAGATCCTTTCAGAAAAATTTGACAGCCACAACAATCCACAACAGGAACAATTCAGACACCATGACCTCCAATGCAAATGCAGCTTTTACATGAGCCACACCTCTACCCTTTGCAGAAAAAGCAGCTTTCTCAAAATCAACACACTTGCCCAGTTCTCTTCTAAAAACCCCACTCACTGCAACTCCATATTTATCATCGAGAATGATCATGTAAAAAAGGGATAGGGAGCACAGCTGGAACTTGCCTTTGTCAATAGAGGTGCTGCCGTTAAAACAAAATATATACAAATACAGATTAAGGAACAGAACAGGTACATACCAAAAAAAACTATTAACTAACCTTTATGTCTGTCTGCCTCTCCATATGTCTATGTATGTATGTATGTATGTATGTATGTATATATGGTCCTTCAAAAAATTCAATCTTGAATCCTTTCTTAATAACATCAAGAACCTCTCATGGCACAGATTAAACATTATCCCAGATCTAGACTGTGCTGTTGAATTCTTTCAGTCTGACCTCCTACAAATTTGGAATTTGCATGCCTCGCTGCGTAAGGTGAGAGTAAAAGGAGCACATATGAACTGGATCACAGCTGACCTCATCCAAATGTAGCAGTATTGGGATTCTTTGTGGTCAAAGTTCAAGCGTTCTGGCTCTATGAATGATCACTGTGCATATAGACAATGGCGAAATATATGCACAAAACAAACAAAATTGGCTATGGTCCAATATTTCTGTGAAAATCTGAACAATAACCTATCTAACTCTAGAAACTTTTGGAAAGTCATACATAAATTACAAACTCCCCCAATCCACTCCCAACCCTCCACTGTTAAAGTGGATAACCAAACCCTGCAACTTCCCTTAGATGTAGCAAATGCCTTTAACAATTATTTTGTCGGATGCTCCACTGCCCTGATTGCCAAGCTAATAAATGACACGCATCCTGAAACTACAAATGTGGATCAGGCCCAACTAAATTTGCAAATACCCAATATAGACAAGTTTAATTTTAGACCTGTACCTATTAGTGTGGTTCAAAAACACCTAAATAATCTAAAAATGAAAAACCAGTCTGGACCTGATCAAATACCAGCAATGCTGTTAAAGCTCAGTGCGCTGGCAATTGCTAAATCCGTCACAACCCTAATTTATGAATCCCTGGTGTCTGGATACATACACAAACTTTGGAAGATTGTGAGAGTAGTGCCTATCCATAAAAGTGGTGACACTACTTTGGTTTCTATCGCCCATATCATTGCTCCCGGTATTGTCAAAAATCTTAGAAAAATGTGTCCATACGCAACTATGTGAGTATTACCAACAATCAAACTATCTGACCCCTGATCAATCAGGCTTTCGCAAGAATCACTCCACTACAACTGCCCTCTTAAAAGTTTGCAATGACATTCAAACTGACATGGGACAAGGAAACCTAACTGGAGCTTTTTTCCTTGATTTTGCCAAGGCCTTTGACATGGTAGACCACGACATTCTACTGCACAAACTCAAAAACTCAGGTATTGGTGATTGTTCGCTAACCTGGTTTCAATCGTATGTATCGGATCGCTCGCAATATGTGTCCATATCTTACAGCGACTCCCTCCCTCTCCCAGTCATGTGTGGTGTTTCCCAAGGTTCCATTCTCGGCCCCCTACTATTTACATTATTTATAAATGATCTGCCTAATGTCTGCAAATCCGCAAATGTACACATGTACACAGACAACACAGTGAGCAAATTCGAGCTACCGCAGCTTGAGGCTGTGCTCCAAGACCAGTTTACAGAGGTAGAAAAGTGGATCGCAAAAAACGAACTCTTCCTAAACACTGACAAAACTGTCACAATGATCTTTGGAACAATACCTAAATTACACAAATTACACAATTCCCACCTATCCATCAAAACAAATTCAAATGCACACTGACTGCAGTCCACTCTTTCAAATACTTGGGTATGGTGTTAGACCCCAATCTATCTTTTGGCCTCCACATAGAAAAACTTGCATCTAAACTTTATCCAAAACTAGGTGCCCTGTACAGAAACAAATCCTGCCTAAGCCCTACAGTAAAGGAAAAGATTGTACAGAAAATGCTGATGCCAATCATTGATTATGTGGATGTAGTATATGCAGCTGCACCGTAATCCCACCTTAATAAACTCAATACGTTGTATAACTCGTTCTGTCGATTTGTGCTACAATGTAATTACAGGACTCACCATTGTGACATGCTAAAAGAACTAAACTGGCTGTCGCTGGAATCCAGACGCACCCTTCATCTTTCCAGCTTTGTGTTTAAGAGCTTTTCTGGGAAACTCCCACCCTACCTGAGCAAAATGCTCTCTTTGGCTTTTCCTACCTCCTATAACCTCCGATCCAGTACCAGCACTTTATTTAGTCTACCTCAATACAAAAAGAAAGCTTCCCTATCTTCATTCTCCTACAGAGTGCCGCAGTTGTGGAATGACCTCCCGCACACTTTAAAATCTTCCCCAAGCCTAGAGTCCTTTAAGAGATCCCTCTCTACATACCTCAAAACAGAATGCACATGTCATTGGTGATTATATATTTCCTACCTGTTCTATGGTAAATTTTGTATATATTGTGTATTAATATTGTTTTTCTATTGTATTGTACCCTAACATTGTAACATTGTATTGTAACAATGCAATGTTTTGTGGACCCAGGACATACTTGAAAACGAGAGAAATCTCAATGTATCTTTCCTGGAAAAATATTTTATAAAAAAATAATATATATATACATATGTTGGAAGGCCATTTGGCATGAATTTGTTGGAGTTATGATCCTATATAAACCCTACCCCCCTACTTACCTTTGTCTTGCAAGCCATTTGTCTCCATAGTTATCAGCACTTCCGCTCGAGGTTGCCTCCAAATCCCGCCTCGAGTATCCAGTCTGTCGTTTACAGCTCCTGTCACCGACCTCCGGGCTCATCCACCGGATTCTGGCCCTCTCCGTTACTCCGTTACTCGTTTCTCAGCGTTTCGGCTTCCGCTCACAAGAACGGCACCTACATGTAAGCACAAACGTGGGAAATGGCGTTCGGCTATTTCCCACGTTCGGGCCTAAAAATGCGGGGTTAGGCTCTCTTTATTACGTCTCCGGCATTCAGTACCAGGTAAATTTTATCTTTCTCATACGTTTACGTTCGCCTTAAGGCCTCACTTCGCCTTCGTATCATTCGAAAAAATTCACATCTCTGGGGCTTGTCTCTTATTATGGACCAATGTTCAGGTCCCTCAGCTTACTCATGCTTACATTACAGTATCTCCGTTACACACTTGCCCATACGTTCTACATTTTCACACTTGGCACATCGGTGGCACGCCTCCGGCCCATTAGCATCTCATTTTCCCTTAGGTTCTGGACCAAGCCCGTTTCCTGCTGAAGCAAATTTAAAGACATATCGAAGTTTCCCTGTGCTTTGTCCAAACAAACAGGACTTACACTCAAGGTAAGTATTTACATATGTACAAATACATCATTGCAAGAGACAAGCCCCAGTAGTTTAGAGAACTGGCTCCTAGGGTTAGGTTCTGGCCTTAGCTATCAAATTAATACCCGGTCCCGCGAGGTCTACACCCCCGCCTCATACACGGAGGTTCGGCCCACGACCAAATCATGGTTAGCCACCTCGCTTGCCCTTCTTTTGGCTATAGTCAGGGATTCCCAAGTCACGGCCACACGTTTTGACTCTCTTTACTGTCACTGAGAGGCCTACACCACGCCACCACATGCTTGTGGCCACAAAATCCCCTTCGGCCAAATCATAGGTAGAGCCTCTCTCCGCCACTTGGTACTAGCAGGGCCTCACCTGTCACTTGGTCTAGGTAACCTCTTCGCTTTGGCACTAGCTGGCAGGCCAGTTCTCCGGAGGTCTCACCCTCACCTTTTCTTCACCCTACATATTCAAATCACTATTCTTTTTTCAGATGTCACAAGAACCAATCACCGATCTACCATCGGACAACATACCCAGCACGCCAATCAGGCCTGGGTCTCCTGAGAAATTCCTCACCCCTTTTACCCACAGGTCCCTGAGATACTGGACCATTCCAAAAATCTCAGCGGAGCTCAGAAGCAGGGGTATCCCCTTTTCTGCCACCGCCAGAAAAGCCGAACTATAGAGGGTCATGACTTCTCAGGCCAACATTGCAGGGCCAGGCTGTAGTTCACAAATCCTGCCAGACCACACTTCGCATTCCACACGAGACACCCTGGTTGCTATACTCACCAACCTCCAAACGATCAATCACAAACTGGAATCCGCTATAGCCACACCAGGTGCCTAGGTGGGCTTGGCAAACCTTCCCTTGACGGTCTCAGCCATACCCACTCCATGCGTTTCACCGGCCCATTCTGTCCCAGTGTCCTTCAGAAAGGGCTTTCTAAAGGGTAATGACGTTAACTCCATGGCCCTACGGTCCTCCCAAACTACGCTCACTAGCACGACAGTCACTTCCATGTCTCACCACCCCCTCACACCACTCTCTAGTCAGGGTGGTGGGCAGAATGACACGCCGGACAGTCCCATTTAATTTCTGGGCAAGTCTCAAGTTTGCAGTGACTTTAATGCAGGGGTATGCAATCTCATGGCATGCGGGGCACTGCACATCTGCCTCATATGCTTCAGAGCACACACCAAGTCCACTTGCCCAGCCCTTCTGTCACCTTAGAAACGTCTGACCGAGGTGAACATTGACATCCTGGAATACTATCTCCAGTCACATCCAGCTAGGCACCTGGTAGATTATCTGGCGACAGGTTTTTCACATTGCCTTATCACCATCCCCACAGGCACTCTCGAATGCCCTAACCTTTTATCTGCTTCCACTGACCCACTCACGGTGGACCACCTTCTGTCTACAGAAATCACAGCCGGCTTTATGATCGGCCCTTTTTCTGTCTTCACCTTTCTCATCTTGGCGTACCAATCCCATCGGTATAGCCATTCACAAATACTCCAACAAAAAACGTTTAATTATCGATCTCTCCGCACCTCACTCTTCCTCCACTCCCAGTATCAACTCCCTCATCCCTTCCACGGAGTTCTCACTACAATACGCTAAAATTGATGATGCCATGAAAGCCATCTTATTAGTGGGTAGTGGGGCTTGGTTGAGCAAAACAGATATAACTAACGTCTTTAAACTACTACCTATTCACCCTTCACTATGACACTTACACGGTGTTAAATGGAGAAACAGGTATTTTTTCACCACCCAGCTCACTTTTGGCTCTAGGAGCAGCCCCAAGTTATTTGATATCTTCGCAGAAACCCTCTGCTGGCTGCTCCTAAATATACTCAGGTGCCCCTCTGTCTTCCCCTACCTAGATGATTTTATATTGATAGAACCAGGTTCGCAATCCCCTAACTGCATACACTCCACCACAGCTTTTTTCACGACTCTTGGGGTCCCCTTGTCACCAAGCAAAACACTCGGTTCCTCCACCACGCTCGTTTTCTTGGGCATAGTACTCGACACCACTACCTTCCAGGCTAGTTTACCACCAGACAAGCTGTCCCACATTAGGAACGCGATTGTCCTGTTCCTACGGAGTGTTACATGCACTAGGAGGGGCCTCCGGTCCTCATTGGGGTCCCTCAACTTTGCTATGCATATCATTCCGCAGGGGAGGTCTTTTGTTTCCAGGCTTCTCAACTTGCTCCACGGTGTGCCCGACTCCTGCCCAATCGTTTTGGACGATCTGGCTAGGGCAGATTTACACATGTGGGGTAGTTTTCTGGCCGATTGGAATGGGATCTCTTTGTTCAGAGCATTCACCTTCGATTCACACAGACGCAGCGGCACACACAGGGTTCGCAGCCATCTACGGCAATCACTGGTTTAGGGACGACTGGCCCCCTGAGACGGATGCCTTGTCAGCCTTTAGAGAAACATCTACCTTATTTGAGATCTACCCCGTCGTAGCAGCCGCCCACACGTGGGGTCATCTTTGGACCGGCAAGGCAGTTAGATGCTTCTCAGACAACTACGCAGCCTGCAACATCATTAACAAAGGTCGGTCCTCCTCACTAACAATGAGGCTGATTCGCAGGCTGACGTGGTTAGCAGCTACCTCTCAGTTCTTCCTAGTCTGTATCCACATTCCTGGTGTCCACAACACAGCAGCTGACGCTCTTTCATGCTCCCAATTTAATATCTTCTTCCTGGCACTCCCCACAGCCCACCACTTTCCATCTAGGATTCCACCATTCCACGAGCTAATCTGGGACTAAGCACACAATTACACCTCGCAAAGGTACGCACCCTTCACGCTGGTTCACAACTTTCCCTTCACGTACGCCAGGGCTTTGTGTATGGCACCATGTCACAAGCAGAAGTTTGCTTAACTTCAAGAACTTCGCTGTTACATTCATGGCAATTTTTTGCCTTTTCTCTTAGCTTACAAACCAAGCTTCTTACTTAAAACCTCCTATGCTGTCACTCATCTGTTACATCTCCAAAGTCAAACACTCTCAATCATTCCTAAATCCATTTTGTTACATCTAACCCTTCCACTAAGCTTGAGCTTCAACAGCAGCAGCTTCAAACACTTACACCCCAGTCTACATTACAAAGCGATGGGGTCACAAGAAAGCATCAGCTCTGGTACTTACATAACTTCTTACAAGCTTTCGTTATTCATACTGTATTAACTTGCAATAAAGTGTGTTTTCTTTGAATCCTCTTTTTCCCTCTTTTTACAGGCCTACTCATACGTTGGTTTCAGGACACCTCAACCAACTTTGCTTCCCCTTCTACATTCCATTACGTATTAGATAAATTCCGAGCACAAGTTGGAAGGCCATTTGGCCTGAATTTGTGGGAGTAGTTATGATCCTATATAAACGCTACCCCCTACTTACCTTTGTCTTGCAAGCCGTTTGTCCCCACCACCTACATGCATCAATATTAACAATTCACCTTTTTGGCCCCTTGTTTTTACAGGCCTACTCGTACGTTGGTTTTGGCACACCTCAACCAACTTTGCTTCCCCTTCTACATTCCATTACATATTAGATAAATTCCGAGCACAAATATATATATATATATATATATATATGCACATGCAGTATCTATCTCTCTATACTGATCTACCTTTCTTTCTCTATCTATCTTTATATATATAATAAGATACATTTTGGATTGAGGTATTAATGGAGACTAAGTTTAGATCTTTACAACCCTGCATTCAATTAACCCTTGACATATTCTAACCCATTCAAGAGAAAGCACTGAATTGACCTCCTAACCTGCATGACCCCATACAAAAGCAATACATTGAATTGACCTCTATATGTGTACTAACTCAATTCAAAGGTCAACTACTAGAAAAGCTATTTGATGGATTTTTTTTTATTTCTGTACATGTTATTTATCTGGGCAATGTAATACCTTATGAGTCATGAGTGTTTGATAACAGTGGCAATTGAATAGCAAAATATCCATTTAAAACCACCATAATCTTTTTTCTTCATGTTCCTCAACCCTCAGTCAAGCCCATAGTAGCCTTCTAAAAGTACCCTACTGTATATTTATCATTAATTATTATCATTTGCAAACAGCAATAAATCGTATACGCTGACTAGTGTATTACTGTTAATGTCATATAGTGCCAAATGAAAGAAACCTCTTAGAGAACCTCAAGCAAAATATACACATGTAATTCAAGAAAAAACTGTTTTTATATCACAATCTCAGTGCGTACTCTTCAGTTCAGTGCATACAATGTGGACTCAAATGCTCCTGACTTAGCACAAAGAGGTCAGACAGATAATTAGAAAATGAACAGACTAATTCCCATTATTTACATATTTATGAGTTTATATATTCATTCACATTTCACAAATATCAAATATGCACTCCCTCTCACTTAAAATAAGCTGCTTAACGCAATACATGATTTTAATTTTACAATATTTTATCTACTGAGTAATCTGTCAATTAATAGTCTATTATAAAGGAAATAATCACAATGTATCCTATAAGAAATAGTAAATGTTATAAAGGTGCATCCGATTCTTATGAATACAAAATATATAAGATTGTATTGTCTTGCAAGAGTAAAGGTTTACTATTGTTACTGAGTTACTGAATTTTGCCAAAGACTTCAATGGCTGGATTGCCTTTCAGCAAGCAATATAATTCACTGGGTTGAGAAGAACACTTTGCAAGAACCTAAATGTTCTAACAGTAACTACACTGCCAATTAGGATGTCAGTACTTCTTTTTGAACAAGAGATACCTGAAGAGTGATGGTGTGTTTTTGTGCTTTTTTTCTAAAAAATATAAAAATAAATAAATAAATGATCAGGGATCAGGCAAAATATGAAGAATTATTTCTGGTATAAGATGCACAGCTTTCATTCAAGGCTGGAGTATTGCTGCAAGAGAAAAAAAAAACCTTCAGAAAAAAATAATAATAAAAAATACACATCAAGTTGTTAACAATGTGCACCCTTAATTAATATGTGAACTGCCTGTGTATGTGGAAATGAATAACTCAGTTCTTCAACACATCATATGTAGCAACCATTGCTACTTAGTTACTTAGCATTGTTTTGTGATCCATTTCTTAGATTGTAAGCTTGTTTCAAAGCAATTTCACAGTCTCACTGCTCAATTATCTGCCATTAGGTGATAAATCACTTTGTTTATTCAGTCCTAGTCACACCTTCCTGCATGTGACTTACACAGCCTTCTTAAGCACTTCCTGTAAAGATATATCTAATATTTAAACTCCCTTTATTGCATAGTCTGTTTAATTTAGTATTCCTTATTTCCTGGTCTGTTAAAGCCTACAGGAGCTTCCAGTGTGAGATTAAAGTTATATTTCCAGAGCAGGAGCTAAAAACATTTACAGTATGTTGACATCTGATTAAAAATTATACTTTTTTTTCCATTCAGGCTGTGCGCGTCACACCAAAGGAGGTGTTGCTAGGGCTAAACAGAAAAAAAAATGATTTAAATCCTAAGTGACAGTGAATTGAGCAGTGATACCGCAGGGGCATGATCTATATAAATGTTCTATATAAATGCTTCACTAAGCTAATGTTGTTTTGATGCCTATAGCATCCTTTTAAAGAGAGTCATCTTCACAATTTCTTTTGCGCTCATATTATATCAATAAATTATTGAACTTCCTTGAAGAAAGTAAATGTTTGGATTCCAGTGGTTTCAATCAGCAGACTCTCTTACCTTGTCAACTAAGTGTTATTTTGTATCTATTTGTGTGTTTAATTTTAATGTCATTGTTTTGATATGTTTTTGCTTTTCTAGGAAATTCTTACTGAGGGTCAAGCATGTTATATTTACATAATTATTTTTGCAGTATTTTGGTTTATATCTTAAAATATTTACATTGCATAATATGCACAGATAACATAATTTTGTTGAGAACAATATATATTTTCAACTTGATTGTAACATTTTGTAAATTTGCTTGCACAATTTCCTGTTCTTCTAATAAATTGTAGAGTCCCCTCCATGTGATATAATTACATAATTTTCCTAAAGACACAGAGGCGAGTATTGCATATCCCTTTCTTTACTGTCTACTAATAGCAGCAAAGAACATAAAGCAGATTGAAAAATAATGCATACATAGTAACATAGGCCCCTCCCATCCATTCCCAATTTAAAAGCAGGCAACACCCTCAGATCTCCCTCTTTCTTGAAGATGCGACACACCATAACATAAAGTCAGCAAACAGGAAAAATTACCAGACATAAACCATCAGCAAATTAAATGTAGAAGTCCAGAATCGTGAACACAGGACCACTTAATTGACAACAGGAAATCAATCCAGAACATCAACGGAACAGCTCCAACAAGATAATGCTCCTCCAAGGCAGATGAAAGAGACATCAAACAGATGCGTCATAACGGGTGGGACAATACTCGCCTCTGTGTCTTTAATAAAGTCATGACTTTACGTCATGTCATAGAAAAATCATGTAATTTTATTACAAGAAACAGAGGCTCATATTGCAAGTTTAAAGTTGATCAACCACCGCAGAAAACACGAGTAAGAGGCTGAAAAATTAAATTCATGAGACGTCGACTCTCATGACCAATCAGCCATCTTCACAAGGTCTTCCAAACGTGAGCCTGATGTCATAATTTATGAGGCAGAGGCACCCCTAACAGAATGCACACCAAAAACAGCAGCATCGATACCAGCCTGGTCCGAAATCCATTTCAACCAACGGGACAACGTATCGCTCGCAACTAGAGCAAAAGGAGGTCAAAAAGACAAGAAAAGTTGAGGTGTAAAAGCGGAATGATGTAGCCTGGTATGATCTTCATATTCGCGTAAACACGCCACCGGACACAAATTCGGTGTAGAAGGAAATGTCGAATATGACATTAACTTAATAGAAGGTTTAGTACGTCTGGAAATATTGAAAGTCACACCCTCCAGAGTGTATGATCTGGCATCAAAATCCAACGCACGAACATCCGACACCATTTTGCAAAAGACGAGGCAAAAGAGACAAACCAATTTAGCCGACAATTAACGTAACGAGAGATCCTGGTTAGAAGGCCAGGCACTGATAAAAGATAGAACAACAGAGACATCCCAAGTGAATGAATAACGCGGTCTAGCCAGATGAAAGAGATGGGTCGGCACACCAAAGGATGTTGGCCAGCGAGACAACCATCAAACCCCAGGTGGGTTGAAGATAGAGCAGACCTGTATAGATTGATCATCCGGTAGGCCCTGCCAGCTTCAAACAGAGGAGTATGGAAATCCATAATAGTTGTCACAGGGTTTGAAATGGAATCCACGTCCCTAGCCAGCACTCCCCAAACATGCCAAGCTGACCCATATGATCGTCTAGTTCCGGGAGCCCATGCGTCCGCCAACAATCGTTGAGTAGTCTCCCAGGGTCCCCCAAAATCTGCCATGCCATGAGTAGGTGGGATCCCTCCACCAGTAGAGATTGACATCCTCCTGTTGGATCGCGAAGCAGGCCTTGGAACGATGGCAACAGCCTGGGTCAGTCTACCGATATCTCCAGAAGTTGAGGGAACCACGACTGCATCCCCCAAAACAGAGAATCACAAGCACCAGTTCGGCTAAATGAGCATGCGTGGAACCATGGAGAACGGGGAATGCATACACGAGATCTCCACGCTGGTCCTGCAGGATAGCGTCCACAGTCCCTGCTGTCGGTTCTGGTCTCCAGCTGAAATATCAGCTGGGCATTGAATTGACCTCTCTATGTGTGCTAACTCAATTCAAATGCCAACTACTAGAAAAGCTATTTGATGCATTTTTTTTTAATTTCTGTACATGTTATTTATCTGGGCAATGTAATACCTTATGAGTCATGAGTGTCTGATAACAGTGGCGATTGAATAGCAAAATATCCATTTAAAACCACCATAATCTCTTTTCTTCATGTTCCTCAACCCTGAGTTAAGCCCATAGTAGCTTTCTAAAAGTACCCTACTGCATATTTATCATTAATTATTATCATTTGCAAACAGCAATAAATCGTATACGCTGACTAGTCCATTACTCTTAATGTCATCTGGTGCCAAATGAAAGAAGCCTCTTAGAGAACCTCAAGCAAAATATACACAATGTTATTCAAGAAAAACCTGTTTTTATATCACAATCTCAGTGCATACTTTTCAGTTCAGTGCATACAATGTTGCGCCCTCTCGCAGATGAGCTATCTTAACCTCTGGAGAGCCCCGTAGTGGAGAGGAGCAGGGAACACCGCCTGGATAGGCGAGGCTAGTAGTCTACTAGTCTGATGAACCAGGATGAGGCAACACAGTTGAGAACATCTCCATGTCCCAATTCCCAGTGGCTGTAGGTCTGAGAGATACATTGAATTCCAAACTGCCTGGATATTGTGTAGACCCGGGCGATACTCTGCTTGGACCACCAAATTTTAAGCCAGGCAGAACTCCCAAAATTCCTTTACCAATCTGGCCAGGTCTGCCGACTGGGTGCCGCCCGTGCGGTTGACATATCTCACCGCGGAGTTGCTGTCAATGCGTAGACAAATGCACGCATGTTCCTGGTTCCTTATGAAGCTTCGGATCACGAAAAAAAAACGCCAGAAGTTGCAACGCATTAATGTGGAGTCGGGATTCGGAGTTCGACCAATGACCCACTGTTGACACACCTGCGCAGTGTGCACCTCAGCCGTGTAGACTCACGTCCGAGTCTATGGTGAACTCCGGTCGCAAGCCAAAGATCATCCTGCCATACCACACAGACAGCTTGAGGACCCAACACTGTAGTGCATCCATTGGGACCCCATCCAGGGTAACCAGATCCACGTAAGTTGCGCCGTCTCGTAGATGAGCTATCTTAACCTCTGGAGAGCCCCGAAGTGGAGAGGAGCAGGGAACACCGCCTGGATAGGCGAGGCTACTAGTCTGATGAACCAGGATGCAGGGTGATCCGTGAATGGAGAAACGCCCTGCCCAATTCCTTGTGAATAGTCCCAATCTAGGCTGTCAGCAGGCTTAATCCACATGGAAACCCAAAATTCCAAGCATCTAGATGGGGTCAGACAGAACTTGTCCCAGTCGATGATGAATCCCAGTCAGGTGTGAAGTAGATCTCGAGATTGTACAGCAAATCTAATCTAGTTTTGCCAAATAGTCTATGCGTAGGTCCCTCAGAAGATAGATACCCACCATCTTGAAATGGCGGTAGTGTGCTATAGCATTGAGCGGTTGCAAGTTGATGACAGGGTGCATTTGCCCACCTTTCCTTTCCCCCAGAAATATAGTGCTTATGACCCCTGTGGGGTCTAGGGAAGGTAGGTTAGATTGACTCCTTGTTGCAGAGGGCTGACGATTCCTCGATCAACTTGCGGTCACTGAGGGAGAAACAAAACGGTCGAGGAGTAGGAATATTGTAAGGCATGCTCACGCGGTCCATATGAAAACTCACACCGTGACTAGCACACATGTGTCCAAGGTTATTGCTGACCAAGCTAGGAAAAAATTATGGAGTCTGCCCCCTACACAAACAGGAGAAAAAACTCCATGTGTAAACTCACCGTATGGGCTTTTTGCTCTGGGTGGTGCGCAGAAATTGCTTGACCACCATGGCCGTTCCCATGATGGAAAGAAAGGGGATCGGGTCCTTGTCTCCTGGAAACTGAAGCGGTGCTGGAAAGAGCCTTGTCCCACGCCACGGGACAGGAAATAACCATGGCCGGTCAGGCAACCCCTGAATCTGCCAGCCCTGGTAGAGACCCACCCTTGGAACACACTTCGCATGGAGGATTGAGTCCTACAATGCCCCTATAAAGCGTCCCAGATCCTTAATAAAGGAATCGCTAAATAGTAAACCCCGGGTGTCCTTGCCAGCCTCAGTGTGGGTGAGATTGGCCAATTTGGGCTCAATTTTAAACAGAATGGCCTAACACCGTTCCATGGACAGAGAGGTATTAACACTCCCAGTGATGCAAATAGCTCTCTGGACCCAATCCAGGTCCACCATATAGTTCTAAGCACTGGCATCTTCCGCCAAGTCAAATCATTTCACCAGGGGGTCAAATACATCGAGGTGTTTGTCTTGGCACGATCTAAATGCCAAGTTCAGCCCTTGTGTGGGTTCCAACGCAACTTACCCGAAAACTGGGTCAACTTAGGGTCTACCTTTGGGGTGTCACACACTCTGTTAGGCACCAAAGGTCTGGGACACTCTGTCCTCAACTTATTCCGGGCCACATTGCTTAGTGGGCACCGTACCCAGTTCTCTAGGTATTGGGCCACATGGTCCTCTGGAAGCCACTCATTCGACCTTGGATGGTGCATCTCATCTGGGTCATATAAGGGCTCACCCAATGGATCCATGAGAGCAGTCCCCACATCCGCAGTGGAACAGCCCCAATAGTGCCTCCGGACATCTCCACCTGAGCAGATGAAAAGAGGTCAAGTCCCAATTCAGCGGAGTCCCTCGCAGAGTCGCTCTCAGACTCTTCACCAGCCTCCTCACTAGACCCAATTTCTCAGTCGGAGTCACTCATTTTTGTGCTCCTGCACATTTCCATCACCATGCCCATTCTGCCTGGTGCAGAAAGGCACACTTGCGTGACTGAGTCACGCTCTCTCGGGTGACCGAAGGTACACCAGTCATAGGTGTTCTGGAAGCAGAGGGATTGGAAGCAGATGTATGTTCGGCTTTGCATAGAGCCTTCCTGGGCACCCAACCTGGAGAGTTCCTGCAGGGCGTGAGCCGTTGAGCATCTGATGGATGCGCTAGTAGGGCCTGTGAAATAGTTTGTGACAGGGCTGAAGACATAGATCTCATGGCAGCCCTAATAGCATCTGTCACTGAGCGCTCTAGCACTGAGGCCTGAGTGACCTCGGTGTGGCCAGAAGGGTTCACCAATGGGAGCGGTCCCTCCCCCAAGGCCAGAGAGGTATCCATCCCCGCAGGGATAGGTGAACAGACAGGCACCCTTGGTTTAGACATAATAAAAGACCCACACACTATATATATATATATATATATATGTAAAACTGGCACCCAATAGATGGAAAGTAACCAGAGTAGTAAGGGTAAATCACCCAAACTAAAAAAAAACAGAAAAAAGTAACAAGGGAAAGATCTCTAGAGGGCCCAAACAAGCAGTAACTACACAAGGCAGGAAGGCAAAGACACAGAAGTGGAGAGAAAGACCGGAAGGAAGCACACAGTCCCCACCACTTGCGAGACTCGCAGGAAGCAACAAACCCCATGAACGTGGCTAAAATTACTACTGAAAGGGCGCATTTGGCTCGTGGACGAGACACGTTTGTGGGTCAGACGCGTACAGTAAGGCACAATATGCAAACAGGCAAGACAATGGAACGTTCGGGTAAAAGTTAGCGAACGTGGAATAGCATTTGCGAATCGAACAAGGTCACTAAACGAAAGCACCTGGTGTTTGTACAATAAAAACTGCCGAACACCAGTCCACACTGGTCAAACGGAGCAGAGGAAGGGCAGGAAAAAAACCACCAAAAATTACCCACCAGAAGCGCCAAAACAGAAGGGGAAACAACAGTAACATGGGAGGGTAAATAAAATAAAAACAGAACAGACCACCAGGAATAAAGGTCAGGCAGAGGGGGACAGAATCAGAAGCTTAAAGTCAGGACAATGGAAAAAGGAGTAGAGGTATAACAGAGAAAACCCATGGCAGAGCAGGTTGAGCTGGTCTGGGACCCTGAGTCTACCACAAATACTGCAGTATATACAAACTGAAAATACATGTACAATAACAGCAAAATAGCAAACAAAAACCACAATAAATGACAATCCCACAGAACAGAGAAAATTAGGTACTTAGCTGACTGTGGAGCAGCAAAGAAAGAGGGAGATCTGACGATGGTGCCTGCTATTATACTTGGACTTGGCTGGGAGTGGCCTATGCTACTATGTTTGCATTATTTTTCATTCTGTTTTGTATTCTTTCCTGAATTTGTGGACAGTAAAGAAAGGGATATGCAATATGCCTCTGTGTCTTGTAATAAAATTCTAATATGTACATCATACGTGTTATAACATATCTAGAAATTGATTGCCCACTTATTGCAAGATTTTAGACCTTTATTGTCTCACTGTTCTATGTGTTGACACAATATCTGATTATTTATTGTCCATGTTTATACTCATGTCTCTTAATATAGTGTTACATTGCCCTGCATTTTGTTACATGCTGTAATTGTGCCATTTACATGGTTTTCAAACCTCCTGGACATGTAGGTAGTCATAAACACACATGGGAAAATATAGATACACACACAAACTCACGGACATAAGTACAAAACCACAAGAAGGATCTCCAGCAGCTACTTGAGTGCTGGTGACACAAAAAGACACAAATTTACTTACCAGTCTCTCTGTGATAACCATGTTCCAGTTTGCTAACTAAAGTGCTACTCTCAATGCAGTGGTTTGCATCTAGGTTCACTACTGCACACACGTTTGAAAATTTGCCAATCATGTGTACATGATGTAGTATTAGTAATACATCTAAAATAAGTGTATACAGTGAAAGTGTTAATCAAGATACTGAAACAAGAAACAAATGGTTAAACAAGAGCATTTCCAATCATATCTCAATGAATAGTCTCTTAATGAGTACTTCTATGAGAAGAATGTATTACATTTTTGTCAGTTCCATAATCTGAATTGACTTCCTTTACGTCATTCTTTGTCTTTGTTTTCTTGCTATTAATATACTCAATGATATAATTTACACTTGTCATAGTTTCCTTTGTAATCAGATGTTTTTTTTTCACTTTTGTTAACCTCAGCATCTGTTACATTCTATATATTTTTAGATTTATACAGATTTTTCAGCTGAATTAAAATACTTGCGAAAAGCGCACACCTTTTTTAATATTATTGTTTAAGTGTTCTTTAGTTTAGGTTATTTTTCTTGGGGTTGCTTAACAGTTACTGTAATTTTATAAACATCAGAAAGCAATATCTGTGTTTTTGTTTTCCCTGAAAATAATTCATTTAAATTAGTATGGCGAATGTTTAACTTAAATTTCACTTCAACTTTTTAAAACTAATAATTAAAATGCTGAACATTGTTTATAAATGCAAATTCTAAAAAGTGCAAGCTGTGATTCAAATTGATTTGTAATTAAATGGAGAATTATGATATGTTGTGTTTATCATTGAGAGGCTTTGAGAAATAATTGTGTTTTGCTTTTTTTTTAATCAGTTTGTAACATTATGCACATGGTTGGGAGAGAAGGAGTTAAAGGTGAGCATTCTTTATTTTATGTTTTAGTACTTTAAAAAAAAAATAAGCTATTGTAGATGTCTGCTATATGAGAGCAGTCATTATGGGTCATTTGAAAGGTCATTTACTTCAATTACCTAAACTGAAATCATAACAGTGCCAAGTCCCTGTTTTCTTGTATATTTTTTATTTTCCTTAGGGCTATTTTTTTTAACTTAATTACATTTGATTAAAAAAAAAACAAGGGATAAATGCAAAATTCAATATTTAAAATGTCAAACTGTGTTATTCATTGGCTGTATGTATATTTAGAGATAAGTCAAAGTTAATTTCTCTCACTAGGAAATTATATTTATAAATGAAACCATTTATATCAACAGTTCGATTTAATTAAGGACTTTAAAGTTTTTATATGCCGATAGCACAATGTGTATATTTATGTCTAAAAAGGTCTAAACAAGTGGAAAGTTATAACTAGGCATTTAAATTTGGGGGGGGGGAGAGTTTAATGAGCAAATTTAAAAACGGTATTTATGCACACAGTTCCATAAAGTTACAAACATCTCCAGTAAGATTTAACAAACATGGACTTTCAATTTAGAAGGTATATTTTCCATTCACAGATGTTTGTAAAATATTTTGTAGGTTTGTGCGAGTTATTGATTATGGGTTTGGTTGATCAGTTAGTAAATAATGGCTGAAATTCTATCTAAAGTACCTTAAGTGCCCCCACCTTGAATGTTTTAAATTGTATAGAATTGCAGCTTCATTACAGATTCATATAGGTTTTGTTGAGATATGTTACTATGTGATTTATGCTTTTACAAATGATAAAGTTTCCATTAAAACATATTTTGACTCCATGTTGGAATGGAAAAGAGCAAAGGGATGAATTATTTTGCAGGAAGTAAATCATTCTATGATCCTACCTATTACACTTGTGCATTCAGATTCCAACTAATCCCTATTCATCCAAATTCTGTTACTCCAAATCACTATATCACCAAATCATGAAACAAATTAAATGAGGAATGAAAGAGACACTTCATTTCCTTTGTGTTTTGGAGTTCCATTAATAGTGCCAAAAAAAAAAAAAAAAAAGATGATTGATATTTAAAGAAAATGTCACTAAACGTTGCAAGTGAGAGGTGATCAATAGAGGAAAATAAAGAGAGAGCTGTACAAAAAATATTATTTATATATTATATATTTAACAAATATATAATATATAAACATATACACATAGATGTATAAACTGATCTTCCTAACCCAGGACTTAGACTGCAACCCTGTAACCATGAATTTGCTTGACCCCATTAACATTCTCTATGCGAAAAATGAAGCAGGGGCAGATAACCTCCCTAGGGTCCTGTGGAATATTAGTCATTTTCTGTGTCTGTGGCAAGGTCGATCCCCCCGAACATGTAAACTAAGAGGCTCTAAACGATACACAAACCAAGATGTATTACCGTGCCTTAGAGTTGCCAGACTTAACGTGTATATAAGTACAGTGAGAAGTATAGAATAGTCAGACAGGCCAAGGTCAGGATTAGAGAAGGAAGGATAAACTTGGAACAAAGCCAATGGTCAAGGATACTGGAAGAACGAATAAATAAGAAAAAAGTCGAAGTCAGAAGTCAGATACTAGAAAAGTCTACACTAAAGAAATGCACTCTCTGGCTACAAAGACCACAACAAGGCAAGGAAGTGATGTAAATAGGGCTAACTGTGAGCAGATAGGCTGGGGAACCAATTAGGGTAAGAATAGAAAAGATATAAATTGACTGCTAGGCCAGATGTAAAATAGGTTACTTCCCCTTTAAGGGGTCACAGACAAGGAAGGCACACGCCCTCTAGCTGGTCATTGCGTGCATGCACGTGCACCCACGATGTTGGTCGAACATCGGCACACCACAAGAGAAGAGAGCCAACATCAGCATGGACAGCGGGACCAGAGCGGCGTAGCCCGAGAGGAGTTATGACAGTCTGTTTCTCTAATTCATATTAATAGGATAAATGGAAGGAAGTCATAATATTAATAGAGTATAGTGCATGCCCTGAAAATTAGACCTCACTAAGCCACAGATAAGTAAATTTAAATGTTGGTCTGATATATGCATTTTATTTCTCTTGTTGCTACCTATGTACCGCCTGTAGGGTTTTCTAGTTCTCAGGTTTTTGCAAAAATATTTAGAAAGCAGACTCTCACTTATTATAAGAGTAACTGAAAACATTAGTTCTTGTGCATGCATTCATCATCCAATCAACAATATACAAAAGGATCATATTACAACATTGTTAACTGACAATGAAAAGGGCAACATTTCATAGTGTCTTCTTTTTACAGGATTGCTTTAGTAACACTAATATAAAGTTGTGATACCAATTCTTTAAAGAATAAAGGGAAGTTGCAAACCTATCCAGCAGCTTTCCACATACAGATATATAATTTATAAACAGGTACTGGACATTATCCCCACACAGATTTAGTAGACAGCTCTGAGATGAAAAGTTCTAAAATGAAGGCTTAAACTTTTCACAGGTAATAGGATTAAAGTTCATGGTATCTAGCTATGTTGGTCTATGTATTTTTCTTTTACAATTTATTTTTCACTTTACTGGATTGTCTAGCAAGGTGCCATAAAACCTGAAATAAAATCAATGTTTTTTCACCATTAAACGGCTTGAGATAGATAGTTGTGTTTTAATAAGTAGATAGTAATTCCATTATATATTAAATGGCAGACTCCTTTAAAATGATATTTATAATTGCAAGAGTGATTAGGATTTTGTTAAATACTTAAGTAAAAAGTTTATTCCTTTCTTTAATCCAAATTTTCTTTATTCAGACCTTATGCCACAAGTGAATGCCTTACTCATTTAGCTCCAAAAATTCTGCAACTGAATGAATATGAAATGCAGTGATTTCCTAGATTATAACTAACTAGAATTCCATTATCCTTATTGGTCAAAATACGGCCTTGTTTGCCTGACAATGTAGCACCAGTGGTAAAGCAGCACATCTTGATGAAATGGTAAAATATAGCTTGAATGGGAAAAAAAAAGTCAAATAGTTTAAAAATATGTTAATTTACAGTGCTTCACCTTTACTTTACTGCAGTTAGTTTTTTTTTTTAAATATTCTGTTTTAGTTTTACTTACTAAATTGCGAATGGTACTAATTTGAAAATGTAGGACAAAATAAGTGCATGTAAAAAAAATTATCAAATATTGATTAATGTTAAATACTAATAGTTAAAATTCAGTTGAGCTCTACTAAAAAATAAACTTTATATTCTACTCACATTTGCATGAACCTTACTAAATCCTGACTTAAGGTAAACACTGCTTCATAGCATATGCAATCATGCAGAACTATAATTTCCTTTTCAAGCTGGCCCCAAGCCAGTCTCATCGGAAAAAGAAAAAACAATATGGTGTACATAGCTTAACCTTACATTAAAAAAATACTATTATATTGACTGTAACTCACGTATTAAGTAGTCATTTCTACTTCTCCCAGTCAGACTGGGACTGGCTACAAATATAGATTTTAAGTCAATACAAATTAAAAACAGCTTAAAGCAGCTTGTCTCATTCTGGTAATCATCTGTCATATTTTTAAAAGACCCCAGATTATGACATCCCCCTTGGGGTGCACAGACATGGGGTGCTGTAGAGCTGTGTTATACTTACTTGATGCTGTTCTTCATGGGCACCATCATTGCAGATCATTTGTGCTTCATCTATCAGAATCCCACTGTGCTAGCACATATGCGCGATAATACAACATTGATGTCTATGGATCCCACGGGAGTCTCCATAGGTATGGTCCCATAAGGACAGGCACTAGCAACCGTTGTGGGACATGAAAATACTTAATGTCTGCTTAGCCTTTTGTCAAGTTCAGGAATTTCTATAGGACAGTGGTTCCTACTTTGTCTTATGATATCTTTTGACTGCATTGTAATTTCATTGAAATTCCAACATTTACTTTAAGAGCATTTAATCATGAGTTTATCTTTAAGAAATGCTTAAAATATCTTTTTGGGTAACCAAGCCACTTTAACACCAAGATGCGTTTTGGCTTTTTCAATGAGTTTGATGCTCGTTATCATGTCCATCTTTCAAAATTCTTATGTATGTTATCCTTCAAACCTGTATTTCCCTTATTGGTTATGCTTCTAATCAGTTTTCTTGCAAAGTTTATCAGAAAATATAATTTATTTGCTTACAAAATATCCACTGCCCCTTTAGCCTTTAACACCTCTTGCCCTACAATGTAGTTATTTAGTTTATGTTAAAGAGGAGGTGTAGCTGTAGAGGATAAATAATTATAGGAAAGACATGCAGATTTCTATTTTTTTTTATATTTTGCAGATGTTCTCTGCTTGTTGTAAATATGAATAAGCAATGTATTTGAGTATAGTTATATATGAGTTTTTTCAACATGATAAGGCAAGCAACAAAAAAGGGTGCTAATAGGTGACAGGTGTGGCGTTAACCTATTATGTCCCATATCTACATTGCAGTGTGTGTATTTCTTTAAAGTACCTTTAACCAGACCTTTTAGGTATTGTGCAGATGTTTATTTATAATGCTATTAATTTTACTACATTATACTTTAATTATAGAGCATATCTTTATGTGATCTGTAAAACCTGGGTAATAATGTTATATTAACTGCCCATTTTAACAGATCTGGTACTGGCAAAAGTAATTTTGATATAATTTGTAAATTATAAAACAGAAAACCAGTCAAAAATTAAATATGTTAAAAAGTCAATTCAGTCGAAACTGTTCTGAAACAGAGCATTCTGGCCTTGCACTCTACATTGGCTTGAACGACTGTATGCCTGCATTAGGCATTAACAACTTATTAAGTAGAAAAAGGATCAGCGCTGCGTAATTTAGTGGGGGCTAAAGACAAGTAGAGAGCTGCAACCTATAAATATGAGGTTCCCTCTAAAATCCTCAAGGAAGAAATGGCAAAACAGAAATAATAGGTCGCGCTACAGGAAGAGAAATTGCAAATGGAAAAGGATAAATATAATGTGCTAACATACACTTAAAAACATAGATAAAAAGAAATATATAAATAGTAGTCCAAATACTTGGTATACTTCTTATGAGTTCCAATGGATATATAAAGACTTGAATGAATGGTAATCTCAATACTTTGTGTATTTCTCTTACAAGTTCCAGTAGATATATAAAGATGGTGTATCCAATAGGAGACTGGATCCTCTAATATTAAGGGAGTCTTGACTCGATGATAGACATAGAAAATAGAAAAACAGAGACGATCCAATAGTGTAGACTGTATACTAATAACTAAGGATAGGAAAAATAATAGGGAGGTAATACACTCACCTATTTCAGAGCATAAACTCGCTCTAGTATGATAGGCATTCAGTGGCGTCTGTCCCCCACTGGTAGGATATAGGTGTAGATAATTCTTCGGTATAGAAAGGAGATAAGAGCAAAATATAGTGCTCACTGAATATAGATAAAATAAAATAAAAGAATAAAAGTACTCACATTTGAATGAGCAGGATATACTGCTCAATATAATCACATAGGTGGTACAATCCCCACCCAGGATTCTTGGTCATGTGTAGGCTCCAAGATAGTATATGACCAGTTAACAGGAAAAATATAAAATTAAAATAAAAAGGTATATGGCAAAAGTATAATAAAAAAGCCAATATTCCTTTATTAATACAGTATAAAATATAAGAAATAGCCAAAACGCGTTTCGCCACACAGGGCTTTATCAACTGGCAATAGTAAAAATCAACCTGGTACATAGATACTTATATAAACTTAGTTAAAACATGCTTATTCAAATTTTGGCGCCAAAATGACGTCATCAATACAATATGTAAAATACAGAAATCATTAAAAACATAAAAATGAGAAATGCAAAATATAAGTGAAACAATATATAAGATAATCCTTTATTTTTAGTTGTAAAACGAGTATTATTAATAAAAATAGATGAAAAAATAAAAAGGGGTTTATGGTCATGTGATCGCGATCTAATGCGATCACATGGTATGCCCTGATGTGGGATGGGAAATGTAGTAATTTAAAACCCCCAAAAAAGAAAGAGGAGATGTCTAGTCACGTGATCGCGGACTTCTGCGGTCACGTGACATGCCGCAAATACTATGGGGAATGAAATGCTCAGACGGAGGTCGGCATCTCACAGCACGCCTCCGTCTGATGTCAACAGATAGGGCGGCATCACTACATGCCGCAAATGCTTATGGGGAATGAAGTGTTCAGACGGAGGTCAGCATCTAAGAGCATGCCTCCGTCTGACATCAGCAGATTGGAGTAAAACACGCCGCCTTCAATCTGCAAATAGGGGGCATGAAGCCAAAGTGTGGAACGGACATCAGTACTAAAAATAAAGACTATAACTGCTAATAAAAGACTAATAAAAGGCTAGTGACTGGGCATGTAATACTGCCCATTTGTTAACATATAACCCCTGTGGGCATCGGGTTAACGCTTTTATTTAAAAAATAAGAAGTGGACAGTGATCATGTCCTCACAATGGAGATATTAATTAAATACAAAAAGCAAATAAATAAAGGGGCATATGGTGTCCACTTATGCCCCCATGTTTGGGCTCTAAATACATAAGTAGTGAAAAAAGAGACTGGTGAATAAAGGGAAACACTATATAATAAAGAAAAACTAAATAAAAAAAAATAAAATAAAATATGAAAATATAAAAATATAAAGAATGGGTGAGAAATGAAAATTTTGATTGATTAAAGTTACAGAGAGAAAAAAAAAACACAGAGATCTAGATTTGGTCACAAATACTCAGATCTTCCTAAGTCACCACCCAACTATATTCACAACAATAGATATCAACTATTATCTATTGACTCAGAGATTGAGGAGAATTTTTTAGACATCCGTACACAGACTCCATACTTACCCAGAACAAGGAAAAGAAGCTTAAGTATAGAGGAAGGTGAGGTGGCAGAAGATTACAAAAGAGAAAGGAAGGAGAGACCATAACTAATATAGATGAGAAAAAATTTGGCATTTTTAACCTTTCCCAAAAAGTTTTAACATCCACTCAGATTTTAGTCTTAAGTAAAGGTCTCAAATATGCTCCCACCAATCCGTTTAAACCCTTTCAAGCATTCCTGGATATTAATAAGTTTGTGAGAAAGGCAACAATAAAAAGATTCTTTGCCCAAAATAGTAATACCCTTACAGAATCAAGTTGGGTATTACAAACTCCGAATCTTGACACAACTACTGAACGCCTTACTACACACACTACTTTAAAAAATCCCTCCAAATTTTATCCTTCTAATTTTAAATCAGGCTCCATAGAAGTCTTTGAGAAATTGGTTCTTAATGATTTTGATAAAATTAAACTTACTAAATATGACCATCAGAATCTTACACAGAAGGAATGGAAAGCTTTAAAGGAACTTCAAAAAGATGACGAAATCGTTATTAAACCCGCCGATAAAGGTGGGGGTTTAGTCATTCAGTCACAGTCTATGTACAGAAAAGAAGCTAATCGTCAACTCAATGACCCTGAGGTATATGATAAATTACCTTATGATCCCACCTCTAATATTAAAGATATTCTAAGTGTATTCTTAAGAAAAGGATTAGACATGGGAATTCTAAACAAACATGAATTTGATTACCTCACTATTCTTTATCCCAAAATTCCAGTTATTTATTTTCTTCCGAAAATTCATAAAAATGCAAAAGAACCTCCTGGGAGGCCAATCGTATCGGGTATTAATTCTGTCCTATCTAATCTTTCCAAATATATTGACATTTTATTACAACCTTTGGTCAAACAAACTAGATCATATCTGAAAGACTCTATGACTCTTTTATCCTTTTTAAGCGATTTTAATTGGTGCCATGACTATATATTGGTAACGTGTGACGTGCAATCACTGTACACCATAATTCCTCACGATATTGGTTGCCAGTCAGTAGAAAGGATTTTAAAACAAAACAGTTCCATCCCAGATTCTCAAATAGATTTTATTATACAAGGTATAGAAATAATCCTCACGAATAATTATTTTTGGTTTTTAGACTCATTTTATATTCAGAAGAAAGGTACGGCCATGGGAACCAGGTTTGCCCCCAGCTATGCTAACCTCTTCATGGCCGATTGGGAATCTTCGGCCGTCTGGGGTGACCATGGCTGGCGGGCAAACCTGGTTTCCTATTTCCGTTATATTGACGATTTGTTTTTTATTTGGCAAGGTTCAGAAACCTCTCAAGCTGTTTTTAGACAGAGGCATAGTTTTATCTTCAGATTTTAGTAAAACGATGATTTGTTTTTTATTTGGCAAGGTTCAGAAACCTCTCTTAAGCTGTTTTTAGATTATCTAAATGTCAATGACAGAGGCATAGTTTTATCTTCAGATTTTAGTAAAACGTCAGTTAATTTTTTAGACTTAAATATTTTTATTCAAGATGGTTGCATCCAAACTAAAACCTTTTTTAAAGAAGTTTGCACCAATACGATTATTGATCAAACTAGTTGTCACCATAAACCTTGGTTGGATGGTATTCCAAAAAGTCAATTTCTCCGCCTCCATCGAAACTGCTCTTCAAAAGTTGACTTTAATGCTCAATCTACCTCATTGAAAAATATGTTTTTAGATAAAAATTATGAGGCAGATAAGTTAAATACAGCCCTAGAGGCAGTAAAAGTGAAGGAAAGAAATGAGCTTCTTGAATACAAAGTTAAAAAAGTAGATCCTCCCCAATTACCCATCATTCTGGATTTTAACAATAAGAATAAAATCTTAAAGAAAATTTTAAATAAACATTGGCACATCCTCAAACAGGATGACCTTTTAAAAGATCATATCCCAGACAGACCTAATGTTGTGTTCAGAGGGGCTCCTAACTTTCTCACAAAAAACTATACAAAAGAGAATGTACAACAAAGAAAAAACTTTTTATCTAGGCCAAAAGGTTGCTTCAAGTGCAATAAATGTATTGTGTGTAGAACCACAAAAGGAACTACAAATTCCCAAACCACTCACTTCTCCTCTACTATCACTAAAACTTCCTGTGGTGTATCACCAAACTCTATAAATTATTATGTACGCATACACATATAAACTCTGGTCCGTCTACTTTAACAAATATTTATTCAGAGACAAAACAACAACAACATACAAATTATGACACACAATCTAACTAACTATACCACCAACAACAGCAACAACACCCTAACTAACAATAACAACTACATCTTATAAAATCCCACTCACAGTTCACCATGATAGAAATTAGGCAATGTCTGCTTAAGGGACTGCTCAGTAGCACAGCCAAGAAGGAATAGAGAGGAATGGAGAAAAGGGGGAAGTGGTTACCTCTTTACCCAATTACCATTTCAAAAGGTAAAGCTTACCCCACCCCCAAGAAAGGCATACATGAGCTTGGTCACATGATCCCTGGTCACCATATTAGTTTGATGACAGAATGTCACCACACTTCCTACACAATTAAAGAATTTATAGGCTGTAATACTAAAAATGTTATATACCTATTGGAATGCCCATGTGGACTCCAATATGTGGGCATGACCAAAAGATGTCTTAAAGTAAGATTGGCAGAACACTTCCGTAACATCAGAAGAGGCTATGAAAATCATTCAGTCTCAAAGCATTTTTTAATACATAACAAAGACCCGACACTTTTAAAAATTACTGGGATAGAACAAGTTACTCTCCCATGGAGAGGTGGAGATATGACAAAAACTCTAGGAAAAAGGGAAATGTATTGGGTCTTTCAACTTAAAACTCTCTCTCCCGAGGGTTTAAATGCTGAATTTGACCTTTTTAACTTTTTATAATACAAATAATTTTTTTTTTCTCTCTGTAACTATAATCAATCAAAATTTTCATTTCTCACCCTATTCTTTATATTTTTATATTTTCATATTTTTTTTTATATAGTTTTTCTTTATTATATAGTGTTTCCCTTTATTCACCAGTCTCTTTTTTCACTACTTATGTATTTAGAGCCCAAACATAGGGGCATAAGTGGACACCATATGCCCCTTTATTTATTTGCTTTTTGTATTTAATTAATATCTCCATTGTGAGGACATGATCACTGTCCACTTCTTATTTTTTAAATAAAAGCGTTAACCCGATGCCCACAGGGGTTATATGTTAACAAATGGGCAGTATTACATGCCCAGTCACTAGCCTTTTATTAGTCTTTTATTAGCAGTTATAGTCTTTATTTTTAGTACTGATGTCCGTTCCACACTTTGGCTTCATGCCCCCTATTTGCAGATTGAAGGCGGCGTGTTTTACTTGGAGTAAAACGCCGCCCAATCTGCTGATGTCAGACGGAGGCGTGCTCTTAGATGCCGACCTCCGTCTGAACACTTCATTCCCCATAAGCATTTGCGGCATGTAGTGATGCCGCCCTATCTGTTGACGTCAGACGGAGGCGTGCTGTGAGATGCCGACCTCCGTCTGAACATTTCATTCCCCATAGTATTTGCGGCATGTCACGTGACCGCGGAAGTCCGCGATCATGTGACTAGACATCTCCTCTTTCTTTTTTTTGGGTTTTAAATTACTACATTTCCCATCCCACATCAGGGCATACCATGTGATTGCATTAGATCGCGATCACATGACCATAAACCCCTTTTTATTTTTTCATCTATTTTTATTAATAATACTCGTTTTACAACTAAAAATAAAGGATTATCTTATATATTGTTTCACTTATATAATGCATTTCTCATTTTTATGTTTTTAATGATTTCTGTATTTTACATATTGTATTGATGACGTCATTTTGGCGCCAAAATTTGAATAAGCATGTTTTAACTAAGTTTATATAAGTATCTATGTACCAGGTTGATTTTTACTATTGCCAGTTGATAAAGCCCTGTGTGGCGAAACGCGTTTTGGCTATTTCTTATATTTTATACTGTATTAATAAAGGAATATTGGCTTTTTTATTATACTTTTGCCATATACCTTTTTATTTTACTTTTATATTTTTCCTGTTACCTGGTCATATACTATCTTGGAGCCTACACATGACCAATAATCCTGGGTGGGGATTGTACCACCTATGTGATTATATTGAGCAGTATATCCTGCTCATTCAAATGTGAGTACTTTTATTCTTTTATTTTATTTTATTTTATCTATATTCAGTGAGCACTATATTTTGCTCTTATCTCCTTTCTATACCGAGGAATTATCTACACCTATATCCTACCAGTGGGGGACAGACACCACTGAATGCCTATCATACTAGAGCGAGTTTATGCTCTGAAATAGGTGAGTGTATTACCTCCCTATTATTTTTCCTATCCTTAGTTATTAGTATACAGTCTACACTATTGGATCGTCTCTGTTTTTCTGTTTTCTATGTCTATCATCGAGTCAAGACTCCCTTAATATTAGAGGATCCAGTCTCCTATTGGATACACCATCTTTATATATCTACTGGAACTTGTAAGAGAAATACACAAAGTATTGAGACTACCATTCATTCAAGTCTTTATATATCCATTGGAACTCATAAGAAGTATACCAAGTATTTGGACTACTATTTATATATTTCTTTTTATCTATGTTTTTAAGTGTATGTTAGCACATTATATTTATCCTTTTCCATTTGCAATTTCTCTTCCTGTAGCGCGACCTATTATTTCTGTTTTGCCATTAACAGCTTATTGTCAGCCATTAATATGTCAATAAACATGAAATGTCCAGTTGTCTTTTACTTGTATATTGAACCATCTTTCTTCATAAAGGTATTTTGCATATGTAAATACACATAAATATATCATAGTAAAAGAAAGTTAAAATTACCATTTTGCCTATAATGTCTTTGATTTTATTACACAATTGTATTATTATTATTATTATCTGTATAGCACCAACATATTCCACAGCAATTTAAAATGATATAAAGGTATGATATAGGCCTATATGTATGGATTCGCAGTAGGTGGACATATATTGCTGGGTGTCTTGCCCAAGGACAGTGGCTGCTGAGGTGGTCTAAATGAGATTCTAGGTTTCCCAGTTCGAAGGCCATATTCTGTTTTTGAAAATTTTATATTGTGAATCCTTTTTGAGCCATTTTTATATTGTAAATACATGAATATGCAAGAATAATAAAGATATACTGACCCTTATAGTAAGGGACATATAGTGACACTAAAAATAGAGGAAATACAACATAGTGCATTAAAGTATACAACTTATGGTGTGAGTACTAAATAATGGATGCACTCACATAGGACAGAGCCAAACAAGGATAGGCTCAACTCACAACATCAGGGCTGTACAGGGTAATACCCAAACCTATTTTCTTTAATCCTGGGGCACTTCAGAGAAGGGCATAAAGCAAAATGTGAGACAAGCCCCTAGTGTGATAATGTAAAACCAGTATATATACAGAAAACAAACAGTAAAGGTTCTGCTCACCTATTTGAGAGCCAATAGACTGGGCTCTCAGTATAACAGCAGATGTGCCACTGTAGGGGGCACTTCCCATTTTAGGACAAGCAGGTCTGTCAGGAATCCTAAAGACTTGGTATAGTTTACGCAAGTTTATTTCAACAATAAAACTAATTAAAATGTATAAAAATAAATAAAGTGCTTCAAGATACCAGTGGTAGAATAAATGTCCACAGTCTCTCCTGATCTCCAAAATGTGTTTCTTCAATATCCTCGGCTTCCTCAGTTAGTGACCTACAAGTAATGTCCCCTTGTTTCCTCTCATTGGTGGATCAGTCCGGGATTTCTCCTATCAAAATCCTCTATTTGGAGTTGTTTCAGCTTCACAGAAGTCTCCTATTCGGCAATTACAGAAGTGGCATGGCAAAAATCCTCATCACGTCACTTCCGAAGTGCCGGTGGCCATCTTTATTCTGGACAATACTAGATATCTTTGTGTGACGCGTCACTTTCTGGTCATCTCCGTCTTCATTGATGCGGTGAGAGCTCCCCCTGCGTCACTTCCGGTTTTGGAAACATAATATGTCCATATCTTTGTTTTGGATGCACTATATTGTATTTTCTTTGTTTTTAGTGTCAATATATTTCCCTTACTATAAGGGTGTCAGGGTTTACCTTAGTTGGGAGTCCGGTAGGCAGAGATTTGTGCTCACCCTTGCAGATATACATAGTCAAAGGTAATAAGGTTAGAAACCACCAGGACATGTGAATCTCTGCACAGGGGCTGTGCATGAAAGGTGTTCCAATTTGCAGTACAGACAAGGGAAAATCCAGAAGAGTAGTAAGACACATTTCCAAAGGTCAGGGCAGGCAGCAAACTGACAATAATGAGGATCTAGAAGCAGGGGCCACAAGCCAAGTCAGTCTATTAGCACCAGGAAACATGACACAACAAATTGACACTGCCTTCACGGAGCATCAGTTTCAGGTGGGCTGAGATTGATAGGAGCAGCCCCAGGTAAAATCCATCCCCCAGTACTGGAGACAAGGCAAGGATAAACATGATACTGAAATAAGAACTGAAATTTAGCTCTGAGGCAAGACAGCAGGATTACGGCACAGAAGGGCCACAATTCAAATCCCCTGTCTGGCACTTGTGAAACGGCCATGCCTGGCCGTCTGGATGTCATGGTGCGAATCGTGACAAAGGGTTAGTGCTCCACTGGGATTACATGAGTGACTTAACACCACTCAGTACATCATTATTTTTCTTGCATGTGTGGGTGTGCAGTTTGAGGGAACTGTCACATGTGTAGTAGCAGCTATCTTTATTTATTATGGCTTTTAAAAGTCACTTTATATGTGCCTTACAGCACAGAGCTCTTTTTTGACTGGAAATATGTGAATAAACATGAAGAGTTCACTTGAAATGTGACAATCAATTATTGATTGTAATTCTACACATGATGTCTATTCCCTCACCTATGAGAATTCTAACAGCCTGTATGTTGGACAGACTTTTTAAAATATTAAAATATTATATTAGGAAGCATGTATGATGTATAAAAACATTTCCCATGTTAAATAATTGTGGCATTAATAATCTTAATTTCATAGGATAGAGCATATTTATTATTCCAAAGCATTGAGAAGACTTTTTTTTCTTCTAAAAACTAGAGAGACATTAGGTTTAAATTTAGAGTTTAAGTTTAAAGTTTGCTGTCTCCTATACCATTTCTTTGACTTTATGATTGAGATATGTGAACCATGTAATGAAATTGTCGTAGATAAAAACAAATAAGAGAAACAGCACACTTTTCCGCCAGAAAAAGTGGTGGAAAGATTGATAAATCTGTTCCATCACCAAAAAAGGGGTTTATTTAAAATTTAAAGTTAGGGTCTCGAAAAAGCAATAGCAGAACAAAATCTGACATATGAACGTTTTTCCATAAAAGTATTGGTGACAATTTGATTTGATTTACCCTCTGTCTATTTACTTATCTCATGATTGCTTTCTTTTTCCTATATCATTATTATCTATAAATAACAGGTATGATATTATTACATGGACCTATATACACTATGTTTCTTTCTCCTGCACTATTGTTACCTTGTTCCTAGACTTTAAACATATAGAGGACATCCTGTTAATTACAGGATGCCAACACACCTCCACAAAGATACACCTTGACACATGCACATAACTTGACACACAGATACAAACTGGCACATACACACACCAATACACACATACTGTCATAAACACACTCAAAAACACACAGTGACACATACACAAACCTTGACACACAGATACACACACTGACACACACATTCAGATACGCATATTGGCACATACAAACACACCGATACACACACTGGCACATAAAAACACACTGATACAGACAAAATGACATATACACACAGAGATATACACACTGGCACATACACACACACCTTCACACATACACACCCTCAGATACACACTCTGGGACATTCACACACACCTTGACAGACAGATACACACACTTTCACATACATACACTCAGATACACACAGTGACACATACACAAACCTTGACCCACAGATACACACAATGGCACATACAAACACACTGACACACAAATACTGACATATACACACATAGCCACATACACACACCTTGACACATTGATGCACACATACTCAGATACACACAGTGACACATAAACACACTTGTACCCACAGATACACACACTGACACATACACACTGACACACACACACATATACACATTGGCACATAAAACACACTGATATGGGGGGGGGCGAAGCATGCATGCAGACCTCACCAGATGCCATTTTCCTGAGCTTCTCCAGGCAAAATTAAAACCCGTGATCAGTGATACCGGGGCCAAACGAGCCCAATAATCCACAGAATCAGAATCTTCTGCCCAAGAATCAGAATCTTCTGCCCAAGTAAGTGTTTACATTTATAGCGCTCCATTGGGATTACATGAGTGACTTAACACCACTTAGTACATCATTATTTTTCTTGCATGTGTGGGTGTGCAGTTTGAGGGACTGTCACATGTGTAGTAGCAGCTATCTTTATTTATTTTGTCTTTTAAAAGTCACTTTATACGTGCCTTACAGCCTTTGATGCCTTTTTTCCAATCCCAAAAGCAGCCAAAGTGGCGACACAGAGTTGGGGCCTACCACTCGCTACCAATCCCCGGCCTTGAGGCACTCCTCTGTGGAGACTTTGCAGATCCTCCAAGAGCTGCTTCACCGCCTGCACCACCATATATGCTGGCCATGGGTCGCAGATCGCAGAAACCCACACCTGGGCCAGATGGCAGAGACATTGGAGCAATGCTGCAAAGGCCTGTACAGCCCAGGCCACCTCCAGTGGTAGACCGGCCAGAGACAAACCCCAAACCGGACACCCAAGACCTGGAGACACCACTTCATCCCCAGCCCACACTCACCATATCATCGGACTCATCAAATGACTTATCCCTGACCACAAAATGAGACTTGAAAATTTTCCTGACCGACATTCACAAACTACTGGCAGCGGACTCAGTCATACTCAACACAGAGCTACAAGCAGTCAACGAAAGGGTAAGAGTTTCCAAAGAATACATAGTGGACACTAAAACCACAATGACAGCTGTACATCAACTACAACTAAACCAGAGAATCTTAACTGCCAAGATTACGGCCATGGAAGATTGACAACACCGCACCCATGTCAAAATTAGGGGGGTCCCTGCTGAGGTGACCGCGGAGGACCTGCCTCACTACATGCGGTGGGCCTCACTACATGCGGTGCCTCCTAGCCACTATCCTTCCTCCCACGAAGGCCCGCAAACTGTCGATAGCTTGAATATACCACATTCCCAGCACAGCCTACACTAAACCCAACCTGAATAGGGATGTAATTTCTACTCTGCCTCATAGTCCAGGACAAAATACATGTAATGCAAAACTCCTCTCGCCATTGAAGGCTCCAACTTGTCATTCTTCCAAGACCTAACCAGAGCAACGTTGCTCTGATCTAAAACAATAATGTGTTACATATGAGATATGTACAAATAGGAAGAGGAATATTGTATATTATTACAACAATACAATAAATACTATAAATAAAAGATATTAATAAAAGATAAATGGTTCAGTGGTATGTAAATTAAATTCCCTAATTCCCATTTCTCAAAAGAAAGGAATTGTATCAACCTTTTTTTTATAGTTTTATATTATACAAATATTATATCTTGAATAGGGAAATATAGTAAATTATAATATTTTATATATATTCAGAACACTCAACATGAACAACATTTCCATGGTTTGAATGAACAATTAGTGTATAATGCATTCCTTGATCACATTAATTCATCCAGCGAGCTATTCATGAGTCGATACAAAGTTTCAATATGTTAGTATAATATATATAGTTTTATATTTTTTTATATTAACAACTTAGTCTGCAAATTATTGTATTTTTTTTATTATAGATTTTGCTATTTGATTTTTGATTTTTTTTTTTTATATTCCATGAGTTGGATACATATCCTAGCCCTGGAGTCCTAAGCTATTTCATTATGCACTTGAACAATTTTGTATGGAGCATCTGCATAGGAACGAAAAAAAAAAAATTACATCACGCTTAGAAATGCTGAGGCTCCTTAGAGAGTATATATTAAACCATATGTCTTTCTACAGGCTCAATGGTATACTATCACTGGGGAAGCTTGAACTAAGACAGATTTGGTTTCTTACCAACTGTTTAATATTTCTGACCTTAACAGTGAGATGTAAATATGCAATTTTTTTGCTAAAATATTATCAATAATAATTTTAAAAAAACATAAATTAACAATAGTTATGTTATATACTTTAGTTTCTCCACTGATGTTTTTTGACTCTTCCTATTGAAATTAAATTATATTAAAATCTATGTGTAAAAGATAACCAGCTCTTTCAAAATGAGTTACTTATTACAGTGGGAATATGATATAAAATCAAATTGAATTTCACATTTAAGGCTAGAGTGACAGAATGGAGAGCATAGTTGACTTTGAAATGTTTTCCAGTTCAGCTATTTTGACTTTAAATTTGAAATTCACTTTGAATTCATATTGAATTCTCACGTTACTGAATGACCCTGGGGATCTTAAAGTTACACTTTTACATCTCACTCCTCTCATTTTCACCACAAAATTATCTGGTAGACAATTTCATTTTTTATTGATTTCCCATATTTATAAAAATTGCACGACTGGTGCAATTATTTTTTCAATGTGTGTTTTCAGTATGCTCTAAAACTTAAACATATAACCTTACCTTCCGTTTTGGCTTTACTCATAATATTCATAGTGAGCAATAAAACGTATTTGAGAGATGAGTGGTTTCGGTGTATAGAAAATACCCCTGCAATTCTCTGTTATTCAGAATTCAAATCATCTTGTTTTGCCACCCTGGCCATACCTCCTCTACACAGTCTTCCTACACACCCCTGACAATTAACCCTCATTTGTTAGCTTCCCTTTTTTGCACAGTGTGTTTCATTTAGAATTTCTGGGTTAGTGCTTAGAGTACCCCTTTAAAGCAATGCTCTTGGTATAAAGAATTCAGATAATACTCTAATGCACAATTTGTGGAAATAACATATAATGAACAGTGTCCTGGTTCTTGGTCCTCTCCACTAAACCTCTGACATCTGGGCTTTCCTTGGAAAATATTATGATAGTGAAGTAGCAGAACTAATAGGACAGAAAGAGGAGACAAGCTCACTGTTTATTTTTTCATAGACAAATGTTTTGTAAATGTTAAGTAGAGATATTCCAGTCTTTTTAAAAATTATAATGGAATGTCAAAGATGTTAATAACCCTGAGTTTGCAGGTATGATAGATATTATTTTAGTATATCTTGTAGAAAATATAGATACATACAGAAAAAGTATATTAAAGTATTTACATGTTTAATGCAAACACTTTATATAATTTATAAGATATCTAGAGATCCAATTCTGTCATCTTGGTTTTTATATTGTATTTTTATTTTTTTATACCAGTTACACTTCTATATTGTTAATGCCTGCATAATCCCAAGAGATAAAATTTGGAAAGTAAAATACATTTGCATTAGTAATACATCTACATCATTGGGAATCATTGTAATTGATTAATGTTTAATACTATTAAGTCAGGATGATTGATAGCTCAATATGTAAATAAGTCAATGTGACAACTCAGTAGAACAGTAATCCTCTACAGGTTTAAAGAAATACAGTTTATTGTTTCTGGGAATTATCAAAGTATTATTTAATTTAATCTCATTAAATCATTTATTAGATTTGTTGAAAGATAAAAATATTTCACACAGTACTGTGAGAAATAAATGTAATAATTAGAGATCTGCACTCAGTGAGAGCACAGAAAGAAAAATAATAAATTTTCCATGAATTTATCTAGTCACTTAGCCTTGCTTAGTAGTACTAGACAGAATTCTTCACAGGAAGATATAAGCACTGAGATTTTAAGTTATGTCAAACTTTCAAGGTTGATGTAGAAAGCCAGGAAGTATTATCATTCAATAAGTGGACATTGCAAAAAGTGGGCTATGTGAAGGATATGTCAGAAACCTTGTTAGACGTACTAACTGGAAGAAGACATTGAAGGAATGATAGGAACATGAGAAAGCCACCAATCTTTTGTCAATAATTGTCATCATATGCCTTCTAGGACATTACCAAATTCTTTCATCAACTAATTTTGGTATCTAGATATGATTGTAGATCTGAATAAGTTTATAAGGAGATGCAAACATACAAAATTAAACCCTGTGCTAAAACTCCCATTACTCCTGGGTAGCAGCAATATACACAACATAAAATAAACCAAAACATACAATAAAAAGCAAAGAAAATAGTTACTTATGCCCTATGCCAAATCCCTATGCACATTTAAATAACTGTAGGTTTTTTGTGTCTCTTCAATGGCCATTCAAGTGTAAGCTTACTTGCCATGTCAAGGCAAACCTCTTAGACAAGTAAACACTAACAATACCTTGCTTATAAGAATCCTTGCACTAAGGAAAAATTGTAATATTTCTGCTACTAGTCTCTCTAGAACTAATAGTACATGACTTGCTATTATCTGCAAATATTAATACATTGGCTTCTAGTGTTGTATCTTGCAGGATACATCTTACATTCTATGCATGCTTTAGACATAATGGGCTCCAGTGAATGTTCTGTATTTAACGAGCACTCCTGAAAACGAATCAAATAGCAGTTCATGTAATTGAGGAATTTGAGGATTTAAGTTGCTCTAATAGGGATCAGACAAATCCCAATTTACGAACAATTTAGAAAGAAATCCAGGTTTTACCCTGTCCACTCCATTATGGACTGGTGGTCCTTCATGCGGCAGGTTAAGCCAAGCTGTTATGTTTTTTAACTGTTGTTTGCAGTAAGATAACAACATTGGTTGCACAAATTAATCTAATCTGTGAAACATGCTATTTGAGTTTTCCATATGATAATTCTATAATTATTAGCTTCAGACAAAACAGAAATGTAGTTGTTCTAGACCAGGGATAGGCAACCTTCAGCACCCCAGATGTTGTGGTCTATATCCCCCACAATGCTCTTACACCCATAATGCTGGCAAAGCATCATGGGAGGTGTAGTCTAAAACATCTAGAGTGCTTAAGGTTTCCTATGCCTATTCTAGACTATTGTGAATACAAAAATGAGGCTCTGAGACAGTTGGAAGGCCGAAATATATTGATGTGGATTCTTTGGGACACATAACTTACACTTCAACTACTTGATGACTTTGATGACAGCAGTGTTTTTGACATACACTGGACATACCTTCATTATATTTTACCATTCCACACAAAACCTGTGCTTATGCATATACATTGTTTCCAACTTAGTTTATGGAGTTTTTACCTGTTTCTCTAACTTTTTACTCTCTCTGTGGATAGTAACTTATTATCACTCTGATTTTTTTTAACCATTGCTATATTGATGACCTGCCATTTATGTACAAAGAATCATAAAATGTAACATTTAACAGACCTACATTCTTGAAATTTAGGTTTAGTTTGATATTTGAAGTATTGCTATGTTATTCATTTTAAAAATTATTTTGTTTAATAATTGTTTTCTGCATTGCTTCTTCCTTTAAAAAAAACACACAATGTCAATATGTGCTGGAATATGCATCCAGTGGTCAGTTACTGCCAGTGTTCTAAACACTTTGTATAGTGCCCACCTATGTAGGTATATTGGTGTTGATATATATTCCCTTAATTAACACATATTTATGTTGAAATGCATTTCAGTATCATGATTTAGATTACAGTTCATAATTAAATGAATCTCTAACTCTAATTGACAATTAGAGTTGGGGATTCATTTAATTACTAACTGTAATTCAACTGAATTTGGGCCAACTGGATGATCATATGAATTCATGAGCTCTGAGATAAAATGTAGCTGAATCATGAACCAAAAAAATTGTGCAATGGGCGAGCATGTGTGCTTGATTTGTGATTTGCAATTCAACCCATGGTGCCAAAAAAAAAGATAAGATTGATGGAAAAATATGGTCGATGGTAAGAAGACAACTACTAAATATTGATTTTATTCACATATTAAGTGAGAAGTGATGAATAGAGGGGAAAAAGGAGAATCAGTTGAAATAAATCTATAATTCTTCATTATAGATTATAGATACATTTGTTTGTATATTTTGTATATTTATATATGTATATATGCTATGCTATACACATACGGCAACACACTAATTAGCTTTCTTTTTGGAGGTTTTATATATATATATATATATATATATATATATATATATATAAATATATAAAATATATAAAATATATAAAATATATATAAATATTGTTTTTTGTGTTTTTTTACTGCTCCTCCTTACTTTTTCTCACTTGATTAGTCAAACAAATGGTAGGAAAATATTGATATTATTTATATATGTAGCAATACACTGATTGGTCCATTTCCATGACCTTTTGATTTGTGTGAATCTTCCGAATCTTCTTGTGTTCCAAATCTTTTTTTGTTAATGAAAATCAACTGTGCTGAACAGCTATATGGCCTAAATTCTGTCACCTTGAAAAATGTTTTAGTCGTGGACCAAATGGTTTAGCAGAAACAAATGTTTTCACCATTTGGAAGTCTAATGACAATTATTATTATTATTTTGTGAAAATACCTGTTTGGGGTGAATGATGGGATTAAGAGCTGAAATTAGCATTAGTGTTTTTACAGTTAATAATAAAAATGGTGTATTTTGAAACAAAGAGCGGCATGTACAATGATAATTATTAGGTAGTTAGAGAGAGATTTATCAGAGCTTGTCTAATGCTACTTAAAAGTTGTTGGTGTAGTGAATTTGAGTATAGTCGATGAGAATGTTTAATTAAAAATAAAGATGAGAATGTCTTTCTTTTTATTTTTCCATTTTATATTTTAACTTAGCAGAAAATATATTACACGTGGTTTGAGACTATCTACACTGTAATTGAGGTAAAAAGGACAATAAAAGCATCTAATGGCAACTACTTAGCTAAACAGAGATGCAGCTCTATTGAGTTCAATAACATTATGTTAGCATCTTAAGTCTCAGTTTATGGCATGTTACTGTAGCAACATAATGACTGTAAAACACTGGTTAATCCCAATTATCAGGTTCTCTTCTAAGCACTGAAAATAATTCTGTCAGTCAAATAATATGTGAGCAGTAGTTTTAGATACAAATATCTTGGAAGTGGTTTCTTTAAAGAGGCAGTCTTATATTCAGGACTATAGAAAATAGACAATGTTTCGACACCAATCCATGTCTTTGTTAAGACTTGACAAAGGCAAAGATAGGTGCTGAAACATTCCTGGAATAAGTGTGTACATTTCCTCTTCATTTGAAAAATAGTATACAATCAACAGATTTCACATATCTAGCACAAATAATATCACATCTTCTTCAAATCCTGCTAGTTCGTTTGAAATCTAATTATTAAAATAAAAACTAATGTATATAATTGCATTTGTACTTTTATAAATTTACATCTATATCACTGTATCATATATTTCCAAATGTTTTCCCCCATCTATTTGTTTAGTTTGTTGTTAAAATTATAGTCTAAATGCCATAACCTTTGCTTCTGGATATAAAATTGTCAAAAGTGTCATACAATTTAATATATCTTACATATAATGCATAACATTAGAATAATATATTTCTAGTAATATCAGTCTCCATGCAAGAGAAGTATAAAATCTAAGTAATTTTTCATATTGTATTTCAAAGAGTTTCCCCTAATGTGATATGAAAGGTAGTAATATAATTAAACATGTACATCATATTAGTGAGTAAAAATGCTAATTCAAAGAGATGTAATACTAAAGCCACTATCTAGGGAAATTTCTAAAACAGTACAGAGCTGTTAATCCAATAAGATAGGGTTTCTCAGTTTCTCTCTACAGAATTCAGAAGCCAATTTTAATTCTGCTCATGGGGTAAGAAAATAATAATCCACTGGAGAGATTATGTGTTCATGAGAGTTACCCTATTAAGAAAACTATGAATTTCAATAAGGTCTTACAATGCATTTGCCACCATAAGTCAAGGACATTCTCTTTGCTATATTGGCTGATGCATATTTTTGTATTTGTTGTTGTTCTACTAAAAGTATGTAGGTTTATGTTGCATGTGAAATACTTCCATGGATTAAATACATCATATAAATATTTTGTATTTTTACAGTACATTGCTGTGGAATAGTTGGTATATATAATTCAAATGTGCATTTATTGGTGCAAATGTGCACTGATACATCAGGGATTTACATTTCAAAAAAGAGAAAAAAAAAACAATATTGCTATTATATGCTATCCTTCTCCAGTGCGATGTGTGCCCTGGCTGTGCCAGGATTGTACTGGTGTGTGAAGTCAGTTGCTAAAACTTTAATCTACATTTAAAACAGAAAGAAGAAAACACTTACAAAAAGTTAACACAAGTTATAGGAGATGTTACATAGGATTACACAATTGTCAAAGTTGAAAAAAGACTAAAGTTTGTCAAGTTCAACCCCAAAGCCTATTTTGTTAAGCTGTTGTTCCAAACTATAGAAATAGTACAATTCACTATTCCCAGACTCTCTCCTGACACATTATTATTGGCAGAAGAGTTCAATTAAGGACAGTAGTGACAAGTATTAGCTGCTGTTTGGTATGTAATCCCCATCCACTGTTGAAAGATAGAGACGTGTAGATTTAAGATTAAAATCTTAAAATTAAACATTAGACATTCAAGCACCAAAACAACTGTAGCTTAGTTATGTGTTTTTAGTGCATATATCATGTCTTTTCACTCTCATTGATTACACAAAGCCATACCTCTCTTGTTTATGACTCATATTGCCTCCAAGACTGCAAGGAAATGACCCATACACCAAAACCACTTAATTAAGCTAAAAGTGTATTACTGCTTGGAGTATCCATTAAAAGAACCATAACCCAAGCCCTTAACATTATCCTAGCCCTAAATACATTTAAGGATGTCTACAGAATAAGATATGTCCCTAATACATTCTTCAATATTATTTATCTTTTACATTATATGATTTTTTTATGTTTATTTTTTTTAATAGGGTTAGTTTCCTTCTAGTCTGTCCAAGATAGATTTAAGTTTACATACCCTTGGAGCAGCTACTACATATTGGTTATGATTTTATATAAGATATCCAAATGGTTGTAGAGTATAAAAAAAGGAAAACAAATAAGAACTCCCTGCGGGGCAGCGGTTCTCTGTAGGAAATAACCTAAAACCTAGTTACATACACAAATGTCTACACGTAAAACTACTAGAAACGATGGGACTGTGCTATCAGGGAGAATGGTACCAGAATAATAGATGTAAAAAGTATGGGAAGTGTGAAAATACACTTAAACACAGGGTAATATAAAAAACCTCAAGATTTTAGCCTATTTTATTTATTTATTTATCTTTTTTTTCATTATTCAAAGTTTATGGTGGCGCAGTGTGTTGATGCACAAAACAGTAAAGCAAGTTATTGCCACACAATCAAATATAGCAAATCAGTACATAATAATGAAAAGAATAAAAAAAAGATAGATAACAGTTATGGATAGAACATTGTAGATCAGTACGATATAACACCTACAGCCATATTAGTGGCAGTATGGTAGCGCAACAATATATAAATAAGGTTTACATATGTACCACATGTGTAGTGTAGAGACAAAACAGTTCAATAAAACCAAATTTGGTTACACATTAGAAACAGAAGCATAACCGCTTAATTCAGGGCTCTGAAACAAAGCCTGAGTATGCATATGAGACAGTATGGGGAATTAGCATGGAATTGACAAAAAGCAAGCATATAAACAACTGCAGGGAGGTCAACACAACTATATATCTGGAAAAATAGCTTATTTTAAATTACACATATTATTTTAATAATCACCTATTTTTAAAACCACTACTAAATGTTTTGAGTTTTTATACATACTACACTGTCACAGTTTTTTTTTGTCTCTCTTCTATCTATCTTTATTTTGTGAGTCATTTTCTATGTTAACAAACCGAGGAGCAAGACTTTATACATAGATATATGGGACTTTTCCTTCACTTATATGCATTGGAGTTAAATTTTTAGTGCACTGGACTATCAATATTTATTTTTTGCCTTGCACTGTGTATGTGGATATTTATTTAAATATTTGATCTTTTTGTGTCACTTTTTTTGTGTGAGTTTTTTTTATATTACCCCCTGTTTAAGTGTGTTTTCCCACTTACTTATTACATCTTTTATACTGGTACAATACTCTCTTATAGTGCAATCCCATAGAGCAGTATTTTTTTTTCCAATTTGACAGTTTTTTTTTTTTCGTAGTTAAAGGGGCGTTGGGTACAGAAAGGAAGAAGGGGGGTTCAAAAGGTGTCACATTCATAACATTTTGGTACATATTTATGAGCTCTGTCCTAGATGGTTGATTCTTTATACACAGGTGGCCAAATATTGTGAATGCAACTCACAATAACCTAATACATAGTGACATTTTGCTTGCAAATCCTTGTTATGTCTCCTTTTGTTTTCTGCTTACACCTATGCTCTAGTGTTGAGAGGGACTGCAGCGTTGTCGACTGTACCTGGATTGTGTTGGGGGGGTGGGTATAAGGTAAGTAAGTTACAACATATGTACATGTGGGTACTTGTTTATGTTGGGTGGTCATCGTTTTTGTCATCATTCGTCTAGTGCATTGTGGTTAGAAGTTATGAAGGGTGGTTGACTACACTCTCAGCTGGGTCTCATCTTACAGGGGACCTGTGTTATGATCTAGGCTATATCTTTTCTGGTATCTTTGCTTTTAGTTCTTACTCACATATATACCCTTATACAGATAGAAGCGGCGTTCTCTGGGCTTCCCACTTGTCCCTGTTCCGTTCTGGTGGGACTTTCTGCCTGATTAACGGAAAGGCCGTTTGTTACCTTTGTTTCTGCGTATCCCAGTTGCTCACTCATTCATCCTCTGTTCCCTGGTGTCTCACTATGTGCCAGTATGCTTCCCACAATCGTCCAGCCTCTATAGTTGCCCCTGACTCACTAATCTGCCGGGCGGCCATGAGTTCGTACTCCCAGTTGGTCTGGATTTGTTGTCTCAGCATGTGATTTGTGGGGGTAGTTGTCATTTTCCATGCTCTAGCTATCAGGGTGCAATCTGCTATCAGTGTGTGGAATAAAAGTCTGGAGTGTACCTTAGTTAAGTTGTCGGGCCATATATACAGGAGGCATATCTCCGGGGTTAAGTCAATTTGCATTGGTAGTAGGTGGTTGAGGATTTCACCCACCATGGCCCAATAGAGCCTGATGAGCTCACACGACCACCATATGTGATAAAATGATCCCTTTTCAGATTGGCATCGCCAAAATTGAGAGGAAGTGCCTTGAAAAATTTGTGCTAACCTTGTTGGAGCTAAGTACCATCTGTAACGGACCGTTTTGCACAAAAGGGGAAAAAAACCGCTTAGACGATAATACCCCTTTTCAGAGACAGGCACAGCTACGGTATAATCACCAAAACTCACGAACCACCAATAAGGGAATGCTCCAAACTCCCGAACGGCATACAAGGGAATAAGGTAGCACTTCAAATAAACGAACAGGAACCATACGAATAGCTGCTAGCAGGCGAACAGGAAAAGCTTCCAAGCGGCTTACACTCCTGGCAATCAGTCCTTAGCAGCATACAGTAAATCCCCCCAAGAACGAGACAAGGCTCCGTGTTGAGGGTCAAGCAGTGGTCTGAGGTGCTGGCACACCCAGCCTGGTTTTTATTACAGTGTTTCAAATACAGGACCACCCACAGGGAGGGATAAAACAACCAATCATATCACAGTTACATCCCACATATTCCCTCCCCTTATCCTGAGAGGAAACTCAATTATACAAACAGTTAAAACATACTTTCTACCCAACTTTCATAACTCCAAAACCATACATCACATTCACATAAAATTACATATTCTCAATCAATCCATTCAGGGGAACAACATATTCAAAAATGGCACAAATCAGACAAGGGGTTCAAAAGTTAGTAAAAAGTCCTTTGTGACTAAATGAAGCATGGCTTTCTGGCCCAAACCAGTTTCAGAGTTTTCTATCCTGGAGATAAGTAATTCAATTATCTCCCAGGACAGACACAAGACTCCATTAAGCACATGGTTGCAAAGAGACACAAAACACTTTAAAATACATAAAGTCACATTTATTACATAAAACACAGACATGTAACATATCCCCAGATAGCTCAGGTCTGAGCGCACATTATTAAGTGAATGGCGCTCAGACCACACGAATACAGTTTAATCGCCATGGAGCCAAAGTCTTTACAGTCAGTTTCATACAAATGGGCTCCATGGGATTCCTATCTGGGGTATAACACATTCAAACAAATCTACTGAACCCCAGGCAGAAAAGCACGAATACAGCTTTTCTGCAGGCAAAAAAATGTCTTTTAAAAGGGGGCCATAGTCCAAAGGCAGCAGGCGAGCAACCAGGCTTCTCCAATGCAATGTGGCGAGATTGGTCTCGTCACATCTCTCCCCTTTTCCAAACAGACTAACAGGGTATCTGATCTCCTGCCGGTCAGTGCCCTTGTTAGTCCAGCAGCCCACCCACAACAAATAATCAACAGCACAGCCCACCCACAATAAATGGTTACTACACCTGGGTAAAGGGGAAGCTTGTCCATGTCCAGGTGCCTCACCACGGCTGTGCTGGGTACGGGTACGCTGACTTGGTGGGTTGCTGCGTGGGCAGAGACCAGCGGCACTCTGCCCTGTTGCCAGCGCTACTGGGAGGGTAGCCTGGTGGAAGCCTGGTTGTTGGAGGGGGAGACCGACTGTCTCCCCTTTAAATACACCGCTCTGCTGCTGCTGCTGGAGACTGACTGTCTCCCCTTTAGATGCACAGTCCTGCTGCTGGAGACCGACCGTCTCCCCTTTGGTTACCCATCTCTGCTGCTGGAGGGGGAGACCGACTGTCTCCCCTTTGGCTAAACAGCCCTGTCGCTGGGGGGCAGGACCGACCGTCCCTACCCCCTGTGCTGGCAGTGTAGAGACCACGGTCCCATCTGCGCAGTTGTGGGGCTTACTGTCTCCCCCTGGTACATTAAGCTGCCGCTGGGGAGAGGGGATAACAGGCTCCTCTCCCATACATACTTCCAGCTGCGGGGGAGGGAGACCGACTGTCTCTGCTCCCAATACAGAGTCCTGCTGCTGGGGAAAGGAGACTGGGCTCTCTATTCCCGGTAGGACACTCTGCCGCTGGGGAATAGAGACGGGGCTCCCAATTCCCAATAATCTGTGCTGCCGCTGGGGAATGGAGACTGGGCTCCCAATTCCCAAAACATCATACTGCCGCTGGGGAATGGAGACTGGGCTCCCAATTCCCAAAACATCATACTGCCGCTGGGGAATGGAGACTGGGCTCCCAATTCCCAAAAAATCACGCTGCCGCTGGGGAGGGAGGACACTGCTCTCCTCTCCCTGGACTTCACACTGCCTTCCCGGCATATCACTTGGCTGCTGGGGGCAGGAACAACTACCTCTGCCCCCTGTAACTCAGCCTGCCGCTGGGGAGGGAGGACACTGCTCTCCTCTCCCTGCACTTCACACTGCCTTCCCGGCATATCACTCTGCTGCTGGGGGGCAGGAACAACTACCTCTGCCCCCTGTAACTCAGCCTGCCGCTGGGGAGGGAGGACGCTGCTCTCCTCTCCCTGCACTTTACACTGCCGCTGGGGAATGGAGACTGGGCTCCCAATTCCCAATAAATCACACGGCCGCTGGGGAATGGAGACTGGGCTCCCAATTCCCTGCAGGACCGGTGGAGAGACCTCGGTCCCATCTCTACCGGCCACCTGGGGTTCTTCCCAGAAAATATCCACAATGTCTTCCCAGCTGAATGGGTCTGGAACTGGATCTGTCACCTTGCTGTCCTGCTGAATCTTTTCAATGGAGTGGAAGAGATCTCGGTAGTCCTGCTCCAGTTCCCACTCCAGGGTTGCTAGGTGAGCCAGGTCTTGCTCAATGTCGTGAGTGTCGTCCCAGTCATACCTGCTCTCCCTCCACTCCAAGAGATCACTGAACCGGGCTTGTGTAGGGCTCCCAAATTCAGGCTCTGAAAAAGCCTCCCATAACAAGCCAGGACCATCAAACTCCTCTCCCTCTGGCTTGTCATGCTCGGCTGTCCAGGGCAGGTACTGTGCCCCATACCACCAGAGCGCCTGGTAGGCATCTTCCAGCCAAATCTCCTGCCATACCCGGTGCTCCAATTCCTTCACCCATTCATCTAGGGGCTGCTCTCCCAGGAAGGGCATCCGCAGGGCCACTTGCTTCTGCAACCGCTGCTCTTCACTGGGGAGACTCTCACCCCGCTGGTACTGTACATTATCCAGGGCCTGGTACCAGATGCCTTTCCTTAATGCATCCCGCCCATCCAGGTCCTCCTCCTCGTATGACACTGCTGGTTCCATGCTGTTGCTGTCAGGGTCGCTGTACTCAGACATGCGTTGCCCTCAAATTGTAAATCCACGGAATGGTGTCGCCTGTAGCTGTCCTGTAGTCTGTGGGAACGATCCCGCCGCTTGCCACCAATTGTAACGGACCGTTTTGCACAAAAGGGGAAAAAACCGCTTAGACGATAATCCCCCTTTTCAGAGACAGGCACAGCTACGGTATAATCACCAAAACTCACGAACCGCCAATAAGTGAATGCTCCAAACTCCCGAACGGCATACAAGGGAATAAGGTAGCACTTCAAATAAACGAACAGGAACCATACGAATAGCTGCTAGCAGGCGAACAGGAAAAGCTTCCAAGCGGCTTACACTCCTGGCAATCAGTCCTTAGCAGCATACAGTAAATCCCCCCAAAGACGAGACAAGGCTCCGTGTTGAGGGTCAAGCAGTGGTCTGAGGTGCTGGCACACCCAGCCTGGTTTTTATTACAGTGTTTCAAATACAGGACCACCCACAGGGAGGGATAAAACAACCAATCATATCACAGTTACATCCCACATATTCCCTCCCCTTATCCTGAGAGGAAACTCAATTATACAAACAGTTAAAACATACTTTCTACCCAACTTTCATAACTCCAAAACCATACATCACATTCACATAAAATGATATTCTCAATCAATCCATTCAGGGGAACAACATATTCAAAAATGGCACAAATCAGACAAGGGGTTCAAAAGTTAGTAAAAGGTCCTTTGTGACTAAATGAAGCATGGCTTTCTGGCCCAAACCAGTTTCAGAGTTTTCTATCCTGGAGATAAGTAATTCAATTATCTCCCAGGACAGACACAAGACTCCATTAAGCACATGGTTGCAAAGAGACACAAAACACTTTAAAATACATAAAGTCACATTTATTACATAAAACACAGACATGTAACATATCCCCAGATAGCTCAGGTCCGAGCGCACATTATTAAGTGAATGGCGCTCAGACCACACGAATACAGTTTAATCGCCATGGAGCTAAAGTCTTTACAGTCAGTTTCATACGAATGGGCTCCATGGGATTCCTATCTGGGGTATAACACATTCAAACAAATCTACTGAACCCCAGGAAGAAAAGCACGAATACAGCTTTTCTGCAGGCAAAAATAAAGTCTTTTAAAAGGGGGCCATAGTCCAAAGGCAGCAGGCGAGCAACCAGGCTTCTCCAATGCAATGTGGCGAGATTGGTCTCGTCACACCATCTATATTGTAATTTACGTATCTGTTCAAAGTGAGTGATGCATTTTGTGTTCCCTTTGTGAGCTGTGTGTGCTCTGCTCCATTGTGTAGTTGTAAAGGAGCAACCTAGGTCTTCCTGCCATGCTTGGGTATATTTGTCATTGGGCTCTACTGCTTTGTCCAGTAGTGTTGTGTAGAATATCGAAAATGTTTTTTTATGCATCTTACCACTGAGACACCAAGAGTCAAATTTGGAGAGGGTAGGCGCCCGGAGGCGACCAGTGGTCAGTTCCAATAGGGACTTGAGTTGGAAGTAGGAAAAAACGGTTCTGCTGGGGAGGTGAAACTGAGTTTGCAGGTCTGGAAATGTTTTGAGCTTGGTACCTTCATATAGATTATGTACATGTGTGCATCCTGCCTTTACCCATATGTTGTTGTCAAAGGTCTGGTTTCTTAAGTATATGCTGTTCATTGGTGTGGCAAGTGATGTCGCTGAGGGTCCACTGAGATGTTCCTGGTATTGGTCCCACACAGTTAACAATAGTGTAGTTGTTACTAGCGCCTGTGGCATTGCTGGTCTCTGTGCTTTTGGTACCCAGAATAAATAGTGTACACCGGCTTTGCAGGACCAGTGTGATTCAATAGCTACCCATTGTGGTGTGTCGTGTTGTACGTGGGTGCTTGCTATTGTGGATAGGATTGAAGCTTTGTAATATAGTTTTATGTCTGGGAGGTTCATCCTTCCCTTCGCTATTGTTTTTTTGAGTGTGGTTATTGCGACCCTGGGTCGTTTGTTCGCCCATACAAACTTTGTGATAGCTTTTTGTAGTGCCATCAGGTAGTGTTTGGGTAGAGGGATCTGGAGCGTGCGGAATAGGTATTGTAGTTTGGGGAGTAACAACATTTTGAATGCCGCCATCCGCCCGTACCAGGATATAAAGTCTCCGCTCCAGGTTTGAAGTGTCCGTGCTATCTCCTGATATAGCTTCTCATAGTTGTGTTTGTGTAGAAGGTGTGTCGTTCTGGCTAGTCTGATCCCCAGGAAGGTTATGTAATCATTCCTCCAATCGAAATTAAAGGATGCCTTAAGGGTCTGCATTATGGACCCAGGAAGGTCCAAGCCCATTGCCTGTGTTTTGGTCAAATTTAGTTTATAGTAAGAGACCGCGTTGTAGTCGTGTATGCATTGTAGTAAGTTTGGGAGTGAGATGTGGGGTTGTGACAGGGTCAGTAGGATGTCGTCCGCAAATAGGTTTAGGGTGTATGTTTTGTCGCCTGCCTGTATTCCATGGATGGATGGATTTGCTCGTATCACTGAAGCTAGGGGTTCCAATGCCAGCACATAGAGCAGGCACCCCTGTCTAGGTCCATACAAGGGGCACCCCTGTCTAGGTCCATTTGTGATTTTAAATCTGTCTGAAACAAATCCGGAGTTAAGAACTTGCGCCGTTGGGGCAGAGTATAAGGCCCTGACAACTGAGATGAAGTCCCCAGGGAGCCCAAACTTGTGGAGAACTACCTCCAGGAACCCAGTCGGTCAAATGCCTTTTCCGCATCGAGGGAGAGCAGCAGCCCCCCCCCCCCTGGATGCTTTGAGGCTCTGCATTATACTGAGGACCTTTCTAGTATTATCTGCCCCCTGTCTTCCCATCACAGACCCTACTTGGTCATCATGGATGATGTGGGGAAGTAAGGGTCTCAATCTCAATGCATAAAGTTTGGCTAGGAGTTTTGCATCCGTGTTGAGGAGCAAGATAGGTCTAAAATTTTGTGGGTATGTTGGCAGTTTCCCTGGTTTGGGGAGGGTAATGATGTGTGCCAGCTGTATTTCCTCGGGGAGTGATTCTCCTCTTATTGCTTCAATGAAGACTGCTGCTAATTGAGGTGTCAGTATCTCCTGGAATTTGTTGTAGTAGGAGTTGGCGAAGCCATCTGGGCCTGGGGCCTTGCCTTTCGGCAGGGTTATTATTGTGGCGATAACCTCTTCTGGGGTGATAGGCTTGGCCAACGCTTCTTGTTAGTGGGTCGTTAGGGTGGGTAGGTCCAGTCTGTTTAAATATGTCGCTCTGTCCGAGTCCGTGGGGGTGCGTGTGGCTGGGTTGTGTTTGAGGTTGTAAAGAACTGAATAATATCTTGCAAATTCATTGCTAATATCAGTCTGTGTCATTGCTTTCCCTCCCCCTTTAGTGTTTAAACATGCAATTTGCTGTACCTGTTGCTGTTTTTTTAGTCTTAAGGCTAGCAGTTTACCCGCTCTGTTCCCCTGGGAGTAGTGGGTGGCTTTGAGTCTCCGCAGGTGGTACCCCACCTTGGTAAGCGCGTGTTGGCAGATTTGTGATCATATGTGGGAAATTTGCTCTCGTAGTATCGGGGTCGGGTGGACCTGATTTTGGGATTCTAGTGTATAAAGCTCTTTCTGACAGTTTAGTAATTGGGTGTACGATTTTTGTTTGAGGTAAGAGGCGCATTTTATAAGGATTCCTCTTGCAACGGCTTTATGGGCCTGCCACATCGTGTGGTGTGGGAGTGTGGGGCTTGTGTTTTCTATAAAATATTGGTGTAGTGAGGTAGACAGCTCGTCTGTGAAAGTCTGGTCTGATAGGAAGGTTTCGTTGAGCCTCCAAGGGCTCCTGTGTTTGAAATCATAGGTGTCTTTAAGGATCAGTTCTACTGGAACATGCAGTGGTGTATCCTGGTTTTGTGCTGCCCTAGGCAGGACAAAACTCAGGCACCCCCCCCCCGCGCCACCCCCACCCGCGCAACCGCCACCCAACCTTCCCCCCTGCTCCGCCTTCTAAATACACACACATTCACTGACAGATACGCATTCACTAGCTAACAGAAACACACAGTCACTAACAGACACACACTCACACACTCACTAACAGACACACACACTCACAGGCAAACACACACACACACTCACTCACAGGCAAACAGACACACACACACTAACACTAACATACATACACTAACACTAACATACATACACTAACACTAACCTACATACACACTAACACTAACAGACACACACTAACAGACACACACACTAACAGACACACACTAACAGACACACTAACATACACACACTAACAGACATCCACACACACTAACATAAACACACTAACACTAACATACACACTACACTAACATACACACTAACACACACACACTAACAGACACACTAACATACACACACTAACAGACATCCACACACACACACTAACATACACACACTAACACACACACACACTAACATACACACACTAACATACATACACTAACATACACACTAGCAGACATACACACACTCACTAGTGTTTTTTTTTTATTTTTTTATTTAACCCCCCCCAGCCTCCTTACCTTTGGTAATGCTGGGGGGTTCTTCCTCTCCCTGGGGTCCAGTGGCTGCAGGGCGGGCGGGCGGCCGCCGAGGGAGCACTTCCCCTGAGCGCTCTGCTCAGCTCCCTCGCGCGCCGCCAGCAGAGTGAGGCTGGGAGCCGGAATATGACGTCATCAACCCGGCTCCCAGCCTCACTCTGCTGGCGGCGCTCGAGGGAGCTGAGCAGAGCGCTCAGGGGAAGAGCTCCCTCGGCGGCCGCCCGCCCGCCCTGCAGCCACTGCCGCCCAGCGCCCAGAATGTCTGTTAGCCGCGAGGCTAACAAGACATTTGCCCTGGGCATTTGGGGGGCGGCGTTTTTTTCCGCCCCCTGAAAAATGCCGCCCAAGGCAAATGCCTTGTTTGCCTCGCGGCTAATACGCCCCTGGGAACATGGTCTGACCACACTATTTGTCCCACCCTGAAATCGATTATCTGACCCAGTGCTGCTCCTCCCATCAAAAACCCATCAATACTTGAGTAGGTATTATGGACTGTCGAGTGGTGCGTGTAGGCTGTATCCTCTGAATGCGAGACCCTCCAAACATAGTAATAATGGTGTAGTGTTAGTAACTTCACTAGGGCCGTGCATTGTCGTCTGAGCGGTTTATACCTGGGGCTTTTGCTAGAGAGTGTTGTGTCCAAAGCCGGGTTTAGGACATGGTTCAGGTCCCCGCAAATTATAGTTGTGCCTTGTTGGATACCAGAGACTTTGCTTATAATCATGTGTAGGAAATTTCTTCGGTTTGTGTTAGGTGCGTAAATATTTGCTATTGTGTAAAGGGCGTTGTTTATGCGTCCCACTATAATAACATACCTGCCCTCTCTTTCTGTGTCCACTAATATCGTTTCAAAGGCCACCTTTCGACTTATGAGGGTGGAGACCCCTTTAGATTTTGTTTGTGAGGTGGAGTGGTATTGGTAGGCATAACTGTCTGTCAGTATGTGGGGGTGGTTTGTCCCTCTGAAGTGGGTCTCCTGCAGGCATACGATGTCGGCTTCATTTTGCCGTATGTCCCTACCCAGGAGGTGCCTCTGCACTGGGAGGTTCAATCACATTATGGCTATAATTCTTTATGGTGTCATGTATGGGAAGTATCTGTATATATATAACAGTTGACCTTTAGTTTTTGGATGGGGCTACCTCTCCCAGCTCGGTCGAGCAAGGCAGCTTCGCTCCCGTGTACCCCATAGAGGCATAGTTATGTTTCCTGGATGTCCCATACCAGAGTCCAGCTCCAGTGCAGGAACCTCATCAGATTCAGTATGACAAATGATGACGGGTGTGCATGGGCGACCCACTAGGCCCTTGTGTAGGGGGTGGAAGGATAGGTAGGGGTGTGCAACAGGGTGAAAACAGTACATAACAACATACAAAAACTTTTCCAAACATACAAATATGTATTATCTTAGTTGCCAAGAATGTGGCTTGGCGCCTATAGGAGGTGCCTTGGGGGTCGGAGCTGAGAGCTTCAAGCTCGGATGGTGTAGCTTCCGTGAGGTGGGCCCTCGCTAACATGGTGGTTAATTAAGGTGACCCTAAAATGTTCAATTCGCATTCTCGTGTTCCGCTTAAGCTCGTCTATGGATAATGGCCCTCGTATGGGCTTTCAATAGTGCCATGTTCATGTTATTTACATATATATTACCCCTTCGTCTCCCACCCTAAGTGCTGCGATAAGTCAATTAAACAACCAGTGGGTATTAGTGCTCGGGCGTTTGCTGTACATTCTAACCTTTCCCCTTGCATTGCCCAGGTGTAAGGCTGTTTCCAAAGCCTCTAGTACTATTGTAAGGGTGTGTGCTGATAAGGCACTAGCCTGTAATCTTAAGTGTGCGGAAACCATGCATTACATTAATTTTGCGAACCCAGGAAAGGCTGTGGTTGTACCATAGTCCATGACTTATCAGCTATTTGCGGGTTTTCTTCCATGCTTGAGGTAATCTTCCTGCTGCTTGGGCCTCCGGTTGTTGTGCCGGTGGGTTGATTCCCCAGGCTTTTAGCGTTTGCAGTCCTTCTTCAGGTTGCAAATGGCGCTGAGGGTCCCATTTCTGTGTATCAGCAGCTTAGTTGGGTATCCCCATCTGTATGAAATGTTGTTGCTTCTGAGGAGTTCGGTGATGGCGCCAAAGGTTTTCCTCTTCTTGAGCGTCATTGCTGAGATGTCTGCGAAGACTTAGATTTTTTGGTAAGTGGCTGGTAAGTCTTTGTGCGTGCGGCTGGCTTTTATGATCGCCTCTTTGGCGTGATAGTAGTGCATTTTAAGGACACTATCTCTGAGCTTATCGGTGGGCAAATAGTGCAGTTTTGCCACTCTGTGGATACTGTTCATTAGCAGGACGTCTTGGGGCAAATCTGGGACTAGGAGGAGGAATAGTTCGGTGGCATATGCTGGTAAGTCTTGTGGGCCTATGTTCTCTGGAATATTCCTCAGACGCAGGTTAATCCGGCGCTCCCTATCTTTCTGGTCAGCCAATTTTGCCTCATAATCATTAATCCGGTCCCATGCGTCCTCCACTTTAGTCACTAGGCGGTTATGGGCCTCCACATGCTCCTCCATGTTTGACTCCAGCTCTAATGTGCGCGTTCCCAGCGCCTGGATATCTGTGCAGAGCTCTGTAAACGATCTCTGCAGTGTGTCCTGTAATTTTGATGCCATGCTGTCGAATATCACTTGTAGGCTTTCTAATGTAAGCATAAGGCCAGTTGGGTCTGGTGTTACCGCCTGATCACCGTCTGCATCGGCGCCATCTTGGGATTCCTCCAGCAGTTGCGCTCCCTTTGCCTGTCCTTGTTTGGTCCTGAAAAAGTGCAGCTTATCTTGTTTTTCGGATGCTCGCTTTCCCTTCTGGTGGGACATGATTGGGTAAGCCTGTTGTTTTTCCTGGGTTTCAGGGTCTTAAATGCTGTGCGAGGGCCTAATTTTTACAGAGCTAGCCAAACATGTGACCGCTCGCGTTCCGTTCCAGGCCACGCCCCCCATAGAGCAGTATTTTTTATCAAACCTTTTAAATTGCAGATATTAGATATGGTAAATATAACCAACAAAACCACAAGGATATTCTAACCTAAATATAAATCTTACAAAAAAAATATTTTCTGTAATTAGCTTTGATTTTTTTCTATTTTAAAATGTATAGAATCAATTTAGCAAATTCAACTGGCATATTCTTCAAAGCGATACAGATTTTTGGAACAATAATAATCAACCTGGTGTCTATGATAATAAGAAAGTTAAGAACATCTAATACATTCCACTTAAAAATTACTTTAAAACCTAGGATTATGGAGAAGCCAATTGTATCTGTCTTTTGCACCTGCAGGCAATGTAAGCCTGTCAATTTATACCAAGCACAATGTAATCTCCTGACAGTGTGAGCTTTGCACTGTCAGAATTCACAAATATAATAATTATCACAGTAGCAAAGTGTTTTAATGTCTTGACTGTCCATTTCTTTGCTCTACACTGACCAAAAAGTGATAAATTAGAGTTACAGTTTTCATTATTAATAGTATCAGATTAAACAGTCAAATACAATTCTACAAAATGCAAATAAACCAATCAGAAATAAATAAATATTTAGTTATTAGTTATTAATTCAATTCCAACTTGCTTTTTAGTTAATATAACCCAATGTATTAAACATGTGTCAGTTGCAAAGACATAGTTTAGAATTTTCCATATATTTTACTCGTAATATTATACAGGTAGAGTCACTAAGCAGCATTGACAAATATATGCTTCAAGCATATGGTTAGATAACACACATCAGGCAGTACATCTTACTTCTTGTCTTACCTATATCTTACTAAAGTAAAAATTCTAAGTGAGTTAAAATTTTAAGATCTGAGTAGCTGAACTGAAAATAAAGCAAATTTTTCCAGTTTGGTTATTTTGAGGTTAAATCTGAAATTCACTTTGCATTCTCACTTTATATAATAACACTGTTGGTCTCAATGCATAACTCCCAATTTAAAAACATAGAAACTGCTGCACAAGTTGGTATTCAGCATTTTTGCATTAAGTGATTTGCTTAGCGGAAATGGATGCTGTAACGGAGCTCCCTGTACCTCTGGCTGGGTACCTCCGCCAAGGACCGCTTCCTAGCTGGAACAGGGACAAACAGCAGCACTCTGGCCCTCAGTTGCCGTGGCTTGACTGGGGCCCTGGAACTGCTCCTTCCTGGAGCCGAATGGGGAATTAGCTTTAGTCCTTACAAGGACTTTCCCTGTTGAATCCCCTGCAAGCTGGAACAGCAGACACAGGGGTAAATCTTCTTTCCTTCCAATAACAGGATGACACACAGTTTTGGAGTGTAAGCTGGAATAGCTCTTTAATGGAGGCACACTGGCCTTTTATGCAAGTTTCCCAACAAGGGTGACACCCAGGTGGACCTTGTTGGGCACAGGGACACAAAGTTCCAAACCAATAACAACACATTTACAATGTAAGACACTCCCACACAAGGCAAACAATCCATCCCATCTGCTTGGGAGATAATTGAGTTAATTACTGTATCAACTTAATTATCTCCAAGCAGGAAAACCACACATTTCTAATAAGTCCCAAAAGTACCCCAAAACAGAACATATCCCCATAAAAGCCAAAGACCCTGATAGCCCCAGTCTGGGTGAACAACATATCCAAAAATCACCCAGATCGGTTCAGGGGTTCAGGAATTTCCTGGAAGTCATAGTTTTGACCGACCGCAAGCATGGCCCCTTGCCCAAAACAGTGACAGGGAAATCAGTGCTAACAGTCGGTCAACTTTGGTAGTCATTTACAGGTTTCCCTGCAGGGCCTATAGTCTGTGGGCAGGAGGCTGGCAAGCAGGCTTCTCCAGGAGCTCGTGGCAAACTCGGGTAAAATGGGGAGTTTGCCACAGATGCAATGCTAGCATCCTTTGTATACTTTCTTAAAACAGGCATAGGGTTTTTCAAGAAACATCATTGGAGAAGTATTTTTAATTAGTTTAAAGTGCTATTTTTTATTTTACACATACTCTGTAGGACATCTTGAATTGTATTAACCTTAAATAAAAAAATGTTTAACCAATATAATCAGTAATACATTTCCTAATAATTACTTTTTATAGCTCTCCTTAAGAATCCTTCCTCGTACCTACACAGAAAAAATGTATATCTCCAGCTGTTGTAGTATTATAATGTCTATAAATCCCAGGCTAGAAATGCACCATGGGAGTTATATTTCTGCAACAATAGAAACAGTGAAAAGGCTGTTTTTTCTTCTGAGAGTTAATTTATAGGGTAAAGATGTGATTGTACACCCTAGAGGCTTTAGTTTTTGCTGGTGAGAACGGTTTTAGCCTGATATTCTTGCCTAGCGAAAAATAAATCCTTTACTGTGCACACTCAATTTTTCTTATTTAATTCTTGCATGGAAGAAAATTTTTTTGCTATTGCTATTTAGTTTTAGAAAAATAACTCCCACATTGCTTGGCAAGATCTCTAGAGAAATCATTTCAAGTGACGAAATCATTCATATTTGCTTTACCTTCTTTCATAAAACCTACAAGCAGCAAAGAAATAGTTAAAATGTTCGTTAAAAAAATAACGAATCAGAATACTTATAGAAAGAACCTTAATGCAGCTAGACTCCTCCCAAATCCTCCTTCTTTGCTGATAGCCTCACATGTGAGTCTTTTCCAATTTATGCCCACTCCTTTTGAATAATTTTTCTATTTTTAGTGTTTTTTTCCAGTCTATTTTATTCCAGTTTACTTTCTTCTATAACCAATTCTTTGATAGTCTCCTATGCCTATGCCATTAGGTGGAATCGCTGCCACCTTTACTGGCGTTTGTGGCCTTTTCACACAACTTTCAACTTGCATCCCCTGCTTTTGTCATGTTGCTAGGATGTAATATATGCACCTTGGAGTCCATGGCTTGCATGTGGTGGTGCTTCGGAAACTCGGGGCTGTGCATCTTGAGTTCCTGTGTCCATCGTAATTTAATCCTTTCAGATAACCCTCAAGAATTAGACTCTGATGACTCACATCGCTCTTATCACAACAGTTACAGTAAATGACCATGGAAGGGTCACAGTTCATCTTCTGGTAAAGGCAAAGCACTGGCAAAATCCCCTAAACTATTGTTGTCTCCTAGTACACTTGAGGATATGGACCTTTTGAAGGCTCCACATCCTATAACTTGAGGTTTTAGGTGAGTATTGTGCAGGGTACTAAGATGAAGAATTTTATCCCCAGGACCAGGAAAGGCATAATATGTACTCTCAATATGTCAAGGAGACTATGTTTATGAAGCCCACCTGAGCTTCCCGCGACTCTAGTTTACCTTAACACCCTAAGGACACAGTTGGGCACCTATAAGGGCAATGTTTCTTCCCTCGGGAATCTTAATGGCTGCAGTACGTACTTGGAATTCCAACCAGCACATCACGCCTAAGATTTCAGAGAATTGACTGACATGAAATACCAATATAGTGATGTTTCAAATTAACTCTGAATTTTATTAGCATAACATATCAGTTTATATAGATGTATTATAACATGGTATTGCATTAATTTTCCATTACAATAATCAAAAAATAACTTGGACATTTGCAAACAGGATGCTCATTAACGCAAGAAAGCCATCATACGTAATTTGGAATTAGCACAACAGTAGCAAAATATTAAATGTAAAAGTCAGTTCCATGTTTATTTATTCTTTGTTCCCCAAAACATTGCCTGTACAGGAAACATCTACTTAAAAGTAATGTAGTACAAGGTCATTTGTGCAAGCTAAGATATATTTTAATACTGTCTTGATATAAATAAATATTAAAGCTTTAAGCCATAGACAACAAAATAGAGCCTGAATAAAAAATGGTGCCTGAATATAAAGGTCAGCTTACTACAAAATGGCGGGTGATTACAAAATGATGGGTGGTTAAATATTTAATTCCTAACAGCACCCATTCTTCCATCCTACAATTATTAGATACCCACGTTCCACAAAATGGGTCCCTGGCATATTGCAAAATCACTTAGAACGTGGCTCCGCAAACCTCAAGCTAAATTGAGAGCTGATTGCCCCTGTCCCACAATTCCCAAAAAGATGGCTAACACCCCTTAAGTGAGAAATGAAAAGATCCCTGTAAGGGCCTTAAAGCAACCCAAGACATGCTGCTCAAATATTCTTCATTATTGACGATGCTCAGGGGAATCTTTTGACATCTCTATGATACAAGAGTGGGCACAGAGGGGTCTTTCTCTTATGTTGCAATTTCCACAGAGTGTAAAGCTTTCCTATACAAAATTGATGTCAAACTGGCTGAACTGGGCTCTAAAGCCCAGTTCCGTTAAAGAACTCGACCCAGATGCAAATGATCTTTATTTGGTGACAAATTCACGAAAGACCTTAACAAACATGTCTGCTGCAGAGGGAGCCTCTCTCTGCAACATATTCCGATCACAGTATTTTTCCAGGCAGAGCTGGTCAGCAGTGAGGATGCTATGGCTAGAGATATTCAAATGATTGTTGCAAACAACTTGCAGAAACATTATGATTGGATGACTCAAAACAAGGTGCAGCAGCAACTAAAGAAAGTTAATATCAACAAATCTCTGGGGTCTTACAGTGTTCACCCACAAGTACGTAAGAAGCTTGTTTGAAGTTAGAAATAAATTAACTTCTGGTTTTGATCTGCCAGGATTATTTTCTTTCAGGAATTGTATCAGAGGATTGGAGGTAGGCAGATGTGGTTCCTGTATTCAAAAAAGGTTTTAAATCGTTACCTGGGAATTATTGACATGTGAACTTAACTACTGTGGTTGGAAAGTTATTTGAGGGTTATTAAGGAATAACATTCAGGAATTCAATGGGAACTACATTATTATTTCAAAAACTTAGCATGGTGTTATGAAACATAGGTAATGCATTCTACAAAGAAGTAAGTATATATCCACTGCTCTTACTTACTGCTGTAGAATGCAATTAAGAATGCAATTACGATAGCTGTATATATATATATATATACAGCTATATATATATATATATATATATATATATATATACAAAGAATGATAGGAGTTGCACTCCAGCTCTCCTTATTTATTGCCCGGTGCTCGGCTGCACAAATGTATAACTTTTAGAAAAGAGTCAGCACTCAAGGACTTTCAATGTGCTAAAAAAAGGATGCAAAAAAACCTTTTAATCCAGTTGTTCAAAGAGGTCAACGTTTCAGTCCATCGTCGTGGACTTTCATCAGGACATCACCACGACGATGGACTGAAACGTTGACCTCTTTGAACAACTGGATTAAAAGGTTTTTTTGCATCCTTTTTTTAGCACATTGAAAGTCCTTGAGTGCTGACTCTTTTCTAAAAGTTATATATATATATATATATATATATCTATCTATATATATATATAGATAGATATATATATTTATAGCTATAGATATATATATACCAGAGGCCTGAATGTACATATATATCTATATATATATATATAGATATATATGGCAATAATCACATAGGGAATGTGGGGGCCGGGACTCCCAGAGTAGTCCGATAGGCCCATGACAACTGATCTGCTACTCGGGACTCACAATCTCCTTCGAGACCCATTAGGCAACTTTCATTCATCAAGACCGGCTTTGACTCATGGCCTGGACAGTTTCAGTGGATCCTGAAATGCCTCAGGCTTTGTGGAAACAGCTAGAGTTCTTCTAAATGTGAATTTTTAATGGATATGAATTGCATGGATTTTATTTTTTTAGATATCCACTTAGATGGTTTTTCCAAATGCAAAAGTAATGTACAAGTAATTAAAATATAGAATCTAGTCAATGCCAAAATAACTCTCCAATGGGAATCTGCAAAATGCAGAACTACAAAAAAAAAGTAATACTGAAAAGAATTTGTATGTACAATAAATTCAAAAGTATCTCTTGCTGCTGACTGTGGAGGATTTCTTGGTCATTCTTGCTTTTTTTTTTTCCATAGAGCACCATGGATGCATTGGCTAAGTCATGCAGAATCATGTATAATGATCAGTGTCAAAAGTATTGTCATTACGGTAAGAAGAGTCACAGAAAATGCCAGAGCTACAGGCAACATGACAAAATGGATAGAAAAGTTATAAATCTGAAAGATGAGCATCCCAGATATTTACATGCACATGCAGCACAGACAACTTAAGCTGGATTGAGACTAATATATTGTATTTATTTTTAAGTTGGAATGGCACATTTTGTTTATTCCTATAGCATTATAAAGAGAATGCCATTTTAATAACATTGTGTAGTCTACAATTTTTATTTTGACTGGTTGCCTGTTCAGTAAATTGGAAGTAAATTGCACTCTCAATTTTATTTTTATCCGTACTTTGAATATATGATGCCTGGCATAGCTTTCTTTGTGTTTTTAAGCATGGACTTTTATGCAGTACTTTAGATTTTCCTAAATGAAGCATTTTGTGTAATGTGGTAGCATTATGTAGATTCTAGAAACTTCATGAATCTACCAGAAGTCCATATATGTGCTGGGATGGATGAGGATGTGACAAACACGCTTAGGTATCCTGTGACTGACCTTAAAACTCCTGGGTTATAGTGTTTGAAAAGGAGACAGATATGTGGCTACCTTGTAGTTAGTTTTCATTTTTCATTTGTCTTGACTGTTTACTGGCAATTCAGTGTTGTTGTTGTTTTTTTTTGCTTTTTTTTACTGTAATTAGTTGTTCAAGATGTCACAAGGGGAGCATATGACCTGATATGCTTGACTTCACTTGAACAACTGATCAAGCATGGCTTCGTTCCAAATCATTTTTTAATGCCCTACCCAATTTTAGGTGATCTATCAAGTTCGAAGCAATTGCTTGAGGTTGCTTTTACAAATGACTATTCTGTAGTTCCCCCTCATTCTGCCAAAACAGATCTGATGTATCAAGGCATGGGCTCCACAAGACACCTGAATGAGTATAACTGTGGTAGTTTTGAGGTGGGTCTCCATGGATTGGATTTGTTGTCCCAGCACATCTCTCAGATGCTTAATTGGATTGAGATCTGAGGATTTCGGAGGTGAAGGGAACACCTTGAACTCTTTGACATGTTCCTCAACCATTCCTGAACAATTTTTGCAGTGTTTTAAAGTGCAATATCCTGCTGAAAGAGGCCACTGCCATCAGGTATCACCATTGCCACAAAGCGGTGTACATGGTCTGCAATGATCTCAAGGTAGGTGGTATATGTCAAAGTAACATCCACATAACTTCCAGAGCCCAAGACTTCTCAACAGAACACTGCCTCTGCCTGCCCTGTCTTCTTCTCATCCTGCTGTCATCTCTCACTCAGGTAAATGATGCACACTCACCAAGCCATACACCTGCTCAAATAGCAAATGTTACTCATCAGATCAGGAAGCTTTCTTCAATTGCTTCATGGTCCAGTTCTAAAACTTATGTTCCCATTGAAGGCACTTTTGGTGGGTGACTGCGGTCATCATGGGCACTCTGACTGTTCTGCTGCTATGCAGACCCATATGCAGCAAACTGTGATGCACCTTGTGCATCTTGCTGCCATCACTCAGACAGGTAAATAATGCACACTCACCAAGCCATAAACCTGCTTAAATAGAAAATGTGATTCATCAGACAAGGCAACCTTCTTCTACTGCTTCATGGTCCAGTTCTGATGCTCACATCCCGATTGAAGTTGCTTTAGGTGGTAGACAGTGGTCATCATAGGTACTCTCTCCGGTCTACCACTATAAAGCCCCATATGTAGGAAAATGTGATGCAACTTGTGTTGACACCTTTCTTTTCACCCAATCATCTAGCCATCACTATTTGGCCCTTGTGAAGTTCACTCAAATCTTTTCGCTTTCCCATTTTGTATGCTTTGAACACATGAAATTCAATAACTGACTGTTCACTTGCTGCCTAATGTATCCCACTTCTTGACAGCTAAAATTTTAACAATATAATCAATGTTATTTACTTCACTTGTCAGTTGTTTTAATGCTGTGGCTATTCACTGTAATATCAAGCCTTTGCTAAATGCAGGTATATAAGCTTATCATAATAATTAAAACCAAAGTATTAAATACAACATATACTACCATTGATAATAATGCTGGATTATGGGTTTCATAGATCTGGATCTCAAAGTTGCTGTGGTTCTAATTCCAAAATATGAATGTGTGGTTCTGGCATGCTGAGAAGATCATGTGATAGATCTTTGTCTACAACCAGGCTTTGCAGCCATTTATAAATGACCCCAACCTGCATTTATAAACTGGACATTTCAAATATATAAAGTCCATCTTCAGAGAGACACAGAGGCACATTTTAGTTATAGGTCAAGCAAGGGCTGTGTACAATGGGCATTAAGCAGCCAGATTTGCAAATACCGTGCCAAATTCACCTTTCATGTGTTATGGAATGTATGTCCATGTTTCTCAGTCAGGGCAAGTGCTTATATGTGCCTCTCTGTCCACAAGTTATGAATATGGCTTGACAAAGACCCAGTCTTGGGTCTAAACATTGCAGTTCACCTCAAGTTCCAATAAACATGTATGAACTTATAGGAGTGTCTGGATCTTCTCTGTTACTGAAGAATATGGCACTGAGCACAAAAAAAAGTATTTTATCGAAAAACCCTTATACATGTATACATATATATCTATTCCACATATTGCATAATGTTTTGAAAGCACAGCACAAAAGAAAAAATATAATTATAGTAATAGTAATAATAAATACAGGACATTAATATTGTATTTAAATAATTCATAACATACTAAAGGTACAAATATGTGTGCTAAGACTGTTAATTTGTAAAAATATTATTTTATTGCAAACAAACATTGCAGTGCAGCCTTTATGATTAGAGCTTTGAGATTTACATGTAGAAATATAATAACCTGCTGAATACATTTTTTTTCCGAACTGAATTCTTATTTTCTAGTTTGAGCACATCTGACTCAGGCTTCGTTTTGCTGCAATTTCACGTTTATATTCACTTCATGAATCCAAGAAATGCTCAGGGAAGTAAGCCAAGAATACTAATAAAATTGATCAGCGCTTTTGTGATCCAGAGTCTGACACAGGAATCATATACTAATTTGCAATGTGACACAGTCTTACTCTGGGTATCTTTATATATTTAAAAAAAGGCTCATGTTAAACCATACTTTAACGCAACAACACACAGAGAAGCATTGAACATGTTTTGCCTCTGCATTAAGGTTCGTAAATAAGTAATAATAATATAACAAACATTCCTCTTTCTTGCAGTTTCTTGTTATATATTTATATTTATATTTACTATATGCACATACCATTGTTCACTGGGGGAGGCTACTATAGGCTAGATATGTGTATGTGCTTAATATTTATTGTGCATTCTTATTTCTCCTCTAGAATATTTTTTGCATAGATTCTTATAAAAATACAGCTTGTATGAAGTGGCCGTTCACTGATTCTATTATGCAGTATATTCATATTTGTAATTTCAGCAGCATTACTCTTAAATACTATATGTCTATATATAAATGTATTTGCAATTACATCATCTGCAATACATGACTCCAGAAAGACTTCCTCTACTTGGAATATAAATACACAAAAATAAGTCCTGGGCTCAGACTCTCGCGACTCCTTGGAAGAAGCAATGATCAAAGTACACATCAACCTCAATACATACAATAAAAACCAAAGAAAATAGTTACCTGTGTACCATCCCAAATCCCTATGCATATTTATATAAATAGAGATTTGTAGTTCAACTCCAATGGCGATTAGATGTAAGTCCACCTGCCATGTCAAGTCAAACCTCTTAGGTGGCTCCTACACTAACAATTCACCTTGCTTCATTGTTTCTATGTGTGTAGAATTGTAATATTAAATGCTGTACGTACTGAGATACTTAAAGGAACACTATAGGGTCAGGAACACAAACATGTATTCCTAACTCTATAATGTTGTTCTGGTGACTATAGTGTCCCTTTAATTGATGCAGCCAGAGGTGTAAAGCCCCCTTGGCAGCCTCATTAGTATGTCATTAGCTAGCCTGGAAAAAGAGTTCTGGGCTGACCAATGTAAATTCTTGGCATATTCCATGCACAGACACTTCACAGGATGCTCTCAATCTACCTTGTACCTTGTGCCAACACCAAATACCCATCTTATATCAATCCTATATAACTCTCCATCTACTTAGAGTGCCCTCTCTAATGCATGCTCTATGGATAACATCACAAAATCTCCTGCTGTCCATGATTTTTTTAATCTTGTATTTCCTACATTTATTGGTATTAACTAAAACCTGGCTATTTCTCACTGATACTCTTCATACTCAAATATCATCTATCTCTAGTTTCTCTGGTCCCTCTCTGACTATCCTTCACTCTGCCCTGGACAAACCCAAACCAGCACCACCCAAAACATACACCTCAAGGTGGGCACACTTCAAAACATGGCACACTAAGTCAACCCGCTAGTACACAAGTTCTCCCATTGACTTAAACCCGGCTGGAGGAAGTCTTGCACCGTATAAGACTTTCTCTATTACAAGATCATGCTAGGTTTTTACAGCACATACATTTTCTTTGCTAAATAATCATACTTTTCCTCACTCATTAGTACATACTTTTCAATCCCAGGAGTATTCATGATAACTTCAGCTCCAACCCCAACACTAGCCTTAGAGTTGATAACTTTACATGCTATTTTACTGACAAGATTAATCTGTTATGCAAAGACTACCCCCACCTTCATCTCTCTCTCTCTCTCTCTTTCTCTCTCATAATCAGACCCCTGGTTACTGAACAGGAGATGTCTGCACTTCTTCTGGGCTGCCCAGAGACCATACTGCCTATCTACAGTCCACAATAACTGCTGCCAGGCTTAATTTTCTTTCCCATCACTCGTTTCACAAACCACCACTCTGTCACTCGTTATATTGGCTTCCTGTGCTCCATAGAATTTAATTCAAAACTTTAACTTTACCCACAAAACTCTCAAAATCTTTACAGTATATTTCTACTCTAATTCATAGACACATTCCATCTTGGCCATTCCTCTCAGCCGGTGACCATCTCCTGTCCAATGAAAGTACTTGTACTGCTTACTTGCATTTGCAGGACTTCATACAGGCAGCTCCATTCCTATGGATCAGCTTCCCATCTCCCATCAGATACTCCCCTAGTCTTCAATCCTTTAAGAAGTCCCCTACAACCCATCTCTTCAGAATACCATATGACCTCCCAGGGTAACTGTCACTTCTTAAACCTCTCTCTTACACTCTTAACTTAACTAGTGGGTCCACACTCCCCTTCACTTTTACCTTCTAATTCAGCCACTGTTCCACCTTGTCATTATAATATTGTAACAAGAGAGAGGTTTGAGAAGTGACTGTCAAAAGTAAAGACAAATAAGTCAATGGGACCTGATGGAATACACCAAAAGCTATTAAAAGAGCTTAGTGGTGTACTAGCAAAACCATTAACAGATTTATTTAACCAATCATTGTTAACAGGAGTAGTCCCAGAAGATTGGAAGTTAGCGAATGTTGTGCCCATTTACAAGAAAGGTAATAGGGAGGAGTCGGGCAACTATAGGCCAGTAAGCCTTACTTCAGTAGTGGGGAAAGTGATGGAAACCATGTTAAAGGATAGGATTGATGAACATCTAAAAACACTTGGATTTCAAGATCAGAGACAACATGGGTTTACTTCAGGGAGATCATGCCAAACTAACCTTAATGTTTTTTTTTGATTGGGTAACTAAAATTATAGATCAGGGTGGTGCAGTAGACATTGCTTACCTAGATTTCAGAAAGGCTTTTGACACTGTTTCACATAGAAGGCTTATCAATAAACTGCAATCTTTAAGTTTGGATTCCAATATTGTTGAATGGGTAAGGCAGTGGCTGAGTAACAGGCAACGGAGGGTTGTAGTTAATGGAATATATTCGAAGCTTGGACTTGTCACCAATGGGGTACCTCAGGGATCTGTACTTGGACCCATTCTCTTTAATATTTTTATTAGTGATATTGCAGAAGGTCTTGATGGTAAGGTATGTCTTTTTGCTGATGATACTAAGATATGTAACAGGATTGATGTTCCAGGAGGGATAAGCCAAATGGCAAATGATTTAGGTAAACTAGAAAAATGGTCAGAATTGTGGCAATTGACATTTAATATGGATAAGTGCAAGATAATGCATCTTGGACGGAAAAACCCAAGGGCAGAGTACAGAATATTTGATAGAGTCCTAACCTCAACATGATGTAGGGGTGATTATTTCTGATGACTTAAAGGTAGGCAGACAATGTAATAGAGCAGCCGGAAATGCTAGCAGAATGCTTGGTTGTATAGGGAGAGGTATTAGCAATAGAAAGAGGGAAGTGCTCATGCCATTGTACAGAACACTGGTGAGACCTTACTTGGAGTATTGTACACAGTACTGGAGACCGTATCTTCAGAAGGATATTGATACCTTAGAGAGGGTTCAGAGAAGGGCTACTAAACTGGTTCATGGATTGCAGGATAAAACTTACCAGGAAAGATTACAAAATCTTAACATGTATAGCTTGGAGGAAAGACGAGACAGGGGGGATATGATAGAAACATTTAAATATATAAAAGGAATCAACACAGTAAAGGAGGAGACTATATTTAAAAGAAGAAAAACTACCACAACAAGAGGACATAGTCTTAAATTAGAGGGACAAATGTTTAAAAATAATATCAGGAAGTATTACTTTACTGAGAGGGTAGTGGATGCATGGAATAGCCTTCCAGCTGAAGTGGTAGAGGTTAACACAGTAAAGGAGTTTAAGCATGCGTGGGATAGGCATAAGGCTATCCTAACTATAAGATAAGGCTAGGGACTAATGAAAGTATTTAGAAAATTGGGCAGACTAGATCGGCCGAATGGTTCTTATTTGCCGTCACATTCTATGTTTCTATGTTTCTAAGTCAAAAAGTGTGGCTCAAGTTTTGGAAACCACCTTAACAAATACATACAAAAATTAAAATAAAAAGCTGGACAATCTAAATACAGCTAATGAAGATAAAACATAAAAACAGAATTCTTCTACCAGAACGGGCTGTTAAGTAGAAAACAAAAAATAAAATAAAAGCTCATGTAGAGATTAGTATAATATCCATCACACTTATATTGTTACCATTTTAAAATTAGTTACAAAAAAGCTCAACAAACAAAAAATGAACAAACAAACGAAAAAATATTTGTAAGCAAACTGTCTGGTGTGTTTTGTGCATTGTTGCATTTTCACAAAGGCTAACTGCACGTTGTCTGCCCAGGTATATTTAAAGAACAACAACAAAAAAGTTTTATTATTCTCTAAACACACCTCCACTGGGAGAACTTATATATAACCCTTATAAAAGAAGGCACACTTGCTGGCCACTGGGGCCCCAGCTTCAGGGTTAAATTGTTGCTAGATTATTTAATCTTTGTAGGAAAGAGTGCCAGGAGAATTCTGTTCCCATACAAACTAAGTCTCTCTAAGTATTTGGTTTGGAGTGTTCCTTAAATTTAAATTTTTTTATTTGTTAATTCATAAACATAATTTACACCATTATCCCCACAGGCTTAAGGGTATTTCACCTTTCAAACATGTATCTGTCAGTTATTAAAGGACCACTCTAGGCACCCAGACCACTTCAGCTTAATGAAGTGGTCTGGGTGTTAGGTCCAGCTAGGGTTAACCCATATTTTTTATAAACATAGCAGTTTCAGAGAAACTGCTATGTTTATAAATGGGTTAATCCAGCCCTCAAATCCTCTAGTGGCTGTCTCATTGACAGCCGCTAGAGGTGCTTGCGTGATTCTCACTGTGAAAATCACAGTGAGAACATGCAAGCATCCATAGGAAAGCATTGTAAATGCTTTCCTATGAGACCGGCTGAATGCGTGCGCAGCTCTTGCTGCACATGCGCATTCAGCCGAAAGGGAGGAGAGGAGAGAGCTCCCCGTCCGGCGCTGGAGAAAGGTAAGTTTTAACCCCTTTCCTCTCCCCAGAGCCCGGTGGGAGGGGGACCCTGAGGGTGGGGGCACCCTCAGGGCACTATAGTGCCAGGAAAACGAGTATGTTTTCCTGGCACTATAGTGGTCCTTTAAAGGGTTGATGTTGTGAAGAAAATGATATATAGTGCACTAGAAAAAATATGATAGAGCAAAAATGTTGTTTTGTTTTTCTGCTAGCTAGATAAAGTTTGCTTTCTATTAAAAATAAATTGTATTGCTTAATTCATCACATATTTTCTTTAAAACCAGCTATAACCAATAAAAAAAATACTATAACACACCAGAAAAAAGGCTTGTGCAATTATGATATAAAGCTAGCATCTGGCCTCCCGTTAGATGTTATTTGAAATAAATTATACACTGCTCATATTATTAATAGTCTTTTTTTTTCCCCAGGCATTATTTAATGTTTAATTAGCCTGAATAAAATGTGATGAATATGGCATACTAATTATAGGATCAAAATATATAGTTCTATAAAGGCGTTCATGGAAAATAGGTATTTATTTGTCATTAGAAGACACACAAGAACTACAAAGATAGGTTCATCTGTCAGAACATCTTCACAATAAATGAAAAATAAAAGGTGAATTTGCCCCTGAAAGAAGAATTTTATCACTTTAATTGACAAAATGGACTAGAACAATGGGGACCACAGAATAGTAAGGACTATCTTATTTCAATATGAAAACAAAAGCAATTATATAAAAAAATAGATAAATATTAAAAGATAAAATGAGAACCAACAAGGAAAATAACAGTGTAAAGAAGAATAGTAATTAGGTACAAATGGCAAGGTTTAATACCTATCATCATCCACAAAGATTATACTTGTAAGTCATGTCCAATGTCCAAATCATGTCCAATGCCCTACAAAATTTTATTCAGATGGCAAACAAATATATCCACAAAGAAAAGATTGAGACTGTTATAGGCCTTCACAAATAAACATATCAGAACACGCAACAAAAGCAAATAAATTGATATTTATAAAATAATCATAAAGCGTTTATCACTAAATTGCTTAAAAATTGGAAATACCTAAATCTGTCTTTTGATAATGTCACATGTTTAAATAGAAGTGACCATGTAAAACAGTGGATGGCATCCAAAACAGCATGAACATTGAAGTCAGTCTGTAATATTGAAGCAGCAAGCACAGGCCCACAAACATTAATATAAGAACAATAAAGAGTACTAGCTATAAGATTTGTTAGATGAATCAAATGTTTTTTTTGGGGCATTTTTATTTTTATATTTTGCACTTTCAGCACAATATCTTAACTGATAAAGTTTGTTGGAAAAAAAATAGAGCTCAGGAGTTTAGTCCTGAACGCGATGATGTCACCAATGAAAAGCTGTGAACGCAGAAGATGCGAACGTGGAAGGTGCAAATGCGGAAGTTGTCATTTGGAAGGCGGATAATTAATTCATTCGGGTATAAAAAAAACTGAATGCTTAAAATGTCCCAAACATGGATAAACGTGTCGAGCAAATCCAAAAGACAAACACAAGGACTCTGGTGAACTGAAATTGTGGTGAATGAACTATACCGAATGAACTGTGCCTTTCCAGCTGATTGCTATTGCTGCATAAGATCCTGAGACAGTATATGTGTGCTGGAGAAGGGACCCCCTGGTAGGCAATGCATAAATTGCACAAATTCTTTTGTGCAGATATCTTTGTGAGTGTTCATTTGTTTGTTTTAAAATTGTATTGTTGTATTTAATAGTACACCATTATATTTTTTTTCTAAGTTTTTCTTATTTTATGATCCACTTGATATATACTAATTCTGAGAGTACCCTGAACAGATTTGAAAGCCTTTTAAGGTAATACTGATATTTTACATTGTATTCTGCACATAATTGTGAATTTTCACAGTGCACAATCTTGCGCCAAAGACAATATGTTGGTTTATAGATTAAATATGAACAAGGGGACAAGTGATGGATCTGTCTCCAAGGGTTACCCTAGAGAACTGGTCTACACAACTGAGAAATAAGGTACCCGTATGAATAATTTGAAACTTAAAAATAATAACTCAAGATTTGATATACATAACATTAGATTTTATTATACCCTACTCACACTTGGGAAATAAAAATGAAACAAATATTGCAAAAAACAGATGGTGTATTCTAAAAGACATTATTTGTCAGGCATACTACACAAAACATTTTTAAATCATGCTTAATCTTAGGAATAAACTAATTAAGAATTTACACAACATAGCAACATGGTTACCAGACACACCCAAAGGACATTTTCTTTGAGGTAACTGAATTCAAAGCAATAATAATTTTGCAATTTAATAAGGCATTTTTTATGCATCTCTATATAGAAAAATATTTTCTTGATATTAATTACATATATATATAATGTAAAACATACAAATAAGTAGGAATGCAAAGAATCGGAGTGATACCTCCCAAGGTGTAAACAATAAAATGATAATACAACCTTGCTCAGAGAAATCATAGTCTGAGATATCTAATAAAAATACAGCCTGAACATAGTGTGATCAGTAAATACTGAGAGTAAGACACGCAATGTTATAAGGAAAACTCACAAGAGATAAAGGAATATCAGCCACAGCGTCCTAAGTCAGATAAGGAGTAAGGGTCTTCGATGTGTAGGAGTCTTCTGCAGATAAATATAAAAATGCAAAAAAAAATATTACAAATGCACTTACAAGATAAAAAGGTAAAAAGGCATATCTCCACTTCCTAGTGGACCTGGTATAGCAAATGGATGTAAGTTCCCAGCATTTGTATCTTACACGTTTCGTCCTGTGGACTTCTTCAGGGATATTCCTCCTGTTCTCGCCATCTTCGTTTAAATAGCCCGCTTGGTTTGAAGGAATGGTTGTCACCTGATGTCCATTTGCGTTGCGTGTGTGTCACACTGAAATGCATATAATTTCCGGATGTTTTCGGACATTTGCAATTCATGCAGAAGGGAGACGGAGAAGTGTTAGGTTGAGTGGGCAGAAGGTCAACTGTAATCTGTTCAAGGTCAAAAGTAAAGCTAATCTGTAATATAACCTTACATAAATTAATAAAATGTATTTGCTTGGGCAATGTAAATATCATATAAATATTAAAAGAATATTGGCAGAACTAATTGTTAAAGTCATTCCAACTGTAACAATGTCTCAAGGTATGAAAAGTTGTTAACTATAATCAACAGCAGTTTAATATCAGTTACATCACCAATATGACAGACAATATATGTAATATGGATGCAAACTGTATTTGATCATATTAAAAACATTCTTCTTGGTTTACACAGAAATCAATTTCTGCATTGTATAACAGTGCCATTTAAAAATGCTATCATTAACTTCAGCTCTACTGAAATAAAATCAATTTAATATTTTATAATTTGCGGTAGTTATGTCAATAATGATTTATCAGTAGGAGATTCATATATCTTTTATTCATATAAATAAGCTATACAGAGCAACAGTGAAAATGAGGAATAAGTATTGAATGTGTAAGAATTATCAACTATGTGAGAAATGCAATGCGAATATTAATAGTGGTACAAAAATAAAAAATGGAAAATAAAACAAAAGTGAAATAGCTATGGTGTGAATGGATAATAAATAATCAAAACCATGAGTGTAAGAAATGTAACATGAACATAGGTGTGCGCAAGGGGTGTGCCGGGTTTGCCTGGGCACACCCTAATCCCCGCGGCACGCCTGTGAATCCTGCAGGAACGGGTGGGAACGCCGTTCCCGCTGTTCCTGCAGGCACTCTGCCGCCCCCAAATGCCCTCCTCCTCCCCCCGTGTTCTCCCTGTCATTGGGGGGAGCAAGAGGTGATGGACACCCCCCCCCCAGTCGGGCGTCTATCTCCATACAATAAGCGGTGAGGGAGCTGTGTGCTCTCTGCTTCCTCTCGCCGCGCCATTTGCTGATGGCGGGAGCCGGAATATGACGTCATATTCCGTCTCCCAGCTACAGCAGACAGCCCGCGCGGCGAGAGGAAGCAGAGAGCACACAGCTCCCTCGCCGCTTGTTGTATGGAGATAGGCGCCCGACCCACTGGACCCCTGGGGGGGAGGCTGGGTGGACAATTTTTTACAAAAAAAATAATAATTTGTGAATGTGTGTGTGTGTGTGTGTCAGTGTCTGTGAGTGTGTGTGTGTGTCTGTGAATGTATGTGTGTGTGCCTGTGTGTCTGTGAATGTATGTGTGAGTGTATGTGTCTGTGTGTATGTGTGTGTGTCTGCGAGTGTGTGTCTGTAAGTGTGTGTGTGTGTCTGTGAATGTGTGTCTGTGAATGTATGTGTGTGTGTCTTTGAGTGTATGTGTCTGTAAGTGTGTATGTGTGTGTGTCTGTGAATGTATGTGTGTGTGTCTGTGAGTGTGTGTCTGTAAGTGTGTATGTGTGTGTGTCTGTGAATGTATGTATGTGTGTCTGTGAGTGTGTGTGTGTCTGTGAGTGTGTGTGTGTGCCTGTAATTGTGTGTGTATGTGTGTCTGTAAGTGTGTCTCTGAATATGTGTGTGTTTGTATGTGTGTGTGTCTGTGAATTTATGTGTGTGGGTCTGTGAGTGTGTGTGTGTCTGTGAGTGTGTGTGTGTGTCTGTGAATGTATGTGTTTGTGCCTGTAAGTGTGTGTATGTGTGTCTGTGAATGTATGTGTGTGTCTGTGAGTGTATGTGTCTGTAAGTGTATGTGTGTGTGCCTGTAAGTGTGTGTGTGAGTGTGTGTATGTGAATGTGTGTGTGTGTGTCTGTAAGTGTGTGTCTGAGTATGTGTGTGTATGTGTGTGTATGTGTGTGTACGCGTACGTACGTACGTACGTACGTACGTACGTACGTACGTACGTATGTATATATATATATATATATATATATATATATATACACACACAAGTGTATATTTTTTTTTGGGGGGGTGGGATCTCCGGATCTCCCCTGTCGGCTCAAGCAGAGCTGGCGCTATCTGAGTGCTGGCTCTGCTCTAAGCCTCCATGGGCCGGCAGGGAGATCAAAGATCTACCTCACCAGCCCACAGCAGCATGGAGGGAGGCAGGAGAGGACCCGGGGAGCTCTAGACAGAATCTCCGCCAGGTTATTCTCGCGAGATCTGAGCACACATATCACACTAACAGCACCCTCACACACACACAGCACCCTTACACACACAGCACCCTCACACAGCGCACTAACTGCACACACACACACAAACAGCAGTATATGTATGTTTGTATGTGTGTGTGTGTGTATATATATATATATATATGTATATATATATATATATATATATACATATATACATGCGGCATGTGTTTGTGCTTTAGGGGGCACACCCTAATGCAATAGTCTGCGCACGCCTATGAACATGAAGATGTGTACGGTTAATGTAAATTGTACGAAGATTTACTCAAATTCACGGATGGGAATGCATCAGTTGTCAGATGCTACTGTTGTTTGTTTTTCCTTTTTGTATTTAAGTATAGAAACTTTTTTTTGGGGGGAACATGAATTCCAAACAGTTTTGATACCCTCATAGTCTGTGATAGATGCACAAAAACAACAAAAGTATACATATGCTATGTTCTAAAATTATTTCATCACAGCCTCACCCCCCACCTCCCCTTTTCCTCCCCCAACCCCATCTACTTATTTGATGGATGGTTAATTTTATTAGTTTTAAAATATTTTAGAACTTTGTGATTACTTTTGATTACATCTGTATAGAGAAACATTTTCAAGATTCTCAGTTTAGTGGACTCTCTCTATCTCCTTGAAGCTGTATTACTGACTACATTATATAAATTAATCTCATATGTGCAGTTATTCAAGTAATGGCTGTTTTCCATCTCATAGCGTATACTCAACAGTACTTAATAACTCCAGACTTGGAATCTCATCAACTGTTTTTTTTTTCCTTAGAAAGTCCCTAGTGAGAGTTCAGATATATTTCACTAGCCATTTAAGCAATAGGTGGAATGCTGCTCCAGGCTGCCACTGTAACCAAAAAGGCAGAGCAAAATAAAATCACTATAGGGATCCCACTTAAGTTTAACTAGTTTAAACTTTTATGGGATTTTGCTTCATGCTGCCACTTTGAACAAAGAGTCGGAGCAGTTGAAAGTCACTTTAGGGGTTCTTTTTATGTAGACAATATATTTTTACATTATTATACATACTAACTCACTGTAAAGTTAAGCCAGATTTAAAATATAAAATCAACATTGTCTTGTTCTCTGCCCACCGTACTGTTTGTCATGTTTATTGTCTTGAATACTTTAAAATAACCAATTTTTTTTTTTTTTAAAGTGACATAAATAGTAAATGTACCTACCTTTGCCTTTTTAATTTGGTAGGTATACTTTAAACCTTTGAGCAATCGTCAAATATACTAATATGTGATCAAATCAAATGATTTCAAATGCCCCTGCGTGTAATTGATAAGGCTAGAGAGATAGGGGTAATAGTGAATACCGGTACTTCACTCTGTCAACTTGTGCAAATGCTAGTATGTGCTTTTACATCCCATTATCATAGTGAAATAAAAAGGACACTGTAGTCAGCAAAACAACTTTAGCTGAATAAATCAGTTTTGGTGTGCAGATCATGTCTCTGAAGTTTCACTGCTCACTGATCATGTCTCTGAAGTATAATTTCTTTACCACTTAGTAGTTAAATTACCTTTGTTTCTATCCATGCAGCACTAGCCACACCTCCCCTGGCTGTGACTGACACAGCCTGCATGAAAAAAAGTTTTTATTTTTAATCAGATGTTAACTTACTTTAAACATTTTTATATCCTTCTCCTTAAATTGAAGGTTAATCACAAACAAGAGGCTCCCGAAGTGTCTAAGAGGCTTTTACCAGACAAAATTTGCAATAAACAAGTGTAAACAGTAGATGTCTCTTCACATGAAGTGTGTAGGAAGGCTGTGCAAGTAACATGCAGGGCGGTATGACAAGGGTTGTGAAAACAAAGTCATTAAGTTAAAGTTGTTTTGTTGACTATAGAGTCCATTTGAGTATCTGCATTCTGCTGAGCACCTATGATATACTATATATTTCTAAGCCAATTAAAGAGAAACCTATAGCAACTGAAAACAAATCTGTATTGAGAATCCCTAAATCTTTTACAGAAGTGATCACAAACATATGGAGATCAGTGTAGGTCTTCGTCTGCAAGTCTTGTTTTGATCAGTGTGTCTGTCTGTAGAGTAAATTCAAAATTAGGAGAGATCTGTGATTAGAAGAGACTTAGGTTTAGTGAAAACACAAAAAGTTAGGGTAAAATATGGTTTAGGAGAGAATATTATAAAAAGGGATATTGATCCATGTGATAAAAATAAAATTTTGCCACCATATTTAATTACAATTAAAACACCATATTTAATATGTGATGCAATTTTGGTAACAGTTTTAAAGATGGCTGTAGTTGAAGTAGAAAAGATAGCTACAACATAATGAGGGATATGGAAAGCATTACTTATGAAGGAAGCCTAGAAAAGTAACATTTGTTTTCATTAATAAGATTGCATACCAGAGGGGATATGATAACACTATATACATATATGCACGGTCAGTGCAAACCTCTAGATGTGACCTGTTTGTTACGTGGAATATACAACTGTCAAGAGTTAATTCACTCAAAGTAAAGTGTTTTCATATACAACACCTACAATAAGAACGATAAAGATTTGGATAAATCTGACTGCCATTCTGGGGTCAATAAGGAATTTTTTTTCCTAGCTTGTTGCAAAATTGTGCTTCAAACTGTTTTTTTTTGCCTTCTTTTGGATCAACAGCAAAAAACAAATGTGAGGTAGGCTGAACTTGATGGATGCAAGTCTCTTTTCAGCTATGTAACTATGTAACTATGTAACTATGTAACTATTTCTCTACCCAAAAAGGTTGTCAAACTCTGTAGATATATTTTTTAAAAATGCCTAAATGTTTTGTTTTTGTGGAAAAACAGAATATTCAAGAATATGATTAACTTGTATGTTAACAGGTTGTTGATCCATGGAGAAATCTGATTGCAATTATGAAGTCAAAAAATATGTTTTCCCTTTTTGTTGCATAATTGGCAATTACTTCAGATTGGAGGGATTGCCTTCTTTTTGATCGACAGCATAAAAAATATGTGTTTTAAAGATTGAACTCAAATTACTATTGATTACTATGATTAGATTACTAATCAGAGATAGATAGTAAAAGCTAGAGGGGATTTACGGTAAGGTGAGAATCATTTGAGTTCATGAATGCAGGTACCATCTAACCCATATATTCCCTAATCCTTCTGAAATGCAATTATTACCACTTGGGGAGTACTGCTGTACCCTGAATCTTCATAGCCATGGGTACAGCAATATACTCCTACTATAGTAAATTATGTTTGACACAGTTCCATAATAGTGCCCGACTCTTTTTAAATGTCACTTAGGGTTATGAGTGAATTAGGCTTGGGGGAGACTTAGGTGTACAACAGGTGTTTTGCACAGCGTATTCAATTCAGCTACATTTTAAAGTGAAACATGTTTACTAAAATATTATTTTGTACTATAATTTTGTACTATAGTAGGTACAAGCTGATTAAATGGCCACATGAACAATTTCAAATAAAAACATTGTATTTTTTTGGAAAGTAAAGACATTGAATATGTAATATAATGGCTACTAAAATGCCAAAAACACAGATATGGATCCCTTAAATCAAACTGTCATTACTCTATGACAAAAAAAACATGTTCTGGGTTTGTATTTCTCTTAGTGTCAAGCAGCCTATCCAAGCATGCACATAGTGGTGTCCCTACTGGTGAATTCATGCATAGCAGACATTATTGTTCTGCCTTGGATACCAATGAGACACAATCTACTGATCTCAAAGTATTCTTACAATGTAATCAAAGGGGATACACAGCAACAGTCTGGGAACAGAATGGAGTTACTACCATAACATTGCAAAAACAAATTTAAAACATGTTCTTAGTATAATGTTATAGTTAAAATAATATTCAGTGTAGGTAACAGAAAAAAAAAGGCATTTGCAAACATTATTCATACATATTTTTGCTTTTTTGCTTTCTTTTACAATATGTGCAAATCTGACAAAAAATAGTTTTGATCACCATGCATAACTACATTTTAACTATTTGATGCATGCTACATCTCACAGGGTTACTTGTGAACATGAGAGTTGTCAGGGATTCAAAGTGAATTTTAAATTTCAGGCAAAGTAGCCAAACAGGATGCTTAGCTGAGTTTGAATTTTTTTCCAGTCCAGCTATTTTAACCTTAAATGTGAAATGAACTTTGAATTACCAACTATTCTCACTTTAATGAATAGCCCTATAAGTGATAAGTATGAGGTGCAAGATACAGAAGATGACTTATAGAGACAAAAAAGTGCTATTTGGGTACAAAATGCTAAATAAGGAACAATTACCATGGAAACCAATAGTATATCTCTCAACATTTAGCACTATGCACCCAGAGCAGCACATGTTTTCCTTAATAAATATCTCACAAAATTATCTATTTTAGGAGAAATAATGAATATTTTTTTCCAAATTTATCAGCTAAAACTCTGAATAATTGTTAAATTAATCTGTTTTATGATTCTAAAAGTGACAACTTTTAATAATCTTACTTTTATATAACCTAAATACAAAGACAAAGTAAAGTTGTTTTTTAGTCACCTCCTACAGTTATATTGTGATCAATTTTATGTCAGGTGTTTTAAATAGAATAACATATAAGTAATAATTATTATAAATACTATAGTGTAATACACATATATTAACCTATTATAAAATTTAAAATTTCTCCTAAAATCTACTTTAGTAATCATGTTCTGTGCTCCTGTTCTTGTTCTCAGACCTTGTGGGTTATTTTCCATATATTTATCGCAGAGAACAAAATTCTGCCTTGGTTCTAGCATAGGCTTGATAATCTCTAATCAACAATTGTATCAGACATTACCACATAATGTGAACAAGTGATTAGCTGATTTATTAATCATATTAATCATATTATAATGTTAAAGCCCCCTCAAGTGCTCATTGTTGTTAATTTAGAATACATATTTATTTATAGGCGAGATCATTATATTGTATTGTATATGTAAATTCTTTGGCCATTTGGTAATTAGTACTCAGTCAAATCTACCCATACAAGATAAGCATGTTAGTGTTATAAAAGATTGAACCTGGAAGAATGGGGGGAGAGTGAAAAATGGAAATACTTGAATTATATACACACATTTTTCTTTTAGATTTTGAAACTTACAGGGTCAAATATAGGGCTTTTCCCTTTTCTGTTTTTACACATTTAATTTTGCTAGATAGCAGCCCAGGAATGAACATTAACCCCATCATGGCATACTATTTGCAAAAGTAGACAACCCAGGGTATTCAAAATGGGGTACGTCCAGTCATTTTTAGTAGCCACTTAATCACAAACCCTGGCAAAATTTAGCGTTCATATTTCTTTTTTGCATTTTTCGCAAAAAAACTGCCCTTTTACCAATGATATTGTCAGCATTATATGTTTTACTGCTCTAAACCACTCATATTTGTGTTCAGCGATGTATCACGAATACAACAGTAACCCCATGTCAAGGTTTTATGGTGAACAAAGGAATTGATAAGTGCTCTCTATCCAACCTAAGAGCAGCTAGTTCAGCGATGTATCACGAATACAACAGTAACCCCGATTAAGAGGCCTTTATAAGCTCTATTTAAGGAGACTGGATGGATTAATCCCCGTCTATGGATTTCTTTGTGGTGGTTCAACACTGTGTGGTTCTCAAAAGGGTGAGGTTCATCATATGAAAAATATAAAGATATATACTAATGGTACAGTATGTAAGTTTATATTAAAAATTTATTTTATTTATTTATTATTTTTATATATACTTGCTTGTCTGTCTGGATCTTGAAGTCCCACAGGATCTTAGCCTGTCATTCTCAACTACCCTTTGTGGTATCTCCCATCTGGACTTGGTCCAATCCATATTCTGTGCAGATTTGTCGGTACACAATCCCAGCAACTTGGTTTTGTTTCTCTGTGTATGCTGTTCCTGCTAACATCTTGCATCCGGCTGCTAGGTGCTGAACTGTCTCAGAGGCCTCTTTGCACCGTCTGCATCTTGGGTCTTGCCTGGTGTGGTAGACTCCAGCTTCTATTGATTTGTTGCTGAGTGCCTGTTCATGTGCCTGTTCCTGCCTTTTTTCAACCACTGGTATGATTTTGTCATGTGAGCCACATCCACTATCTGCCGGTGGTACACCCCATGGAGAGGTTTGTCTTGCCAAGGAACCTCCTCTTTTTCTGCATCCTCTCTCTGTTGAAGTCTTAGGCATTCCCTTAGCAGTTCATCTTTGGGAGCCATCTTCGTGATATACTTGTGGATGCTCTGTGTTTCATCTAAGACTGTGGCCTTGACATTCATCAGGACCTAACCTCCTTCCTTCCGGCAGGTGTACAGTGTCTGGGTGCTGGATTGCGGGTGTAATCCTCCATTCATAGTGAGTAGTTTCCTGGTCTTTTTTTATTTTTTTTATATTCTTTATTTTTGTAGTGCTTAGGTTTACAATCACGAATGCAATGACAATTTACAATAATATAAATGTCGGGGCATAACAACCAACTGATTATGAAATGTCGATGGTACAGCACTTTTTATATTAGAGAAGAAAAGGTAAACAGGCTTAATTTACACATCTGAAGTTTGCGTGGAAGTGTAGGTAGAAGTGGACAGGCATGTAAAGCAGGTACATTGTGTGCAATTTGGAAAGCATGAATCACGTCATATATGCAAAATTTGTATAGAATAGAAGGTGTCACTGACGTAGCAACATATTTAAAGTGCACACATAGGGAAGGGGCTGAGCAATACAATGGCCTCATAGGTTTTAGCCTATTCCTCGACATGCTAAGTTGACTAAACACCTGAGTAAGAGGCTAAATGAGAAGTAGTGGTGAAAAAGCAATACAACATAACATAGTGTAAAATAATATATGCTAACTGCTAACTATGGGAAAAAAGGCCTGGATTATAATGGCAGGTAGATTCTTCTATTATTTAAGATATAGAGGAATTCAGCCTATGCCCATCGGATTGTATACTCTCCCCCGGCATGATGAAAAACCTAAGTCCCTCAAATCAGCTCCCCTTCAGCCCCAGACACTTGTACAGTACTGCACATTAATTTCACTGATCCAGTCGTCGATTGCAAACAGGACTTGGGCTCGAAGTCCACGTTCAGGCTGCTGACTGTTAGAGTAAGTGCCGTTTTTTAAGCCATGTGAGTTATGCATATGTCACTGTTAAGATTGAGGTCTCGGAAGGTGACGACCAACCATAGGACCAGGCCTTCTGTGAGTGTATGCCCTTTTGAGCACCTTCCTCTGTTTTCGTGTTGTCTCAGGGTCTCTCATGCTGGGCTGTGGTAATTTGCGGTATCCTGAAGGTCCAGGCTGAGCCCCATGCATCTCTGACAGCCTCTTCCTCCGATAGTTGAGTGTGCTCCACAGTTGTGACCAAAGGTGTTCAAAGGCATGGGCAATGCGATCCTCACACTGTGGCATGTTGCTCAGCTGCAGGTTTCACAGCAGCAGCCATCTTTGGGTGCTCGTAGCAAGGAGTCAGCTATGCGGGTCTTGCAGAGTCTGAGTTCTACAACTGTATTATCAATAAATATAAACTAGATATTATAGCAATAAACAGCTTATGAATTCATAAATGGAGATCATACTTTTTGTTCATTCAAGAATTCAAATTACTTTTTCTGAAATTGTAATTCGTGTCATCATGTAAGTGTAGTGAACATAATCTATTTATGCTAGGATACTTTCTAGCCAAACTGGAATCATTTCTGCAGATACATAACTGTACAGCTCGACCAAATAGTGAATTCTGTAGATATTTGTGCAATGTCCACACTGTACATCACATCTCAAACTATTATACAAAATGCCTGCCTTTAACACTTACACACATTGACTACAAGGGTATGATGGAGGGTATGTAGGGATCAAGGAACACTGCTTCACATCCATGGTGAACCATTTTTCTCTTGGTCAGGTTATTATTCCAGCTGGGTACCTGATGACCGGTAGGGCATATGTGTTGATGGCTTGGATCTTGTTCTTGCCATTGAGCTGGGACTTTCAGGACCTGTCTGATTCTTCGGAGGTACTTGGATGTTGCTATCCTCTTTGCCTCGTCCTCGTGGTTGTCATGCATTTGTGGTACTCCCAGGTACTTGTAGCTGTTCTCTACATCTTCTATTTTGCCTTCTGGAACTTCAACTCCTTCTGTCCTGATCATCTTCTCTCTTTTTGCTATCATCCGCCCACACGTCTCTGGTCCGTACGGCATTCTGATGTCCTTGCTGTATATCCTAGTTAGGAGTATCAGTGAGTCAATGTCCCACTCATTCTTGGCATACAGGTGGCTGATGGTGGCCCCACTCTTGAGCCTATATCCATATCCACTCTTCTTGATGATCTGGCTAAGGGGGTTGAGGCCTATGCAGAACAGCATTGGGGATAGCTGATCACCTTGGTATATGCCACATTTGACGTTCACTTGAGTTATTGTCCTGGAATTGGCTTCTAGTGTTGTTTTCCACTTGCCCATCAAGTTCTTGATGAAGGCTCTTATTGGTTTGCTGACCTTGTAGAGAGCCAAGCATTCCAGTATCCATGTGTGTGGCATTGTGTCATAGGCTTTCTTGTAGTCAATCCAGGCCATGCACAGATTGGTCTGTCTGATCTTAGAATCTTTTGTGTCTGCTTGGTCTACTAGTAGTTGGTGTTTTGATCCTCTGGTGTTGTTTCCAATACCCTTCTGAGTATTGCTCATATATTGGCTCATTTGCCCTTGGATCTTGGAGGCCACGATGCCTGACAGAAGTTTCCATGTTGTGGGGAGCCATCTTATTTTTTGGAAGTTGGATGGTGTTGTTCCCTTGTGAGGTATTGTTCTTCCTTATGTTAGCCAGTCAGGGGGGAGGAGCCTGTTGCAAGTAGCTGGTTCATTTGTGCTACTAGGCGTTCATGCAGCACTGTTAACTTCTTTATCCAGTAGTTGTGGATCATACCAGGTCCTGGGGCTGACCAACTTTTCATTTCTGCTGCTCTCTGTTGGATATCTTCGACTGTGATGGTGACTGGTTCCTGTTCTGGCAGCATGCAGTGAACTGCTTTCAGGTCTAGTAGATGGATCTTGGTGTTATGAGATGCTTCTTTTTCCTAGATATTTTTCCAGTAGTGTTCAGTCTCTGCTCTGCGTGGGTCTTGCTAGGAGATGCGGTGGTTACCCTGTAGCTTGGATGGTTCTTTTGGTAAAGAGGGCATTGATTCTCTTAGCCTCTGCTTCTCTGGTGTATCTGCAGATTCCAGGTGGGACATTTGAGATCGCTGTCCAAAGAGTGCAGTTTTAGGAAAAACTAAGATACTCAGAATTCTCAGACTCCCAGGCCTCTGGTATAAGTATACCAAGAATGAGGAATAAACATATTACATATGTGCAATTTGTTTAGTTTCGAATGTACATTCATACGAATTTCATGCCATTCGGACATTCGGATGGTTACGAATGTATGAAGTGCCGAAGTCCCAAACTGCCGAAGTTCCAAAGTGACAAAGTTCGCTTGTTCAGAAGTGCAGAAGCGCCGAAGTGCCGAAGTGGTTCAGATTTCTGAAATGTGGCAAAAGAAGAGAGAGGGAGGGAAAATTATGTGAATAATGACAGGAATCCTGACCAATAAGCAAATTCCTTTTGGGCAATGTAATGTTTGCTTGCCCAATACGGTTTCACTATTCCCTGTCCAATTAAATGAGCAATAGACATGTGCAATTTGTTTCGTTCCGAACATACATTCGTCTGAATTTCATGCCATTCGGACATTCGGATGCTTATGAATGTCCAAAGCGCCAAAGTTCCAAAGTGACGACTTTAGCAATTCTGAAGTGCTGAATCAAACCGAATGCCATTGGTCCAAATGGCCGAAGCAGACAATTCTTTTTACTTTCTTGAATTTCCGAATTTAACCAAACCAAATTTTTTGCCCATGCACATCCCTAAACCATACAACACAGGAGGGGTGAGAAAATCTATTATTTTTTTATCATAACCTGTTAAAAACTTTTTTTTACTTTACTTGCAGCTTTTTGAGACTGACTGGCATTTTTGAAGACAATGCTGCTCTAAGAGTAAGTTACCTTTCTTCTGTTGAAGTTTATAATCTATGCCTTATGCTGATGAAATTGACAATAAATGTGTAAATGAAAGAATATACTTATACTGAACATCACAGTGTCCTGAAATAGATGTCCTAATAGTGCTCCAGGCATCTTGCAATTCTGCACAATCTAGGTACTGCGAGATGTTACTTTCTAACTAGAAGGCATGTACAGTGACTTCTTGTTAGGGACCAGGTACCAAACAGAGACAGAACGTAGATGCAAAACACCTTTATTAATAAATAGCAAAAATGAAATAAACCAAAAGCAACGTCCAGGAGGCAAGCAGGGGTCAGGCACCAAAGCGGGTAGTCAGACGAGCTGGAATCAGGAAAATGGAGAACAGCGGAGTCAGGAACAAGGCCAGAAGTCAGGAACTAGGAATTCACAGGAAACAGGAAGTCTTCTGGGAAACAGGAGACCATGCAAGGGCAAGGAGGTACTGGGACTTTCTGCTTAAATAGGCTGCAGTGATTAGCAGCAGGACTGGTTACTAACAACTAGGTGAGTAACCATGACAACATTAATGAAGGAGCTGATCATTAAAATCAGCTGAATAGCTCAGACAAAGAGAAAGAAAGGGTTTCTATTTAAAACAACAAAGAAACCATCTGACACTTCTGTCATCTATGTTTTGAGACTTTACCATTACGATGAGAGGGAGTTAAAGTCTCTGAAGGTCAGAATATGTATAGCGGAATAACTTTTCATCTATATATTTGCCAGCTATTTGACTTATACAACATATAAGTGAAGTTTCATTGTCAATGAAATGACATGATGCATTTCAGCTGCTATCTTATTTTATAGTATCATCTTTATTTTAGTTTTATTTTAAGTCTATATGTTACTGTGTATTATTTATCTATAACAAATATGTTTGACAAGTTCAATAAAAAGCCCAACCTATAACTTGTTTGCATATTTTCAGTCCTACTTTGCATATAAATGGATTTTCTACTGTAGTATAAGTCAAAATGCTCTGACAAAACATTTATTTAACTAATAATGTTTGTTCAGAGTGATTATCTTCATGAAACAATACACAACAGAGGGATAGATTCAATAAAATACCTTTATTTTAAATTTGTTTTGCTAGAATTAAATGATTACTGAGGAAAAATGTTTGGAAAAGATAAAAAAAGAAGACAGATTCTTATAGTTATTAATAGCTTGCTAATTAGTCTAATGAAATTTCAACCATGAACCTTTTTATTCAGTGGGATAAAGATGCAATTCATTTTTTATTTTAACAAAAAATAACATACAATACAAAAACAGTATAAAACTGGACAAAAACCAGACACATTAACACAATAATTACTCTCCAAGATATAAAGTTATTATTGCTTTTCTTCTTGACCTTCTCCATAATCATCCATTTTACATTCCATATTAAATATATTGTCTCTTTCCCCCCCTTTTTTTCTTTTTTTCTTTTCTGTATTCCTCCTCTTCATTTCATAGTATCTAATTTTGTTATTAATTTGTAGCATGTGTTCATAACCATAATTTATTATATTAAAAAAAATTGTAAGAGGCATTGGAGAAAGCAAGGAGAATTGCTTATCTATGCTGTATACCATGTGCTTATTTAACATAAGAAACTTAAGCATCCCCAATGCTTCAAACGAAAACCCTTGCTATCTACTGTCTGTAATAAATAAAAGACAACACACTGTGCCGAGAAATCCCAATGAAAAAAAATAAGAACTAAGGGTGAGTAAATAATACCAATGAGGTATATATTCTCTACTTTTTCCTTACTTTTATACCTAATTTTCCTCATCGTTCTATTCTTAAGTTAAGAGGGTTATGCTATCGTAACTTGTTCATCACTATTTTTTAATTCTTGGTATTTAATCATCTCCCACAAAGGAGTATCTGAAGGTTTCCAGTGGCTGGTCTATTTAGCTTAAATGGGTTTAAATATATGGATCACTTTCTTTTTATTTCCTTCTCCCCTCTCTCTACCTCTCTTCCCCCATTCCCATCTCCCCTCTTCCCTCTCTCCTCTTTAAATATATTGTAATAAGTATACGTAGAGGAACTTATTATCTCACACAAATTTCAACATGGGAAACTAGTAGCTCAAACACATGTATACACATTCTTCTACCCATGCCCTAATGTGTTATATCATAATCATATTATTAATTATTATGCTCTCTCACCTCTTCTCCCATCCCTCAGGGAGAGTAAAATATAAGATCTGTTATATCTTGTGCTTATATTATCAACAATATTCATTTGAACCTCTTATATATTTATATTTCCTCTTCCAATATCTATCATAGAAATTGACTAATGAAAATCATACACTGAATAAAAGATGAGATGGGGAGAAAAAAATAATTAAAAAAATAATAAAAAATAAATAAAAATAATAATAGATAAATTAAGATCCATTATTAATTGAGCATAGTAATTCTCATTTGATTCCTATTTTTATAACCCATTTCTCCAATTGTTCTATTTTTGAAATAAGGTAATTTTTCTGTCTAAAAGTTTCCATCTCGATTTTACAATGGTTCAGAACCTGATGCTTTATTATCTCCCAAGGGAGATATCAGAGAGTTTCCAGTATCTTGCTAATGTTGCTTTAGTCTCTGTAAGAATATGTATCACTAATTCTTTTTAATTTATTGGAATTATAGGCCATCCAAGATGTAGCACCTTCGATCTGCAAGTAAAATCTAGGTCTACCTCTATCTCCTCTTTACAACATTTTGCTACTGTATTCCATTATTGGCCACCAAATATGGACATAATCTGCCTAGAAGCGACATCTCCAATATGTGTGTTGTATGGATAGATACATTTTTACAAATTTAGTAGGTACATAGTACCATCTGTTAATAATCTTGTACTCACTTCACTTAAATTTAGATAATGTATTGCCTTAGTTACAGCATTATTTGCACTGGCCCACTCCTTTCTTGTAATAGAAATCTGTAGATCTTTTTCCCATGACATTAAGGCTGGGAATGCAAGGATTATTTTACATAGATTATAGAGTTTAGCACATTTTGATACCAGACTTTTATGGTTTTTAGAATTGATTATATTCATAAAGAGTTGTAATCCCTCAGATGGTTCCAAAACCTTATGTTTATTTAAAAAATGCTTTATCCTCAAATATGAGAAATTCTCTCTATAAGGAAGAAAAAATAATTGCCTAATTTCCTCAAAAGGCATAATCTGGTTCTGTTGCGTTATCTGGTCTATTCTATTATTACCATTAGCCATCCAAGTTTTTATGTTTAGATGTTCTATATTAGCTGTCAAGATACTCATTGGTAGGTCATTAATAATTTCATCTGGTCTCTTTTTCCAATTTTTCCAATGCAGTAATAAATTATTCATAATTGAACCTATATTTATTTTATTTCTCTTTTGTATTCTCCAAAATAGAGCTAGTAAGTCTGGAACTTCCAGTCTTGTAGCTTCTATTTTTGCCCAAGCTTCCTCTGTAGAGCTCTCTTTCAGAGTTACAGTATAATTAAACTTGCCAATGAGAATGTCTCGTATATCTCTGTAATGTCTGGTATGCCCATCCTTCCTATTTTTGAGTTCAAGTTTAATATTTTTTTATTCAACCTAGGTTTTTTTTTCAGCCATATAAACTTATTGAAGGCTGTCTGGATCATCGTAAGCCATGATTTCGGCATTTTGAGAGGTAACATACGGAATATATAACTCCATTTAGACATTAAATAGGATTTGACAACATTCATCCTGCCCATCCCTAATATCTCTGCGGTTCTTAAATCTTTAAGTTGTTTATTTATTTGTTTTATCAGAGGAATGATGTTAGTCTCCATGATCTTATTTGGATTTCTTGGAATTTTTATACCTAGATATTGCATATATTTTTTTGCCCAAGCAAAATTATATTTAGTCCTAATCTTCGCTTTCTCTTCCTTACTTAGATTTTTTGCTAGTATGATTGTTTTATCTACATTCAACTTAAAATTTGAATACTGTCCAAATTCAGTTATGACCTTCAACAATTCTTCCAGTGATGTTTCGAGATCTGAAATGGTGATTAGGACAGCGTCCACATAAAGTGATATTTTATATTTTTCTTCACCTATTCTAACTCCTTTAATCTTTAGGTTCTCCCTAATTTCACAGGCCAGGGGTTCAATACATAGCAAATAAAGCAATAGCGAGAGAGGACACCCCTGTCTCGTACTGTTGCCTATTTTGAACCAGTCGGATATCATACCTCTTCCTATGGTTCTGGCCATTGGGCGAGCATATAAGGCCATAACGGCATCCATTACCCATCCTTCAAACCCAAAAACGTTTATAGATGCTTTCAGGAAATCCCATCTGACCCTGTTGAAGGCCTTCTCTGCGTCCAACGACAGGGCCAGAAATGGTACCCCAGAATCATGTACGCTATCTAAAATGTTAACTATTGTTCTCACGCTATTACTAGAGTATCTACCTTTAATAAACCCAACCTGGTCTTTAAGGATCAGGTATGGTAGTACGTTTTGCATCCTATTTGCTAAGATACCTGCGCATATCTTTATATCGGAATTTAGCAATGAGATGGGCCGATAAGTCCTTACATGATCTGTTGATTTATCTGGCTTATATATAGGGATAATATTTGCGTATAACATCTCTTCAGGGATGACCTTTTCCTCAAAGATATTATTAAACAGATTTTTAAGATGAACCACCAAATCATCCTTGAACTGTTTTATAGAATAAATTTGGGTAGCCACCTGGGCCTGAGGTTTTATTGTTTTTAACATATCTATTGCCTTCTTTTGCTTTATTTTGGAGAAGGGTTTATTGATAAAATTTACTTGTTCTATCGATAGTTGTTTCATCTTTTTATTTTTAAAGTATGCTTCTGGATTGTCTAATTGATCAGGCAAATTATATAACTCTTGGTAAAAAGAATTGAATGCTTTGCCAATATTTCTGAAGTTAATTGTTGCCCTTCTTCAGTAATAGTTTTCTGTACCACTGTGGCCATTCTGTTAACCTTAACTTTATTTGTAAGCATTTTAATTGCCGGATTGCCTCTGTAATACCATTCTATTCTTAAACATTCTAGTTTTTAGAGGTTTGCTGCAGTAATATTTCATTAATTCTATCCTTTATTTTTACTATTTCTTACTTATTTTATGGAGAGGTTATTCTTATTAGATCTTGTTATATCATACAGAGAAATGCATAAATATGTCAAAGAGGAGTCTCTATTCTTATTTCTGATTGTACCCATTTTAATAAGATGCCCCCTTAAGACTGCCTTATAGGTACACCATACCAGTACATCTGATGTACCTTTGTTTTTATTATCTTCATATAAGCATTTTGTTAATTCTATTATATTCTCTATTTCTTGAGATTTTTTTAGTAGGCGATCCTTTAACCTTCAGCGATTCCTTACTTTGTTATCTGGGCTTATAGTAAGGTCCAGTATAACTGAGTTGTGGTCTGACCATGTAACCTCCATAAGTCATATTTATGTACTAGAAGTTTGAACTGATTTGACATTTTTTTTGCTTTTGTTATCTTGAAGGACCCCTCCCAATGAATTTCTATTCAGCATTCCATCCATAATGCAATTAAAATCTTCCCCTATGAGGACCTTTCCTTTTTTGATGTTATCTATTTTATTTAGTACCCTTTGTATAAAACAAATGGGATTGACATTAGGTGCATATAGGTTAGCTATTGTAAACTCTTAATTTTGTATTTTACATATTATGATAATATATCTTCCATTTTTGTCTATATCCTGGTATGTTATCTGTATATCTAAATCATTAGATACAAGAAGGGCAGCCCCACATTTCTTTTTATCTTCTAACGAAGAGCATATTTTGATATTAAAGCAATTTGTAGAAAAGCATTTTATGTCTTTCTTTATCCAGTGGGTCTCTTGCAGCAATATCATTTTTGCTCCCTCTCTTTTAATATAATCCATAGATCGTTTATGTGGGTTATTTAAGCCCTGTACATTAAGCATCAGGACCAGTGAGTAGCAACATATACAGTTTTCTCGGCACAATCAACAAAAAAATAGACATAAACTATACATCAATTAAAAACATGTAACCTCATGTACAAAACACATGAGACACCCCGTCTCCAACCTCCCTTGTTGGGGACCGAGTTCCACATCCTATTCCCTCTGATATGGAAACCAAACTCCATCTAATGTGGAGTTACTTGAGGATTAATCCCCGCCTCAGACCAGCAGGCTACAATTTGACTAGATCCGGGAGAGGATATTAAAAGGTAGAGTGAAGAAGGGGAAAAGAAAAAGAGAGAAAAAAAACAACCAAAAAAAAAAGAAAAATTAAATATAGTAATAAAAAAAAAAAAAAAAATATATATATATATATATATATATATATATTTAAAATAGTCAAACCTCTATAATCCATTATATTCTCTTAATATTAAATTATCTAAGTAATGTATCATCATTTTTTTTATTTCTCACTGTTCTCCACCTTTATCTACTTTGCAAAGTGAGCATATATTAAACTATCTTAGTATATAAAATTATGTACCTTTTTCTTCTTTTCAAAGTTAATTGTTCTATAAGTATTTTATCTTCTCCTTCTTAATCTGTGTCTATTATTGTGTTAGGCCTTTTTTATTTCCCGTTCTCTTGTGTATGTATCTTTTTCTACTTTAGTGTACAATATTTCCCCTACTACACAGGAGTATATGACCAATCTTACTGTGCCAAAAAACAAACAAACAAACAAACAAAAAAACACATAGTGTAATCTCAACTGTCCAACTATCTTAGTATACAATTTTCCTTTTTTTCTGCCCTTTTTCCTCTCCAGCTCATTCTTTTTTACAAGGGAATTATCTATTATAATTATATCCTCTAATTTTAATCAATTTAGTATTGGTGTGTAATACTTATACTTTTTATATTTATATATGATCCCCCACTCCCCTATCTCATATATATTACATTCTCTATTTTATTGTCAAAGGTTTGCAGAAAGGAAAAAAAAATGTTTAAAATAAATTACTTTACTGCTTCCCTACTTTCTAAACTTCCCTTTCTCCACTCTCCCCCATCTATTAATCAGTTTATTTACCTCGCCTCTCTTGATTGCTATTCCTTATTTTAAAGCCCTCTCTTGTATCCAAATATTTGCAGATCCTGCATTTTCAAAAAATACAACTTTTCCTTCATATACCACTATCAATCTCGATGGAAAGCCACAGTAATATTTAACGTTATTTTTCCTTAATATTTCAGTCACTGATGCAAAGGAACGTCTTTTTTTCCTAGTTTCATATGATAAGTCTGGGAACACCTTAATATTTGTAAATTCTTCTTTCTTGCTTTGTTGTCTTGATGCTTTTCTTATTTCCTTCTTGAAAAGGAGTTGCAACACACCATTACATCTCTTGGAATTTCCATAGCCAATTTTCTTGGCTTCGGGATTCTATGTTGGCTTTCTAGGAATTTGGATTTCTCATCCATCTGGATCCCCAGCTCCAACAAGTAAGATTTTTCAAAAACCTCCAATTTTTCTTGGTTTTTACTTTCTGGTATATTTCTTATCTGCAAATTTGTTTGCCTGGATCGACCTTCCAAGTTAATGATCTTTAACTCTAATTCTTGAATTTTCTGTTGTAGTTTTCCCTGATTTTCTTGTTGTTCTTTAACCACAAATTCTGTGTGTTCCACTTTTTCTTCAACCAGTGTGATCTTTTGACCGATTTCCTTTATCTCTTTTTTTAAGTCAGAGCTATTATTCATGATCTCTTGTTTTATAGCAAGTAATTGTTGGTCAATGCGACATTTAACCCCTTAGTGACCAGACCTTTTTTAAATTTTCTTAACCTTAAGGACCAGGGCTCTTTTTACATTTTGGCAGTGTTTGTGTTTAGCTGTAATTTTCCTCTTACTCATTTACTGTACCAACACATATTATATACTGTTTTTCTCGCCTTTAAATGGTCTTTCTAAAGATACTATTTTTTCATCATATCGTATAATTTACTATAAAAATATTGATAAAATATAATGAACAAATTTATAAGAAACACACTTTTTCAAACTTTGACCCCCAAAATCTGTTACGCATCTACAACTGCCAAAAAATACACATGCTAAATAGTTTCTAGATTTTGTCCTGAGTTTAGAAATACCCAATGTTAACATGTTCTTATTTTTTTTGGAAAGTTATACGGCCATAAGTACAAGAAGCACTTTACTATTTCCAAACCATTTTTTTTCAAAATGAACGCAAGTTACATTGTAACACTGATATCTGTCAGGAATCGCTGAATAACCCTTCACATGTCTATCTTTTTTAAAAGAAGTCAACCTAAGTGTGACAGATCCATCTGTATAGACTGGGATTGCTGGTTCGTCTATTTTGCCTTGTTCGTGGAATTACCTGTTCGTATGCCCCTGTTCAGTGAATTGACTTTTTCGCCGAACAAAACTATCGAACGGATGGCCACCCAGAAGAGAAGTGTGCTGCTGGTTAACCTCTTGATCCCAATTAGAACGTTGTGGTTAACCGCAGACACTTCTCAATTAAAACCAAATACAGGGTGGTCGTCGTTCATATGTCGACCATGAGGCGGCAGCCATTTTAAACCATGCGAAAGACCAGCGATGCTCGGCAGTGATTTCATGGAACTGAAAACGGACACTATTTCTGCCGAACACCGCTGAAGCCGCCGACCTCCCTTCTCAATCGACAAAAGGATGCGAACACCGGTCGTTCGGGAGGTTTAAACACATGAATGGACTTACCCCAGATAGCCTTCCCATGGATTTATTTATTATTTACCGAAAGACTGTAATAGACTTTGACTCCATGGCGATTAAACTATGCGTATGGGATCTGAGCGCTATTCACCAATAATATGCACTCAGATCCAGACTATCTGGGGATACGTGATACGAATGGGTAGCATTCGACAAATGCAAAGTTATAGATTTTTATATGTTTTTCTGTGTTGAATTTAAAATGGTGATTTATCTCTGTCCTGGAGATAATTGAATTAATTCTCAATTATCTCCAGGGCAGAGAGGAGGTAATACTATTGCATTGTGGTAATGTTCTGTGTCAGTGGGTCCTGACCTGCCATATGTCACAGTCTCCCATTTGGTCCCTTAGGGGAGTGTCCACTAAGTGGGAGACCTGCATAAATACGGGCAGGTAGCCCACAGTGAAGCCAGTTCTTGTTTTACCCTCAATGCGGAGCTTGGTCTCTTTATTGGAGGGATTTATTACCGACGACTAGAGACTGCTGGATGGAAATATTAGCCGCTTGGGAGATATATGCGTTTGGCTACTATTGGCGATTTGTGAGTTTGGAGCTCGTGGAGTGGAGTGCCCGTACGGATCCCATTCGTGAGTTTACCGTGTTCCCCGGCTTGCGGTTCGCATGATTGTACCTGATACGCATGCAGCCTATGTTATTGCGAGAAGGGAGCATTCACTAAATGGCGGTTTGTACATTTAATGTTGAGGGTACCGTAACACTAAGGTATTAAACTTGGGGCATTTTGACTCTTTTCATGCAACCATTGTACCACCAATCTATGCCAAATTTAAAAATAAATTAATAATTGGTGATTTTTTTGAAACACATAGCAATTTAAGAATACATGTACTGAGAACTTTAAGGGTGACTGCCAAAGAACACCCCAATATGTGGCAACCCAATATTGGCAACATCTCCTAAATACAGCGATACCACACATGTATAGGTGTCGGGTTTTGTTGGGGCTAAAAGACCTTATTTGGAGGGTGCACATTCCAGTTTTCCAACTTGGAATTTTCACAGCTGGTCATCATGCACCAATGTCCTATTTGGGACATTTTTGAAGCTGGCCAATGTAATTTACTCCCATCAAACCATATATTTTTGAAAAGTAGACAACCCAGGGAATTCAATATAGGCTATGTCCAGTCTTTTTTAGTAGCCACTTAGTCACTGGTTAGCATTTATATTTGTTTTTGTGTTAAAAATGCAAAAAAAAAATTATGACGATTTGCAATACGTTGGGTTTTCTTCTATTGCAAATGGTATGCCAGCATGGGGGTAATTCTCATTCCTAGACTACCATACGCTCTCAAAGGCAACATAACCAATCTGGCAAATTTCTATGTGAAAAAATGGCCATATATTTGACCCTGTAACTTTCACAGACACTATATAACCTGTACATGGGGGTTACTGCTATACTCAAGAGACTTCTATGAACACAAATATTAGTGTTTCAAAACAGTAAAACGTATTACAACAACAATATCACCAGTGAAAGTGCCGTTTGTGTGTGAAAAATGCCAAAAAACTCACTTTCAGTGACAATATCATTGCTGTGATATGTTTTACTGTTCTGAAACAGTAACATTTGTGTTAAGCGAAGTCTACAAAGTAAAACAGTAACCCCATTTACAGGTTTTAGGGTGTCTTGGAAAGTTACAGGGTTAAATATAGTGCTGGCAAATTAAATTCTCTGGACTTTCGGCCTGGGTTGTCAGGCCGGTCCCCAAATTGCAATCAATAAAATTACTTGATTATATAAAAATATAACATAAATATGCATGTAGAATTAAAATAAATATATACATTATTATATATTTGAAGTCTAGGTGTATATTTATGAAATTATTTATGTAATTATGTATATGGACATATGTATATTTCGTATTATTTTAATTTATTTATGTATACATAGATATATACATATAATTTCATTCTAAGTGTATTTTTATATAAAAATCCAATTATTATTCCATATATTTCTAGCTGTTAGAAATGCATAGTATCCCATTGACACATGGTTGCGATTTCCACCTTTACCTGGATGCTTACACTTCTACAAGATATTAAAGCATGGGAATGTATGTCTCACAGAAGTAATCACACTTTAACCTCTCACCACAAAATATCGGGCTGGTCAGATGCCTTGGAAGAGAGTACGGAGGTTGGGAGTTGAGCATGGATACCCAACAACAATCAACCAACAAAAAATGTATTGCATTGTTTTTTATTGTAATACTTTTCACCTTTTTTTCCCAATACATTTTTTTCAACAAATAACTATTACTCTCTACCTTGCACCAAATAATTGGTACATGTACTATTGTGATATAAACTCTCATAAACTGCACCTAACCAATATTTGTAAATTAATTTATGATTTTATGGTGGGCTTAATACTGTGATGTAATCATAATGCTGCATTCTCTTGAAAACATAAAAAGTAGAAAAAATATATATATGGTTATATATGGTATTCCTTATTCTACTCTTTTTCAAACAAGAACAAAAAGAACCAGTAGGAATAGAGCTTGAAAGAACTGTTAAAATAGTGTGATATGCCTTTAGAACAATTCGGTTGTATTCATTTAATGTAATTATAAATGGAGCTCCAATGTTCCTCCCCTAATGTTTTTTGTTTCTGCTGTCAACGAGAGAATATAAGCTGCTTCCTTTAGTTCATTGAAAGTATTTGTTGTATGGAAATATATTTGTGCACATGACAGCAGTTATGTTTTAGCACTATTTCAAAACAGTGTCTGAAACAGTAACAAAGGAACAAAAACAGCAGGCATGACAAAACTAGATTAATAAAAAATGGTCAAATACTATGATTCTGTGTCTTTTGTTTTGAGAAATCTGGTGGCATTTTTTTGGGAAAAACAGCTTCCTAAAAATACTAATGGAAAGTAAAAATGCCCCCTTACAGACCTTCAATTTTCCTCCTTGCTCTACATGACAGTCATGACATTTGTGTTTGTATCAAATATATGATATCTAAAACTTTGTATCTCTGTTTCTGTAAAGGCTGTACATAAATGGAAAATGACAGCAGTATATATTTTATTTTTAGATATTGCCTAACAGTAATTTAAATTGATATTTTATCATAGTCATACATAGTCATACATGCTAGCTGGATCTTATGGTCATATAACTTATGTAAAAATACGTGTTTGGCCATACAGAATAGTGGAAAATAAGCAGGTACATTGTTCATTTTCCCTGCTATTTTGTCAATGTAATATGACACTACTGTATCCATAACTGTGTATACAGCACCCTATAACAGACACAGAAGGAAAATGGGGTTCATGCCTATCCCTATGAGCATCTTAATTACCTTTCATATACAAAATATATGGAAATACTAATACTGACCAAAAGTAAAATCATACTTCCATGTGGAATCATTGCATATGCTTTTCCTTCACAAACAAACATTTTCTAATGTTTGTGTACGGGTTTGTATTTTTTCCTTTTTCCTGTAAACTATATATAAAAATGTGTGTGCCTTACCCAACTAACAAGCCTGGTGAAGGGTCCTTAGTGTCCTGAAAACTTGCAAATATTTTCCTTTTCATTATCCAATAAAGGTATCACTTATAACAATTTGTTTTATATTTTATTGTCACATAAAATTAGTAAAAGGCTGACATAAATAATGTGTATTGTGGTATACTGGTAAGCAAGTCCTCTATTTTGTAGTAACCTAACCCTCTATGTTTAAAGATATCCTATAGACACCCAGAGCATTTTGAAAAAATATTTTAAAAAAAGGGGAGGTAAAAAAATGTTCCAATCAAAAATTTTCAATCAAAGGGGTAAAATATCTCACATGCAGAAGTACCCTTCTTAAAGTATGGTGCAGAGAGATGTTATTCTTAAGCTCAGAAGATACGATTTGGCTGCAATTTGCTCAAGTGTTCATGACATATGGAGAGTTAAAGGGTAGAAAAAACAGTGTAACATATACAAATAATAGACAGGGTAAGATGGTTATATTAAACTCACATCTGTTAGAGCTTGGCCAGCTCTAGCGTGTTTTGGGTACAGCAGTACAATCCCCACTTCTAGGATATGGTGTGAGTGTCCTCTGTGTAGTAAGGAACCAGAACTAGAGGAGAAGGGAATAAAAAGGCAACAATAGTGCTCTCAATACAATACATAGGAATAATAAAAAGTAATAAAAATATACTCACAAAGATAGAGCTGGCTCACTGCTCTATGATAACAGCGTTGGTGGTATAATCCCCACCTAGGATTCTTTGGAGTAGGAGATAAGATATATAAATGCCAGGTTGTATGTAAGAATAAAAAAAAAATGTAAAATTAAAAGGATAATTGGTACAAAAGGTTAAATTCAGTGACCAAAAAATCTTAAATGATTAAAATCCAAACAGTTAACATCCATAACGCGTTAACCAGATAACCAGCTCAATTAGGTAAAATGCTCTGGGTTAATACAAATAAAAACACACAAATAAGTCAGCACTAATAAACTCTACTCCAGGGCTGCCCAACAGGTAGATTCCCAGATGTTGTAGAACTACAACTCCCATGATGCTTTCTCATTCTAAATGAATTCTAAAGGCATGCAATGCATCATGGGAGTTGTAGTTCCACAACATCTGTGGATCTACCTGTTGGGCAGCCTTGGAGTAGAGTTTATTAGCGCTGACTTATTTGTGTGTTTTTATCAACCCAGAGCATTTTACCTAATTGAGCTGGTCTGATGGCAGTGGCCCTGTCCCCCTTAGCCATACAATGTTTTAGAGTTTCCTATCGGGAGGGCCTAACACACAAGTGAGACTCAGGGAACATACACACTAGATGACTCTGTCAGATAACTTCAGAGAAATCAAACGAATAAAGGGTTATGATAATTTTTATATTCTGGGGGGGGGGGGAAGCTCCTAGATCTTGTCAAGATTAATATGATCATTGTTAAAGATATCGAAGACTGACAAATACATAGACATGATTGATAAGACCATTGTTATTGATCTGGACCTTTGGCGTGATCTTGGCAAAACAAGTGTAACTCATGAAGTAATGCGTAATTATTTGCCAAAGTTGTGATCATGGCAGTCATGTGACCCTTATGTAAATTAACAAAATAAAATGTAATACCAATTTAAGAAATTTTAATGGAAACAAAAGTACTGTTTTGTAGCAATTCCAGAAGAAAGAGTGTATTCTAGAATTGCTATACAAATAGATAAATATTGATTTGTGTTGCCAGAATATGATTTAGCTGGGGAGTGGTAATTTAAAGCACATGTGACTATTATGTTTTTCACTGCATGCCAATTTGTATTCCATTTTGGCAGCATATACAACAAATTAATATTTATCTATTTTGAATTCATTTTGAATTTATTTTCTCTGGAGTTATTACTAAGCAGCTGCACTAACAAAATATAGCATTGCATTAACATCTACCATTAAAGCAAATTCTCTATTTACAGTTCTCATGATGTACATAAAATAACAATTATTACCGTTTTACTGTGTCGTGTTTATGCAAATATTTAAATATGATAAAGAATATTTGTGACACTTGAATTGCATAATTTTAATGAAACACTTTATTTATTTAGTTTTGATATTTATATAATGCCAACATATTCTACAGCACTTTACAAAATTATAAGAGGGGGAAATTAAGCAATAAATGAGACAGATACAAAATGTAACAGGAACACTAGGTTGATGAGGGCCCTGCTGAAACGCGCGTACAGTCTAGAGGAGGTGGAGTATAAAACACAATAGGGCAGGCTTTGAGTGGGATAGCAACCAAACAAGGTGTGAGTGAAGGAGAACTGAAGAAGAGAGAGGAGTGCATGCGACAGGTATGTGAGATAGAGATTACTCTTGGAGGCCCTAAGCTTTCCTGAAGAGATGGGTTTTGAGGGACTTTTTAACCAATTGACATCTGGGGAGAGTCTGATTGAGGTAGGCAGGCTGTTCCCGAGGGAAGGAGCCACCCATGAGAAGTCCTGCAAGTGCAAGTTAGCAGTATGGGTACGAGCACCAAACAAAAGAAGGTTACCAGCATTGCTGAGAGACCGAGAAAAGGCATACCTGTGAATCAGTGAAGAGATATAACAGGGGCTAGAGTTGTTCAGTGTTTTATAGGTATAGGTTAGTATTTTGAATTGACTCCTATAGGATACAGGAAGCCAATGTAAGAACTGACAGAGGGGCGAGGTGTGAGAGAAGCACCTGGAGAGGAATATCGTCCTGGCTGCTGCATTCCTATGGCAGGACAGTGCGGTTTCTGGGAAGACCAGCTAGGAGAGAATTACAATAATCAATACAAGAAAACTACCAGGGATATTCACTAAAGTAAGAATTGCTTGGAATTTTAAGTGAATTCTTAGTGAAATTCAAATATAGGCCAAGATAGATGCTTTAGAAAACATTTCCAAGTCAATTTTGTGTTAATTTTGGCTATATCAACCACAGTCCCAGAGTCCTCAAATAAATAAAAACATGGCATTATACCATCAATTATTCTGTTCTCAACTGAGAAATATCATCAAAGCAACGCTAAGATAATAATGTGTATTCTACAATCAAAGGCATCAATGTTTCTGAAAGCAGAAAATAAATTATATCACTTATCTGTAATAAATAAGTAGAGATGCATGCAGGGTAATCCACTAAAGTTTAGGAGCTCAGTCTGTGGAGAGCCCTCTCAGGTCTAAGAGGGATTAACTTTTTTGTGTCGTGTTTAAAAAAGAAAAATAAAATTGTAGTTTTTTGTGATTAGGCTTTTTTATTTTAAAGAGTTGTGCTGCAGGATGATAAATATTTTAGGGGTTGAAGATAAAAGTGTGTGAAAAAGAAGACTTCAGGTGGGTGAGTGTAATTTCCACTTTACAGGTATTAGTTAGTTATTATGGTGGGGACATTTATTTTTATTTGGGGGAGTTAGGCGATTGTGGACAACTAGCCACCTGGCACTATTTAGGAGGGTGGACAATAGCATATCCAACCCCATTTTTTAATTAATTAGAGGCCCACACTTTTTATGGGTGGAGGCTTGTTGGGGAATGCCAGATCATCTCTTTGAATAATAATATATTAATATATTAATTTTAGAGCCATATGGTTTTTCACCCCCATTTATTTTATTAAAAATCCTGCCTCCTGAATGGTGACTGGGTGAGTGAATAGTGATCTTTCCTACCCAATGCCCATGGGTGGGTGCATGAGGTGGACTATGTCCGCCCCCATTATTTTACAGACCCCATCCATTTGTTACCATTCTAATTTTGCTAGTAAGAGCTAGTCAGCTACCACGTATTTAACCTGAACATTGTCAATGGTTATTTTATTATTTGCCTACTAGATGTTAGCAATGCCAGTGGGCAAATAGTACTTATTGGCATCAGTAAATATGAAAATTAACATTATGTTTGGGATTTAGTCATTTTCACCGCATTTTGTCCATCTGGTGTATAGTGTACAACTGTGACAGACCCATCCGTATGAACTAGAATTGCTGTGTTTGTCTGTTTGCCGTTTGTATGAATTTCCCCATTCGTATGCCTTGTTTAAGGGAATGTATTTTTTTGTCGAACGGAAATACCGAACGGACGGCCACCCAGAAGAGAAGTGTGCTGCTGGTTAACTTTTTGATCCCAATTAGAACGTTGCGGTTAACCACAGACACTTCTCAATTAAAACCGAATACAGGGTGTTCGTCGTTCGTATGTCGACCACGAGGCGGCGGCCATTTCAACCATGCGAAAGACCAGCGGTGTTCGACGGTTGTTTCATGGAACTAAAAACGGACACTTTTTCAACCGAACACCGTTGAAGCCGTCGACCTCCCTTCTCAATCGACAGAAGTATGCAAACACCGGCCGTTCGAGAGGTTTAAAGGCACGAATGGACTTACCCAAGATAGCCTTCCCATGGAGTCAATCGCATACCGAAGAACTGTAATAGACTTTGACTCCATGGCGATTGAGCTATGTGTGTGGGATCTGAGTGCTATTCGCCAATAATATGCACTCAGATCCAGGCTATCTGGGGATGTGTTATACGAATGTAATACGTTCGGCAGTTATAAAGTTATGTATTTTTATGTGTTTTGTGACTTGTATTTAAAATGGCCATTTGCCTCTGCTCAGGGAGATAATTTAATTACTTCTCAATTATCTCCCGAGCAGAGGGGAGGAAACTGTGATGCATGCTGGGAATATTGTGGGGTTGTACGTCTAAAATGTCCCATGTCCTTCTGCTATTCCAGTCTCCCATTTGGTCCCCTAGGGGAGTGTCCACCAAGTGGGAGACCTGCATAAATACAGGCAGGTAGCCCACAGTAAACTCAGTTCGTGTTTTACCCTCAAAGTGGAGCTTGGTCTCGTTATTGGGGGGATTTTATTACCGGCGACTAGAGACTGCTCATTGGAATTATTTGCCGCTTGGAAGATATTGGTCGTTCGATTAATATTGGCAGTTCGTGTATTTGGAGCTCGTGAAGGGAAGGAGCCGTACTGGTACCGTTCGGGAGGTTGGAGTGTTCCCTGGCTGGCGGTTCGCATGGTTATACTGCATACGCTACCAGACCACATTATTGCGAACGGGGAGCATTCACTAAACGGTGGTTTGTACATTTATTACTGTATGTACCGTAACAACAACCATGGTTATTGTTTCAATATTCAAACTTGCATTAATCAAGGAAAAGAGATAGAGGGAAAATGAGCTGGAGGGTGGGGAGAATGAGCACCAGTGTTAGTTATACAAGTGAAAGTGAGGTACTGAGGTAAAACTGGGGTGCAAGCAAACCTCTGAATAGTCCCAAAGAGTCAGAGAAGCATTGGTCATTATACTAATGTAAGGAAATGGCGGAAGTAGTACTTGCAAGGGAAGCTCCTGCCAAAGGTGGATATTATTCTGGCTCAAGAAGATACCCTCTTCAAAATAGTTACAGCAGCAATGAGGAATGCATGGATGGAATTAGAGAAGATAGTAAATGCTACTAGGCCCTAGGGTGTCACGGAGGATTGAAAGCATGATCAAAAAGTGCTGCAAATATTGTAAAAAAATCTTAGGCAAATAGGTTGATATTGGAATCAGGCTTTATTATTGCATTTTGAGTTCAGTTCAGTTTTAGGACAATCTAAGCACATTCATTTTGACCTATTTATTATCATGAGGTTCATCTATAAACTGAAATTACTAATCTAATGCCTCTGTTGAATATGCTTGCTAGGCCCTCCACAATTTAAGGTACTCACAGAACCCTATAATGCAACATAGAAGGGTCCTGCTAGATAGAAGGGCAATTAAATTACTTTAATAGGATCACATTTACTGAGTTATATACATACTGATATCCTCTGCATTTTATAGTATGCATTTGAATCTTAATAGAATCTCAACCTCCTCTTACTTTGGGAAAAAGCATATCTAGAATGTCATTCTCCCATTATTGATACAGCAATGGAGATATATAGTCAGGAGATATATTAGTTACATTTTCATGGTAAATGTATGACGTTATTTTTGCTTTCTATATCACATTCATACATTAAAAAGTGTATAGATAGTAATATAATTATAAAGCATTTTGCAGATGTTGCTATGCTTTTGTTTATTAAACACCATTGGATTGGAAAAGTTGCTGTAATTTCAGCTATGAGCCATTAGTTTTTATCAGTCTATAGACAGGATTCAAATGGCTTATTAAATCTTTTTCTTTCCAATTACTTGAAAAGAAGAAAATGTCATAATGAAATGACAATCTAATATACTTATTTCAGAATTATTGTATGAACAAGTATGGTTTTAATGACATGTTGTATTGTTTTATATAAAAAGGTTGTACATTGCATTTTTGCAATTTTTGTCTCCTTAAATAATAATCCAGTTACAATACTTTGCTGGAACAAAAATTACAGGTTTATTTATTGAGACTAAGCTCAGTAAAATCCAACATTTTCTAAAATCTGAGTCCCATTTATTCTGTTTCAGATACATAATCAATTGAACCTGAATATTTTTGTCTCTTGTAGTATATGGTAGAACAGAAATACTCTAATGTTTTGCAACTTGTGTAAGGCAAAAAAAATAAATGGTTTGGTCGAGTCGATTTGCCTGAAATATATTTAGAAGTGTTAATTTCATGGTGTTTCTGTTGAGACAAATTTTAACCTTGGAATCATTTCCGTAAGATGATTTGGGCAAAACAAAATGGTACACAAATTAGCTAATCCTTGTACAGCAAAATATATACGTGATATAAATAATATATAAATATATACACCTAAATAGTGGAAGCATGGGCTGCACTCACGGTCTTCTCATGCAAAAATCCTTTATTTCATATAATAAAAAAATCAACGTTTCGGTCCACGCAGGGACCTTCCTCAGGATAAAGTGACAATTACACAGTGAAATGAACTTGAATATATACTCATTTGTATTATAAAAAAGTGACTTACACCAGGTGTGTAGCAGTAAAACTGGAGTTCTTCCCCTGTGACTGCGTATGTGCAAGAACATCACTACCCCAATGTAGACCCGCGGCCCATGTGTGATAACGTCACCATTACCACGGTGACTCTATCAACAACACCATGGTTTCCGTCTAGGATCAAACAGACAGACAGAACCTCATAGTGAATAACCTGAAAGAGTGTGTGAAATGAGATACAAACACATTGTTAGAAAGAGTTCAATGCCCTGAATATGGAGAATAACCGAATAGAGGCTTTTTACATTCATAGTCATCAGCACTGTTGGTGAAGCCATGAGGCAAGTACTCACACATTCTAGATCTTATAATGGTCCACCCATTGAGTTTACACTCCAATTACTTGATTTGGCACTGTCTAATAATTACTTCAGGTTTGAAGATGATTGGTTTATGCAGATAGCAGGTACATCGATGGGGGCAGCTATGGCCTCCATGTATGCTAATTTATATATGTATATATATGAAACAACACATATTCTGCCATGTTATGGTGACAAGATTTTGAGATTCTTTAGATTTATCGACTATTTATTAATCATTTGGAGAGGCACCATGCAAGAAGCACAACAGATGGTCAATAATCTGAACAAACTAGACAGCCTGATCCATTTTACATTGGAAATTAGTACCGATAAGGTACATTTCCTGGATTTACAAATTTAGATTGAAGATGGGACTATACAGTATTCATTATACACGAAACCAACAGATCGCAATACTATTCTGCATGCACAGAGCGCACACCCAGAATGGCTGAAGGCTTCACTACCCAAAGCACAGTTCTTAAGAACTATACACAACAACTCAAATGAGGGAATAAGGGAAGAACAACTACAACAAATGAAAATAAAATTCATAAACCGAGGCTACAGTAATAAGCAGTTGGAAATCGCTCTACAACAGGCAAGAGAACATACTCCAAAAAACCCTGTTCATTTACAGAATCGTTTGATTTGTCCTATAACATATAATGATGCATCTATAAAATTATAAAATATTGTTAAAAGGAACTGGAACATGTTAGCACAAGATCTGACACTCCCAACAACATTTAAACAAAAACCATTGGTATGCTATAAACGCAAGAGAAACCTCCGTGATATATTGGTCAAGACGGACCCAACACAGAGTTATGGGCGGACAGACACGACACAACAACTTGGCAGTATTAGGTGCATTGGCTGCGTAACGTGTAGCCATATGGTACCGTCACGGACATTCAACCATCCTCATACTAATAAGAAATTTTACATCAATTATACTATTACTTGCAAAACTCTGTTTGTTATATACAAACTCAACTGTCCTTGTGTCCTAACGTATATAGGCAAAACGGAGACGCCCTTATGTGAGCGTATACGAGGACACCGGTCTAATATCTGTACCGCCTATAGAGATGGTATTAGTGATAAGCCTGTTGCCAAGCATTTTTTGGAAAAAGGACATCCACTTACATCACTTAAGTTCACAGCTATAGACCATATTCCTGAACCACGTCGTGGCGGCGATAGTGGAAAAATGTTTTCGAACAGAGAAACCTACTGGATATTTAAATTGGACACAGTTTCTCCGAAGGGTCTCAACGAGTTGATAATATTCCATTCTTTTTTGTAATATAAATCCTGCTAGTTCTGCAATATAAATCTTGCTTGTTCTAATTGTTTTTAAGCAATAGAGCTGATAGACAGATTTCCATGATAATTCAGTACTGTATATGGTATTTAAATTTCATGGGTGTGAATAGCCCGATTTATTGGCAGCATAGCAGACATTGACATGATTTGCCAGATATACGATAATGGTTCCTTTAATTTGAAATATAATTAATATACTTAAAATGGGTAATCATGGAAATCCTGCCTTGGAGCTCTAATTCTAATCACATGGAGATGCAAGTAAACAATACAGTATAGATTATATTATAAAGAAGATAAAGGGGATTTGGTGCTACTGGTCTCTCTAGCCTTCTCATCCTTAAACACTATAGAATTGTTTGTAATTTTGGTATTCACTAGCACTGGCACTTTCCTTATACAAATGATATTACTGTAACTCTTCAATCAACTATATGCACTTTAAGGAGGTATTGTTGTAGTATTAATAATTAAAAGCACACTCGGTCCTGAAGTATAGATAATAGGGCTATCCTATTTCCACATTCCTAAACACTAAGTATTTAAGGAGAAAAATGCACATTCCTAATAGGTGGGAGATCAGTTTTGAAAATGTATATTGTTCCTAAAAAAGTATAATTGTTCCTAATAATGTATACATTTTCCCCTTATTAGCTTATCATAGCAAAGGGGTTTCTTTATAAATTGGACATATACATACTGTGGTATACTAACTGCAAATGCATGCTTTATTGGGATCTTTTTATCTTCCTTTCACACTCTTTCTAACAATGTGTTTGTATCTCATTTCACACACTCTTTCGGGTTATTCACTATGAGGTTCCGTCTGTCTGTTTGATCTTAGACGGTAACCATGGTGTTGTTAATAGAGTCACCTTGGTAATGGTGATGTCATCATGTATGGTCCGCGGGTCTACATTGGAGTTAGTGGTGTTCTTGCACATGTGCAGTCACAGGGGGAGAACGCCGGTTTTAGTGCTACACAACAGGGGTAAGTCACTTTTTTTATAATACATATGATTATATATTCAAGTTCATTTCACTGTGTAATTGTCACTTTATCATGAGGAAGGTCCCTGCGTGGACCGAAACGTTGATTTTTTTTAATATGAAATAAAGGATTTTTGCATGAGAAGACCGTGCGTGCAGCCCATGCTTCCACTAGGTGAATATCAACATCCCCAAAGGACTGGCACCCGGCAAATAAACTTAACATTTTCCTCATATGAATATTGAGCGTGAGTGCAAGGAGCCCAATTATTTATATATATATATATATATATTTTTTTTTTTTTTTTTTCTTGCAATACACCAATAGATTCATTTTCCTGTCATTTGCTTAAGAGATCAACTGAGAAGAAGTAACCAAAAATGAAAAATAAAGAGGAGCAGTACAAACACATAATATATTTTTCCTCTTCTTTGCCCCCCCCTATGTTGATTACTACTCACTTGATCTGTGAATAAAGTCAACATTTAATTACTGTTTTCTTGTCAATCATCTTATTTCCCATTAATCATCTCTTTTTTTTGTCATAACAGGTCAAAACTCTGAGTTATGAATCAAAGAAAACAGTTTGTGTCCAATGTGTTTGCTTAATGAAATATCCATACAGCGCTTAGGAGTTATGAAATTCAGACAATCTGCTGATTACCCAAAATTTGGATGAATCCCAATCCATTTGAAACCGAATGCACAAGTCTACTTGCAACACCTCAATAGCAAACATGTTTCTATAGATAATCTTCCAAGTTAAATTTAGTGTAGGACCCACAAATATTGGTGTACTGTGACATAGTGGTCGGATTAACACGATATGGCCATATGGTGGAACTGAATCCCCATATTTGTTTGCTAAGACAGGTGATTTACGTATCCTTGTACATTTTAAAACTGTATATTTTGTTGTGGGTGCTCTGTTCTCTAATCTCTATTTAGTTTAATTTGTTTATGTAACTGACTATTTTTGCCAGATTTTTCTAGTTAATTGCTAATGTACCACACCTCATTTTATGTTTCTATTAACCTGATTACTATGCAGGGTGCTAATTACAGTAGTACAGTTATTCTAATTCTATATAAGTTGCATATTTGTCCAATAAAACCTATTTTAAAATGCTATTCTTCCAACTATGTAATGCTACAATCTTCCTGTCTTGCTCCTTTCATGTTAATTTCTCTTCCAGACCATGGTTATATACATACAGTATCGCAGCAAAAAAATTCTTTCAAACAAGTAACCGAAAGATTAACATTTTAATCAGAAAATTGTATGTTGCAAAATAGTTAAAAATGTTCAGAAACCCATAATTTGAAGTGAGAAGGGAAAACAATCACGTTGAACCCTTATCATGCATCTTTTTTTTTAACAAGCCCTACAAGTTAAACGAACTCTAAATAGGTTTCACTTGTCTTAATTACATAATTACATGAAGTAAAGGCCGGTGAGACAAGCTCAGTGGGCTAATGCATCATCAGTAGAATCTGTTCAAGCATTGGGTCCAAAGTACATGTATCTTTCTCTCGGCTGGACCTTTTTTTAGGTGATATGTCAAAAGTGAGGAACACCAGAAAGACACATATAAAAGATAATGTGTAGCCTGACCACAGTTTAGTTATTTTAGAATTAAATGACATACCAAGAGCTAGAAGTGGAACAACATGGTGATTAGATGACTATATTCTTAAAAAACAACCAAACCAAGGATATATACGTAATGTAATAACATTTTATTTCAAGAGAGCTCCACACAGGAGCTCACATATACCACAGTTTGGTGTGCTTTTAAATCAGTTATCAGAGGTCATATTATTAAATTAAAATCTAATCAAATTAAATTTAGAGGTGCTTCTTTAACGGAGCTTTATATACAGTTTTATAATTTTTCTCAAAAAATAAAAACACGTTCACTTCTGCAATCCAAAGAAATCTCAAGTAAGATTAAACAACTAGAAATGGATATTAAAAATGTATTTTGCGTATGCAGTACACTAGACAGTGGTCACTGAAACTGTTAGGGAGAATGCCCGCCTCCTGGATTCTGTCAGGACAACTGGAGAGAATCCAATCTAGCAAGTTAGGGTTCTGGCTTTTAATATTAATGCAAGTTGGGGAGAAAATGAATTGTGTTAGCTACAAAGTCTTAAACAGTGTACATGATTTATTAGTTTAAGGATTCAGCCAATCAAAATTAAAATCTCCAAAAACCAACAGTTCACTTTTTGGTATTGAGCTACAGTTTCACTCAGTAGTTGGGCTATGTCAGAAAGGCAGTGCACCGGAGAGCTAGGTGTGGGGTAGATTCCAGCAACAATGATAGTTTTACTGAAAGGGATCTCATTTGTGCCAGAAAGGAAGTCAAAGGCAAAAGGGGAGTTATAGTTTTTAAAAGGAGTAAATTTTTTGGACTTGTCAACCTAAATAACAATGCCTCCTCCTGTCTTTGCTCTGTCATTTCAAAACCATGAATACCCCTGTATTGCAATGGCAGAGTCTGGTATTTTAGTTGCACAATGATTTTTGGTTTGTAATATAGCAATAGATATAGAAATATTGTTGGTTAATTAGCTACAAATTCACAACACACCTTGGATATTGATTAAAGTGTACCATAATTGAGCCAGAAAATCTTACAATATTTGGTCTTTGTAGCAAGAGAAGTCAGGGTGCAATACAATCTTTATTGCCTGGATGATCTAAATGGCCTGGTTTTCCATTATCTTTATTATTGGTTTTAAACTCATTCACAGAGTTTCTTAATGCTTACAATAAATTCACCAACATGTGGATATTTTATAAATACAAGAAAACAAGTCCTGCACTCAAACTCCCACTTCTCTTGGGTGGCAGCAATGACCATAGTACACATCAACCCCAATATATACAGTAAAAAACAAAGAAAAAAGTTACCTGCGCTCTTTCCAAATCACCATGTATATTTAAACAAATGGAGGTTATTTAGTTACTCCAATGGCCATGAGAGGGGATTCCCACCTACCGCGTCAAGGCAGACCTCTTAGGTGGGTCCTACACGGACTATTCACCTTGCTTTCTTGAGCTTCTGGAAAATATATCTAATGAGACAGAGAGGGGTATTTTTATAAACCCCTACATATTTAATAGCCCTTAATAGGGAACACATGGGGTGGGTGGCAGCATTGTAACATAGCTGTGTGATACAAAGTGAATACAAATATAAGAAAACAAGTCCTGTGCTCAAACTCCCACTACTCTTGGGTGGCAGGCCATGAGAGGGGATGCCCACCTGCCAAGTCAAGGCAAACCTCTTAGATGGGTCCTACACTGACCTTTCATCTTGCTTCCTTGAGCTTCTGGCAAAGATACCTCTAATGAGACAGAGAGGGGTAGCGCAGGACTTGTTTTCTTGTTTATTTATTCACTTTTGTATCACACAGCTATGTTACAATGCTGCCACCCACCCCATGTGTTCCCTATTAAGGGTTAATAAGCATGTAGGGGTTTATAAAAATACCCCTCTCTGTCTCATTAGATATATCTTTGCCAGAAGCTCAATGAAGCAAGGTGAATAGTCAGTGTAGGACCCACCTAAAATGTTTGCCTTGGAGTAACTAAATAACCTCTATTTGTTTAAATATACATAGGGATTTGGGAAGAGTACATGTTTTTTTTTTTCTTTGGTTTTTAATGTGGATATTTTATGTTTTGCAGAAGGTCTTGCATAGGGAACATTCTGGCAAATTTTAGTTGATATCTTTTCAGTGAAAAATGTTGTCCTTTAAAACTTGAACATTTTATATAATTGTCTACACACACTCAACCCACAAGGCAAATATGGATAACAATTTTACCTGTGAAACGAAACAGTGTACCGATAAGTAATTTTTTTTACATATGAAGATGATTCTAGACAATTCTGAAGACAATGCCATTGTAAGGCATGTAATGCCATATGGTGCATGGGACCAGATTTCTTGTATTCTTTGGTATCAGTGCCCATTTGCTCAACTGATATGTACACCTCTAGAGTCAATTTCCATTTAACCAATATATGTAGTATAGATTAAATATAATAAATAAAACAAATAAAATGGCTCCATTGTGTACTATTCCATTTACATGACATGCTCAACCATTCAATTTGGCTTAGTGCAAAATAAATTGCTACCATTACATTCACGAGAAATACTAAATATGCTAAATAAAACTATAATAATGAAGGTGGCAAATAAACAAAATCTATTTTATTTGTATAACATATTACAGATTATAAAGTCATCTATGACCATTTCCTAGCATATCATGATATAAGTACATTTGGTCTTTAAGAGGTTAATGAAATTAGTAATAATTAGTATGATGCCAAGTAGTTCCAATAAATAATGGTTATACACAATATAAATAGCTGTTTTTCTTTATACAAATATGGGCATGGTGAGTTTACTGTACACAATGGTATTTGAAATAAGCTCGAAGGAGACTAGTAATGTTTCATTGTAAGTATTTTTCTAGACTGTGTTCTTGATGAGATTAATGGATGTTGACTCAGTTCCGAAAGCATCTGTGTGATTTGACAAAGACACGTTGTTTTTCTTGACAGGGTATAATGACTATAGCACATGTGGAAGAATCACTTTTATAGACTTGGAAAACCAAGCTCTCTCAACACTAAAGAAAAATTCATGAATGCCTGGAAAGACATTTATAGAGATTACCACAATGTTTCTGCTAATCTGCTTTAATGCGTTTTTGAATAAGATTTAATTAAAAATGTCAAAATGCAGTATTAAATGCAAACATTTTATCTACATAGCTTTAAAGGAACGGTCACTCGGTGTTTATAATGTGTTATAACATATGGCCAGCAGTATTCCTTTTTCTCTTTGATAACTGTAACACAGTTTATTTGACCCAGAATTATATTAACCTTGGCCTTATAAAGGTAGGTACATATTTTGTATTCTCAAAATGGTTCTGAAAGGGATTTTTAACTGACTTAATGTTTGGTTGATAAATAACCAAATGTACTGGGATTTCATTAGAAATATGAATGAAGTGTATCAGATCCCAATTATCAGTGTATCAAGCCAATTTGAGGTAAATGTACCAATATACATATTTTAATGAAAAGCAAAAAGCCCCAAAAGACAACAAAAAGCTCTAAAATATGGCTGTTTGAACTATTTAATTAATTAGCATTTGCTCATTAGATTTGACATATATTAAAGGTTAATTTCCAAATTGTTTTTTTTTTTTTTAAATTATCATTGCTTGAATGTTCAGAATAAATGCTATCAGAAACCATTTTTAATGATGTTAAATACTGATCGACTTTTTTGTGTAATTCCTTGTATTGGGTAGTAGATTTGTGAACAGAAATCAGAGCAAATTCTTCTGTGTCTTATCTGGAATTTAGTAAGAAGCTGTCTGTCTTAATTGCTCACTTACCAGAAGAAAGCAGAGATAGCAGTAATAATTGTTTTGGATGATGAACAAAGTAAATCTTAATGGCCACTTGAACTTGAATTTTTGGTATTGCCTCTTACCATAGTATTATCAAAGCACATAATAATTTAAATACAACAACTGTAAAGAGAGCTGCTGAGTACTGATTTGTCAAATTATGGGTTATATCAAAGACAGGCAAATAAATACAACAGGTGTGTTAGGTAGTATCAAAATGATCTGATAATATAACTCGTACACGGAATTTTCATGTGGCATTTATTTTTCTTCTAGTAGGTTGTTGGAGATATGAACAATATATATATTCTATGTATATATATATATTATTATGTAATAAATGGATAATAATGCATTGATCACTTTTGTGCAGTCCAGGGGCCATATTCTCTTGCAAAACTAGGATGTACATGTTCTAGTCTGCCCATTTTTGCATAATAATAATAATACAGGCAAGCTTGGAGTGCCCCAATAGCAATCCTCAAGCATTTCATCATGCATAACATTTGGGGTAATTGAAAAAACATGCACATTTTTTATAATCTAAAATAAGAATCATTATGTCAAACATAAACAGGAAAATGAGGAAAAATAGTGAGATAAATGAGATGTCCAGGAATGGACACTGGATCACAATGCTCTATAGTGGCACCATATTGCTTAAATAGAGAATGCACTCACACTTTGAAAAAGTCCTGAGTTGGACTAAAATGTTGACAGAACCATGGTGTATATTTATGACACAATAAAGGGATTCTAGGGGGCAGGGCCTGACCTGCAAGCAGTGCAGTCGCATGGTGGATGAGCTCCCATCACACAGGCTGTTTATAGGGAAATACTAGCAGTTCTCATGCCTGAATTGAAGTCGGGGTGTGCTACCCATGCTGGGGGCAACCTGGTGAATCGTCTGATACCGGACTCAAGTGTTTCCCACAAACAAGAACTCAAGGCAGCAAGCTGCGGACCGCGGTGGACGGGGCAGGGGGGAGAAGGCCGCTTGCCTCAGCACCGAGGGCACTGAGCCGCCGATTACCAGCCCCCCCCCCCAGGACCGGCGGGGGTGATCCCGGTCCAATTCTTCCAGGCAGCAGGGCTTAAGCGCAAGCTGACAGCAGAACATACAGGGCAGCCCCATGCTACACGGGCACGAATTGGCCCACAAGCTAACCCCAGACCCTGCATGAAGAAGAGACCTGAACAGCAACCAGTAACAAGCAAGCTTCACTCACAGCTCCGATCCTGCTCGATGCCATGGAGAGCCCCAAAGCACCAAATGGAGAATACACTTACCCGCAACGTCCACGCCGGTTCCTGGGGTGACGAGCAGATGAGACAGCAATTGAAACACACAGCGCTGCGCATGACAGAGCCTCAGCAGGACTGTCAAACGATCCCAATACCCTTCAATGCGCTGGGTATCGGCTGACCGAGCACTCCCAGACCGGGACACACAGAGGTATAAACCCAAAGCCTCTAATACAATAGACGCTGTCCATACCACATTGGCACCTCTTGGGCATAGACTTTCCATTGACAGAGGACTTTAAAGTAACATTCACCGCTCACCCATTTTAATTGGTTTTGCACTCATAATATTCATCCCACACTTGCATTATGCATTACTGTACACATGGGCCATGCTCCCAGTTAACCTGTCACCTCCTCACATAACGATGATATACCTGCCTGCCTGGCAACTTGCATGTTTAACACCTACGTCTGTTTTTTCTTCTACTTTCATAGATAACATCCATAACCTGTGATGCACACAGACTAGTTTAAACACTGTTCTAGCCTAATTAAAGTGTAACACTACTCTCATAAACTGAAATGTATAAGCTAACAATAATATAAAAATTTGCCTTGTAAGCAAATGTCCTGCATGTTTTGTGAGAAAAAGCTTGAGGATTGCTCTCGAGGCACCTCATGCCTGCTTGTAATGTTTTCTGTGCACTACAAAAAAAAAATAGTGACTTATGTCACTCCATCACAACCAAACAGAAAAAAAAATAAAAAAAATAAAGGGATTCTACTGCAGACCTGCAAGTGTACTTCTCTCTTACATTATATATTGGCTGAAGTTTTGCACTCAGGCATTTACAGGACCGGGAAAGTTAGTGTTGGACCTTCATGGATATATATGTAATCACTTTTGTGAGTTTGTGAGATACTGTATATAACTGCATATATACAGTATCTCACAAAGTGAGTACACCACTCACATTTTTGTAAATATTTATTATATCTTTTCTTGTGATAGCACTGAAGAAATGACACTCTACTACAATGTAAAGTAGTAAGTGTACAGCCTGTATAACAGTGTGAATTTGCTGCCCCCTCAAAATAACTAAAGAAACAGCCATTAATGTCTAAACTATTTCCAACAAAAGTACACCCCTAAGTGAAATGTCCAAATTGGGCCCAATTAGCGATTTTCCCTCCCCGGTGTCATGTGACTCATTAGTGTTACAAGGTATCAGGTGTGAATGGGGAGCAGGTGTGTTAATTTGATGTTATCACTCTCACACTCTTTCATACTGGTCACCTCATGGCAAAGAACTCTCTGAGGATATGAAAAAAAGGATTGTTGCTCTACATAAAGATGGCCTAGGCTATAAGAAGATTGCAAAGACACTGAAACTGAGCTGCAGTACGGTGGGCAAGACTATACAGTGGTTTCACAGGACAGGTTCCACTCAGAGCAGGCCTCACCATGAAGTTAAGTGCATGTGCTCAGCGTCATATCAAGAAGTTGTCTATTGGCCAGCATTGGTGCAGAGGTTGAAGGGGTGGGGGGTCATCCTGTCAGTGCTCATACCAAAACCTGAACACTGCATCAAATTGGTCTGCAAGACTGTCGTCACAGAAGGAAGCCTCTTCTAAAGATGTTGCACAAGAAAGCCCGCAAACAGTTTGCTGAAGACAGACTAAGGACATGGACCACTGGAACTATGTCCTGTAGTCCTATGAGACCAAGATGAACTTATTTGGTTCAGATGGTGTCAAGCATGTGTGGTGGCAACCAGGTGAGGAGTACAAAGGCAAGTGTGTCTTGCCTACAGTCAAGCATGATGGTGGGAGTGTCACGGTCTGGGCCTGCATGAGTGCTGCTGGCACCGGGGACCTACAGTTCATTGAGGGAACCATGAATGCCAACATACTGAAGCAGAGCATGATAACCTCCCTTTGTAGACTGTCCCGCAGGGCAGTATTACAACATAATAATGACCCCAAACACACCTCCAAGATGACCACTGCCTTGCTAAGGATGCTGAAGGTAAAGGTGATGAACTGGCCAAACATGTCTCCAGACCTAAACCCTATGGGGCATCTGTGGGGCATCCTCAAACGTAAGGTGGGGGAGCCCAAGGTCTCTAACATCCTGTGATGTCATCATGGAGGAGTGGAAGAGGACTCCAGTGGCAACCTGTGAAGCTCTGGTGAACTCCATGCCCATGAGGGTTAAGGCAGTGCTGAAAAATAATGGTGGCCACACAAAATATTGGCACTTTGGGCCCAATTTTGACATTTGTACTTTGGTATATACTCACTTTTGTTGTCAAAGGTTTATACATAAATGGCTATGCATTAAGTTATTTTGAGGGGACAGCAAATTTACACTGTGAGACAGGCTGTACACTTACTATTTTACATTGTAGCAGAGTGTCATTTCTTCAGTATTGTCACATGAAAAGACATAATAAAATATTTACAAAAATGTGAGGGGTGTACTCACTTTTGTGAGATACCATATATATTTATGTTAGTCCAATAAAAAAGGTATCATCCATACTGCTGTACGCTATACACACTAGAGCTGGCTTAAGCTCTACGAAATGTGAGTGTAACCCTATTACTCCACTGTCTTACATACACGTTGTGGAACATGTTACATCATTATTCTTTCCATTTTGTATCGCCCCTCTCTATATATACAGATATCTGAGAAACACAAGGATTACCATCCACTGGCTTCAAATACCAATACCGAATTCAAGTACTAGACTTTAAGACTTTGTTCTATCCAGAACTATACAATATTTCTCTGCAAATATATCTCTGCATTTGAGTATTTTTATTACCATATTGTGGCGCAGCCAAACTCTGTTTTTTATTTCCAGTGAACAGAACTTAATTTGGCAATTATAAGCTCAAATTCCAGTTTTAAAGCATTGGATGCACAGTGTCTGGACCATGTTACACAAGGTCTGTGGATAAGGGAAGAAACAATATTTCCATCCAATTTTATTAAATTATTAGTAATTTTCAGGGCTCTTCTTCACTCTAGAAGGTTGCTGAAGAACAAGTGGGTCTAAATTTGCTCAGGTGGAATGGGTTTTCCTACCCAGAATCCTTTGCAGTAGTGAGAGCACTGTTAAATTGAGATTTATGTGGGAAAAGCAAGTCTTATGGCTTGACTGGTGTGTGTATTTGTGTTTAGCAATGAATTAACTATCCACTTACTTCAGGTGGAAGGGGTTTTCATCCACACTTTTTTCCCCACCACAACTCTGTTGGTATGTACTTTACAAGTAATGTCAAGCCTCCATAGCAAGCCAGTAACCAACCTCATGCTGATGAGTTGCATTAACAACAAAACAGCTGTCCATGAGTGGTTCACTGACTTTGCTCCACTTCCTGTGTTGGGTTTCAAAACTGTTGTATAAAGCAGACACATACTCCAAGGAATCCATGTAAAAAGTGGAATTATGAAGCAAAATGTGGTTCTTTGTTGAACTAATTTGCATATGCCTACCCATAATCCCTTGCAGTAGTGAGAGCACTGTTACAGTGATATTTCTGTGGGAAAAGCAAGTCTTATAGCTTGACTGGTGTGTTTTTTTGTGTTTAGCAATGTATTAACTATCCACTTACTTTAGGCGAAGGGGTTTTCATCCACAGTATTTTCCCCACCACAACTTTTGGTATGTATATATATATTTATTTATATACACACACACCCCTCTATATTAAAAAAAAAAAATGAGCGCATATATATATATATATATATATATATATATATATATATATATTATATTGAAGAAAGATGCACTCTCCGGTCTTTTTAAGAATATTAACGTCTTTAATCCATCAAAGGTTTACAGGTTGTTTGATCAAACAACCTTGATCAAACAACCTGTAAACCTTTGATGGATTAAAGACCGTTAATATTCGTAAAAAGACCGGAGAGTGCATCTTTCTTCAATATAATTATTTATCAGCATAAGATTGCACCAGGGCACTTTACTATTCATTACATCAGGAAGGGTGAGTGCCATTATTTGTGCTTTATATATATATATATATATATATATATATATATATATATATGCACAATACAATACAATACACAAGATCCAGCGCACTCACCTATTTACTAAACAGCAACTTCAATGTTGAAAGATTTTAAGATTTATGTTTTAAAAAAACAAATAAAATATTTCAACATTGAAGTTGCTGTTTACTAGATAGCTGAGTGCACTGGATCTTATGTATTGTATAATTTGGCCCCCAGCAGCACCCCCATTTATGCATGTTTAGCCATACCCCCTTGTTTCATATATATATATATATTTGGGAGTCTAGCCAACTCCTTGGTTTTGCACCCCTCCCTGTCACAGGTGCCTCATCCCAGGGCCCTATTTAGCCTTGTACTGCAGAGAGCCCCAGATGGAATTTCTTTTCCCAAGTAGGTTAATCTCATAAGAGCAGACATTAGGCTGTTAGTGTAGGACCTGCCAAAGATGGGGTACATTGACGTTGTGGCAGGCTTATGCACTGTATGATCATATAATGTAACTAAACCCCCATTATTTTTGCCTAGATTAGGTGTTTTTAAAAAAACAAATAAAATATTTCAACATTGAAGTTGCTGTTTACTAGATAGCTGAGTGCACTGGATCTTATGTATTGTATAATTTGGCCCCCAGCAGCACCCCCATTTATGCATGTTCAGCCATACCCCCTTGTTTCATATATATATATATATTTGGGAGTCTAGCCAACTCCTTGGTTTTGCACCCCTCCCTGTCACAGGTGCCTCATCCCAGGGCCCTATTTAGCCTTGTACTGCAGAGAGCCCCAGATGGAATTTTTTTTCCTCAAGTAAGTGGTTAATCTCATAAGAGCAGACATTAGGCTGTTAGTGAAGAACCTGCCAAAGATGGGGTTCATTGACGTTGTGGCAGGCTTATGCAATGTATGATCATATAATGTAACTAAACCCCCATTAATTTTGCCTAGATTAGGTGTTTTTAAAAAAACAAATAAAATCTTTCAACAATGAAGTTGCTGTTTAGTAGATAGGTGAGTGCACTGGATCTTGTGTATTGTATAATTTGGCCCCCAGCAGCACACCCATTTATGCATGTTCAGGTGAGTGCAGCCACCCCACCCCCCAATATATATATATATATATATACATATATATATATATATATATATATATATATACATATATATATATATATATATATATATATATATATATATATATGTATATATATATATATATATATATATATATATATATATATACACATAGCCTGTAATTGTGAGATCGGTTACCCAGCTATAAAAACTCAGGCCCCCTCTATGACAGAACCGTGACCGCTGGGTTCATTCAGAACCCTAGACTTCTGGTTCCGGTTCACTCACCTAATGCTTCATTCCCACGCTGTCTGCAAACAAGTCCAGATTCCCCGGCAAAAGGCTACCCGACCCGCAACCACGGTTGACAGCCTAGTGGGTCTACTCACCTTGTGGATCCCAGCTTCCCGGCACTCCACGCACCTCGTTACAGACAATGAACTCTAGCCGCACGCTCTGCTCTATTTCCCATTCTGGTCAGAGCCCATCGGAATTAGCATCAGGTGACCTCTTACCTCACCGCTGCTTCTGGGTTACGTCCTACTGTTCATGAGTTTTTCCCGAAAGATTATACGTACACTACTTTCGGCTGCCGCATGGCTCCCATTCTTGCAAACAAAACCCCTTTGTGTCCTTGTTCATGCCAGTCCAACCGTACATTCTGTTCTATGTTTCATGGTCACGTTCAGTACAATTCGTTCGTATATATTTAACCGAACTCAATGCTCTAGTTGGTCTACTTGCGACCCCTAGCGACCACACTTCATTATTACAGTTGGTTTATTTCTATGTCATGAACAGTTTCGTTTACATGTATTCACTTCTATAAATTAGACAAATTTAGTCGATTTCATGAGAACTGCATTCTAGGTTAAATGTTATTATTGCATATGTTATAAAAGTACATATTTCATATGTAGAGGTCAGGATTGCTAACGTCCTTTTAGACATTCTTAATAATGTTAATTTAGCCGATTGTTATTTTTCACATACTGTATCAAGTGCCCAGATTCCACGTTTACAGTTTACCAATTACTTGTTCACCATGTTGGGCATTTCTCAAATCCGTATATATTCATCACAGTCTCATTTGACAGCTTTCACTTCACAAATATACCTCATTGACGGTTACTCTCCCCTATACAGGACATGTAAGGTATGTGTTATTTCATATGATCAATATTGTCCCTGTGGCTATCTCCATGGCCGCACTCCTAGGAATTTATAGGACCCAAAGCTCCATTGATTGATTTGCTAAAAATAACCTAAGTAGTCGTAACCCCATGTAACCTTTTTTTCTGTAACCCCGGTCTGCCTTCTTCTCATATTGAATCCTGCTGTCATTTTTTCACCGGTTAACAAAGCACTGACACTCTGCCATCCACTTGATCTAAAAGAAAACATGATTTATCAGACCAGGCAACCTTTTTCCATTGCTCCATTGTCCGCAAAGTTTAAAAAAATACCCGGCTTGGTCAAAACAATGCATTTTTTGCTCCAGTAAACCTGTATAACTTGATTTCACATTGAGTGCCTGGGTCGTCATTTGTTACATAGATCTGGGATTAGACTTAATCTGTGCCATGGGAGATTTTTGAGATCATTTGCATTCAATTTGGTGAAAGACCTGGTGATTAAAATCTTGGGAGAGGATATAGTGGCCTTTTTACGCACACAGTACACTAGGCAGTGATCACTAAGTCTGTTAGGGAGAATGCCTGACTCCTGGATTCTGTCAGGAGAAGTGGAAAGAATCCAATCCAGCAAAATATAGTTATGGTTTTTCATATGGGCAGACTAGGTGGGCCGAATGGTTCTTATCTGCCGTCACAGTCTATGTTTCTATATTTCTATATTAATGCAAGTTGGGGAGGTAATTAATTGTGTCAGCTGCAAAGTCTTAAACAGCAAACATGATTTATTATTTTTAGGATTCAGCCAATCAATTATTATTATATTTGAAAAAATTATATATATATATATATATATATATATATAAAATATATATTTTTTCCTATTCAATAAATCCAGTTGAATAAATCTCCAACTAAAGCCAAAAAACTGAAAGTAGAAAATAAATTTCCAACTCAGTCTTTTTTGTCCTAAACTTGGCAGTTTGCTTACTAGATCGCCACAAACTACTGTTTAATGAATACAATCCTTAGTTATAAAATGTTTTGTTTTTTTCACTGAGATATGTAGCATTATTTTAACTATTTCCTTTGGTTAGTTTCTAGGTGCATCAATGTAGCTGCACACTGACATATTACTTCCATTACTTCTGCGGAATATATTTTTCCATCTAATGGAGTTTAGGAATCCCATTTCCATTTCCATGAAATAATATATTATTTTCTTGAGAATAATGAGAGTGTTTCACTTCATAATAGAATGATATATTATTCAATGTTACATGCATGGGGAGACAAGATAATGCTGATTTAACTTTGTCCTTATAAAAGTCTTCCCTTTCCGATTCATCTTCTGTTTTAACACATGGAAACATTCATCATAGCTAACAGTAATGTCAAGTGGAAAAAGAAATACTGTCATTTTGTGTGCCTTGTAACTTAGATGAAAAAAGTAATCAAACTTCTGGAACAATGTATGTGCTTTCAAAATTTTTACATTCAAACTCTTCATAAACTTTTTATTTTCTTTATTTATTTATCAACATTATTGTATTTTGTATCCTCTGTTTGTAATGGCTCAGAAAGGTAAATATACTAGCAAAACTTATTTTTGTTTGTAATTCAATTGACTTTTGTTTGAGTAAGAAACCAATCAAATTATTTTTGTTTATATAAATGATAATTTATTTGTTATCTTAAATATGCAAATTCAAAACACACAGTAAATAGAAATAGTGCAGTTATTGACATTGATTTGTCTTTAGCATTGGTTCCAGAAAAATAGTAAAAATGTTAACATATTTTATATATTTATTTTTAGCAAGGGTCAGTTTTATTTCCAAACATAAAAAAGAAAAGAAAAGAGTTACTTTATTTACATGCACTTATATTTGCTAAATGAAAATAATAGACGCCTGCATGGTGTAAAAATGGCATTAAGAAAATCAATTTATCAGGGAAAAAAATGTAGTTTGGCTTATCCGATATTTGTCAATGCTGTGTTTTGTCTCATCTGAATCTGCTCAATGCAAAATATGTGGGGTCAAGATCTGGACAGACCTAAAGGATTTAAAAAATGCACTTCATAATACATGATATAAATATTATGTATTTATTTTACAATACATGTGCATTCCCTGCTATTTAGTTCACAGATCAAGTGAAAAAGGTAACTAACAGACTGAAAATGATGAAAAGGAGTAAAAAAAATCTATATGTTTATATTTATAACTATATATGTATTAAATATATAATATATGAATATATATGTATATATTTGTATACTATATATCTATTAAATATATGAATGTTGTTTTTGTTACTGCTCCTACTTTTGTTCACTCTATTCGACACTTCTCACATGATTTGTGCATTTAAACAACACTTAGTTACTGTCCCCTAGCCATCAATATTTTTTTCCCATTAATCATCTCTTTTTTGTCACCATGGACAGAACTCCAAACTACAAATTACAACGAAATTATGGAATTCGGATGAATTCGGATTGTTGAATTTCATTTCTGGGCCATGTCTAAATAGCAGGCTAACAAATCACTTGCCTTAATGTCCAATTGATCTCTGTAGGAAGCTTCTTTGCCCAAGTAGAGCCCTTTAAGTAGCTGCAGGCCCTTGCTCTGGGATATGTCATTCCCTCTCAATCCATCACTGGGGTGCACTTAACCACACATTTATGAAATACTTCTACTGGTGGCAACCCAGAATGTCTGGATATGGTGGTAGTGGAGGAGGTGGTCCAGTCTTAGCAAGCTGTAAGTGGATTAGCAGAGCATCAGGGCTATTGATCTCTTCTGCTACATGCTAAAATGATGGACAAAAAACACACTTTAAAAAAACATCTGGCTGGCAATGAAATTAATTATGGTTAATTGATTTGGAGAGCAAGAAAGAATCAATGTGCACATTGGGTTTTTTGGTCACTGATGCTAATATGGTCAAAGATGCACAAGATGGTTCCTTTCTAGGTGTACACTGCCCTGCACATATTCTACATATTACAGTGAGGTTTGGAATTCCAGAAGTCAACACAAAGGTGGACACTATACTTGATTGTTATAGGAGGATAGCCATGTATTTTCACCATAGTCCTAAGACTAGACAACTCTTGAAGTATGAACAAGAGAAACAGGCCTTTTCAAACACTGTCTATAGCAGTATGTCAGTATGTGGTGGAACTCCACTTAAGACTTACAAAAAGGAATTTTAGAACACCGGAGGGCAATCAATCCAACAAGGGTTTTGGCGGTGGGCCCCAACTGTGGTGTTAGAATTGGACAATAAAAAGACAATTAGTGGCAATCCTTAAACCAAAAAGGGATGTCACAAAAAGCATGAGCCACAGTAATGCCTGTTTGGGACAGGTCATCCCCTTGTTCACCCATCTCATAAACATGATGGATGCTTGCCTGTAAAACAGGGATGTTGATTCTGGTGGCACACTCCAGATTGATGTAGCAGAAGTGGTCAGAAGGCTGAAAGAGCTACTCAAAGCTCCTCTTTGTTAATGAGTTGATAATTTCCCTAAACTGATGGTAGTTTCCTTGTGTGATCATAAGATTAAGAAATTAAGAAAAACTTAACATAACGGAGGGACAGACTTATTGACAAAGTTTGTGATTTGTGGTAAAAGAGAGCCATGCTGTTTGAAGAAGATTTTGCAGCACCAACCAAACTCTGCAAATTAGAGCATCTGCATTTTGGTCAGAGGCTCTTGGTAGTTTGGTGGGAGCAAGTAAAACAACCAGCATTCCATGCTGACTGTTTGCAACTGCTGACTGTTTGCACCACTGGGATGATGAGAAAAGTGTGTGTGGGCTGCTCTCATTCTTATTGCGCAGATGCTATTGCCATACACAGTCCACTGTCCACTGTCCAAAGCGAGGAAATGTTTTCTTTTACAGGGAGCATTCTGAACCCACAACACTAAAATATCACCACAACTGATGGAGTTTAATTATTTAGATGTTATTATCTGTGAGCTGAGAAGCAATTGCCCATTCACTTCTTCCATCTAAGTTGTTCCAAAATTTCCTCTATAAAATATAAAAGAAAACCCCCTCAAATTATATTACACAAGCAGCTGCTCCCCCTTGAAAAAAAATCCTTTAACCCCTTAAGGACACAGCTTCAGAAGCTTGTCTTACACTTAATGACATAAGCAATTTTTGCATTTTCTTGCTGTATGCGTTCAACTGCAATTTGCATCTCTCTCGTTTATTGCACCGACGCATATTATATACTGTTTTTTAAAGGGCAGAAAGGGCTTTAATTTGATAATATATATATATATATATATATATATATATATATATATATATATGGAGATATATATATATATATATATATATATATATATGCTTATTTATTATAAAAAAAATACAGAAAAATGCAAAAAAAAGAACAATTTTGTGTTTTTTTTTACAGTTTTTGCAATATTAATGTGTGCCTAATTAGTGCAGGTTAAAGAAAGTAATTAAAAATAAATTCATGTAGTTGTTATGATTTACAGAATATATAATGTTTCTGGGATTTTAAGTTTTTTTTTTTTGGTAGTTACAGGTCACAAAGCACAAGTAGTAAAATAAACTTTTAATGTGGAGCGATTTTAGAATTCGGTATGTTTGTCTTGTAAGCTTAATAGCCATAAAAGAAAACAAAATTGCCACACAAAAGTATATGTTTATATAAAGTAGACATCACAGGCTATTATCCTAAGGTTGTTTTGACACTTTCTATGTAGCCATTTCACCGCCAATCTCTGCTAAATATTGGAGTAAAATTTTTTTGGGGGTGGTTTTGGCACACAAACTTATAACAAAGAACTTCTCATGTGTATTTTGTACAGTTGGTGTGTGCTATTCCTGTACAAAGTTTTATTTTGTGTTCAGTTACTTCTTCTGAGTACAAAGATACCCCCATTGTATGTCTTTGGCACTATTTCGTGAAGCTACAGTGCCATATAGGAGACCTGTCAGTTTCAACATTTACAGTAGAATTTTGAGAGGAGGATTTAATGGGCCTATGCTTCAATTTGGGGTATTATAGCAGTTTGACTGTTCAAAAAACCCCACAAAGGCCTACCATTTGTAAAAGAAGACACTCCAGGGTATCTCATATGGTGCATATTGTGCCTTAACATGCCCCCATTTTTTCACCAATATATGCCAAAGTATGTGGTAAAAAATAATTTACATACATACGGTTAAATTTTTTCTGGGCATTTTGTACATTTCATATGTGCCACTAAGTTCAAACCCCCCACATTATGCTCAGCTAAGTCTTCTGAGTAAAACAATATGCCCGATGTATGACCTAGACACTAGTTTGTGAAGTTACACTGCTGTAAAAGAGACGTGACAAGTTAAGGTTTTTAAGTGTGAATTTTGATGGAGGGTTTTGATGCATCCAGTTCTTTTCAAACTTAAAATTTTTACACTGTGTCCATATCCCATTTTAGAGTATTTTACAAGGCTATAGAATCCAATTACCCCATAAAGGCATACCATTTCTTAAAGAAGACATCCCAGGGCAATTCAAAAGGCATATTTTGAACCTTTTACGCTAGCTTGTACCAAGTGTAGTGGTAATAAGCATTTTTTCTGCCTTTTTGACACACAAAGTGAGTTTGCGCAGTATATTTTGCAAACCTTATGTGTACTACGACTGTATACTACTTCATATGTTGCTCAGCTATGTTGGCTGAGTACAGCAATACCCCCGTATGTACCTTTGCCAGGTATATGTGGACATTGAAGGGGCACATTTGAGACACAGCCATTCCAGTTTTTTTAAAACTTTGAATTTTTACAGTGTCCATGTCCCATTTTAGAGTATTTTACAAGGCTATATAATCCAATTACACCATAAAGGCATACCATTTCTTAAAGAAGACATCCCAGGGTAATTCAAAAGGCATATTTTGAACCTCAGCATGGGATAATTTATCTGCTAGCTTGTACCAAGTATAGTGGTAATGAGCATTTTTTTATGTATTTTTTTTACTTTGTAACACTTTTTTTTACTTTGTAAAACCCGTTTTCAAACTTTATTTTATTTATTAAATGTTTTACACTGTCTTAACTTTTTTGACACTTTTAAATTTTTTCTAAACTTTTCTGTTACCGTTAACCCCTGACTAGCAGTAAGCAGCACTAACAGTAAATTCCCCCCTTTCCCATAACTCCCACCCACTCCAGCTAGCAAAATATATATAATTATAAAATATTTAAATTAATTAAATAAACTGAACCACTGAGGGCTAAAAAATAAATAAAAGTTAAAAGAAATTAGATTATAGTATAATACTGTGATCTGTATTTTGATTACTGTAGGCAGTGGTTAAATCACTGTAGGCAGTGGCACTGGTTAATTTTTATTAAGACTGGGTAAAGGGGGGTGGTATTTTTTTTACTTAAACGTTACTAAAACATTTTTTTAAAACTTTTTTTACCTTCTTAAAGCTTATTTTAAAACTTTTTTTTAACGTTAACCCCTAGTTAACCTAACACCAAATTCCCCAATTCCCTACTAACTTCCACCCATCCCAGCTAGCTAAATATATAATTTTTAAATATTTAAATTAATTAATAAAATAAATGTAACCCCTGAGGGTTAAAAAAAAATTAACCCTCGGGGGTTAAAAAAAAAATCCGATGACATTAAAATGTATACCCTGCCAATTGATCACTGTAGTCAGCGATCAATTGGCAGGGAAGGGGTTAATTTTATTAAAGCAGGGGAAAGGAGGGGCGGGATTTAACTCTCCCTGCACTTCACACAGAACCCGGAAGTGCAGGGAGGCGGAAGGTAAGTATATACAGCACATGTGCTCGCTCTGACAACCTGTCAGAGTGAGCACTGCTGCAGGGGCAGCCCGATCGGGTGCTCCCAGTCTGCCTCTAATACAGAGGCAGACCGGAGAACCTTTAACCATGCGATCGCCGCGATTGCGGCGATCTGGGGTTAACTTTAGTAAATGACAGAAATTTTCCATCAACGGTACTTAACTGATCGGAAAGGGGTTAATTTGAATGGTTTTGCACTGTCTGACTGAGTCTTATGGTGTTACCTCTGTAGATGTAATTGCCTTCAGGTTTTTTTCTGATTTTCTAAAAGTATTCTAACATATCCTGGTAGTGGTAGCTGTAATGTTTTCAAATGCCTTTCATTGTAGTGGTTTTGCCTTGTGTGACTGAGTCTCATCTGTACAGAAGCTCAACATATGATTCACATATTTTTTCATACAAATCAATTCAGACGAACCAAATATTTTTGCTGTGTACAGCTCTAATCTCATGCCTACCAGGAGCCTGTAGTGTTTGTAGTTTAACATTGATTTCATTTTTATTATGAAAATACATTAACAAGATTGCTACATAAGGTACTAAAGTCTTCTTGGTTGTTTTTTTGTTTTTTTCATTAGGTATATTTTCAAGACTTGACTGCCTGGAAATGCATACTATCTCAAGATTATGAACAATGGTATAGTCAGTAAATATATAAAAATATGCAAGTTATAAATACCAGGCACATGACTTTTGCATAACACATGTAGGTGTCTCATTTTTTTGTGACTTTAGTCCAAAACTCTTTTATATCTTAGACTGCTAATACAAATAATATGATAATATGAAAAATAATAATGAGAATAGTTAGGTGAATGTGTAATAAAGTCAAAAGATAAGCTGGTGAGATAGTTCAGTGGGCTCACGCAGCGCCAGTAGACTCTTTTTAATGTTTTGGGGTTGCATGTTCAAATTCCAGCAGAGTTGACTCACAAATATGCACATCAGCTTTACTCACACAAACATGCATCCAATATACAGACATAGTCTGTATCAACTTTTCTCAGCTTTGTGGGCCTTAGAAACTTGGGGGTATCTAAAAACACCTTAAAAAAGTAATTGTCTGTGAGAATCCTCTGTAGTATTTCAGGACATGTGTATATACTCTTTTATATTCAAACAGCAGATTATATATTATATATATATATATGTCCTGAGGTACTGAAATACTACAGGCGATTACCTACTAGGGTGGATTCCAGCATTAAAGAGGTATGCAAATGGATGCCTCACCATGATCTCCCTAATCTCCTTATGACTAATTTACTCATTGCTGATCACGGATAGATTTATTACTTTTCTCCTGGATCTCTCTTCTCTGCATCTAAATGATTTCCACGTTGCCAAGCTCGGATTGATTAACCACCTCTCCTCTGGATCTTCCTACCTTCCTAAATATTGCTTTCTAAGTTGCCGACCTTGGACTGTTAACCACTACTCTTCAGAATCTCTCTACCTTGTTACAATGGATTTCCAAGTTGCTGACCTTAGATTGCATCTCCTCTGGATTTTCCTTCAACATTATTGTGTTAGTTCCACATTTCAGACTATTATTCATGATTAAGTTATAGTACAGACTGACTATTGGGTAACATTTGGGTTACCTTAATATTCCTCACTCCTTATCATTAATTCCACAATTTGATTACTCCTAGAACGTCCCTTCTCCTGAGAAATTGAGAAATTGACTTTAAGGGTTAAGTAGTCCTTATTTTATTATTGTTTGACAATTGTAATTCAAATTTATGAGATCCTGTCTAAATGATATTCCAAACATTCCCCAAACAGTGGCGTTAAGTGTTTGAGATCTAAAAAAGTAATCTCTCTGTGCAATTGTTAACCGTTCATAAAGTATAATTTTTATCACAGCTGCATCTTAACTACTTTATAACCAACGTTGTGCAAACAAGTGTTCACTTTAATTTTGAATAGCCAATCAATGCAAAGTAAAATTTATTCTAGTATTACTTGTCTTGGAGTTCACTTTCTAGTGTAACAAATAAATCTCTGAACGTATTTAAGGATGATTAGAAAATAGAGACAAATAAGGTAAGAAATCTACTTAAAGGGGTTGAGTCCCATCCTACTGAAATTACCTAAAATGTAAATCATTCAAAGGTAATAGCAAAAAGATATATATATATATATATATATATATAAAAATCGTAATACAAACCTTTATTTAAACAAGAACCTGAGATTAAAATAAAGTAAATAGAAAAAAGCGAGCAAATAGAAGAGCGAAGAAAATGTCTCTTAGGTATAATGTAGTGAAGAAGGTATAATAATGCATATAGTGTCGCCTGGGTAGAACAAAAACCCCAATATACACAGGGTATCAATTACACAACAGACTAAATGAGAATCACATAGCCTGTATACTACAGCAGGTAAAAAAGATAGTAGAGACAGGAAGAAGCCTATGGGGTTCAAATAGAGAAACCCCTTCAGTTAAGTAGTGCAAGTATGTATTCACACAGTATGGTTGAGTCATCACCCATCGGTAGTTATAGTGAACTGAAACAAACCCCACTCATCAATTAGCCGTGCTAGTCACCCTACAATATTAGATAGTAATCCAAGGAATGGACTAACACTGCTCCACTAATCTCCTCACGCTATCTGCTGCTTCAAGGCAGCTAAAAATTCTACATTGCTAGCCCTGCATGTAAACCTTTAAGAATTGCAGCTAGCCCGATAATGGTACTAATAGACAAAAGATTCTCCCTCTTGAAAACAGTGAGTTTAAAATAGGTGCATCGGCACAAAAAAGTAACTCAACGAGCATTTCGGCGGTAATTACAATTTATATATATATATCTTTTTGCTATTACCTTCGAATGATTTAACATATGAGGTAATTTCAGTAGTACCCTTTAGGTAGATTCCTTTCCTTATATGTCTCTATTTTCTAATTGTATTTATTTGGGTTATGACCATATTATTATTATTATTTTATTTATATAGCGCCATCAGATTTTGTAGCGCTGTATTGCCTCATTGGCCCTATTTAAGATGGCGTATTAGGTTTTTCATGATTTTATTGTCTTTCTTTGAATTTAAGGATGAATAAAAAATAAGTTAACAGTACAGGATTTAAGCATTTCCAACTTCTTTTCCAATGAGGATTCTAAAACAAATCTTTGCTGCAGGTGTATCTTCAGGACTGCATTTGGAAGCACTGCTCTCAGAACTCAATCACTAGAATTGTAAAGAACCCTGTTTTTTTTCTGACAGAGTGGCTGAGATATGTAAGTTAGTGCATATTGGGAAAATGTTACACCAAACATTGTCTGTCTGTCTTTTTTTACAACTAATGATCATGAAATATATTTGAACATAAAAAATTAAAAAACTTACTATTTTTACATTGAACAAATACAATGTTGAAAATATATACTATTTGTATCACTAAAACCCAGCTTGATTAAGGGATTTGGAAACTAAATAAACTGAGATGCTCAGTTTGTTACACTTTCAATTTTTATGTGGTTTTCATATGACTATATTTGTTTCTGTAGCACATTTTAAACCTTTTCACCATCCTTTAGAGCAGGGGTTCCCAACCCAGTCATCAAGAACCCCCTACCAATCCAGGATTTAAGGATTACCCTGTTGTGCCTAAAGTGTTTTTTGTTCTAAAAACACCTTACACACAGTTGGGCAATCCCTTAATTACTGGTAGGGAGTACTTGAGGAAGTAATGCCAGGAATCCTTTCCGCCAATGTAAAGCTTGTAAATGTCCTTTAAATGACTTCACCCGTCCATACAAACACTAGAGAAAGCTTTAAGGTTCATACCATTCCAATAGTCATGCAGGAGAAGGAGCCAATGACATCCCTCATATGCACTGTATGCCTCTTATTGTTAGAATTGCATTATATATATAAACAAATCCAAATGCCTGCATCCAGTACAAGTAAACAATGTGCCCAGTGCTTGTCCGCCAAAAAAATACAAAAATAGGGAAATGATAGCACTCCATAAAACTTAGCTTTTATTCAGGTTGATCTTTATTCAGAATCTTGAACTGAAACGTCGACATTTTTTAGCAGCCATCAACCTAAATAAAAGCTAAGTTTCATTTTTACTGCATGTTATTCCTTGGAGTGCAATCATTTCCCTATTTCCGTATATATATATATATATATATATATATGTTTTAATCACCCTTATTTTGGAGAGGAATGATTTAACTGTGCACTGTTTCTGTGTGTGTGTGTATTATGTTAAAAATATATATATTTTTTTACATTTTGATGAAATTATCAGCAAGCTGAACTGCAAGTAATGAATTTAGGATCCTTACAAATACCCATAAGTGAGATTATTTTTATCTTATTTTGTTGTCATACCTACTGTATGTGAAATAAATATATCTTTTTGATCTTATTTTAATAGTTCGGACCCTTTATGAACATTTGCAAGTTAAAGGATACTGTATAAATTTATCCTTAAAAAAATAAAGGATAAATGAATTTATACATAAAAAATGTGTACATTGTCATATTTCTTTTATATTTATGTATATCTGAACAGCAATCCATATATATACAATTGTTATTTTATTGCATGTCTATGTGCTGGGAATAGACTGTTTTAAGTAAATGTTAGGGTAATATTTTTCAAACAGAGTTTAGTTGGTAGTGAATGAGTTAACAGCCACGTTTCAGGTTATTGTCTTCTTTTCTGTTCAATAAGCCTTCCCAGTTCATCAGAGCTATTGGCCCATGTTCAATTTCTATCATATGATCTAGCCCTTATACAAAATTCATGATTTACTACTCAAGCATAGCATCTGGTCAAATAATCCCCTCTAAGATGAGCTCAACAACAGATACCTGAATCATATAATCTACACTATTATTGGGGCTTACTCCGGAGCTGTAGGCAGCTAAAGTCAAAATCTCTGTGTTATAAATATAAGTGAATAATACATGTATTTAACCTTGCTAGCCGAGGTGCATATTATACTGTTCAATCTCAAAATAGGGTTTTTCAGAAGGCAGATCTCCATGTGTTCAGCTATTACTTCCTGTAATTCCCATGATATTATGGCAGGCTGTGAATTATGGGAGTTTGAAGAATACTTTTTGGACATCTTTATTCTAGAGGTAAAGTTCCACGAACACATAACATACTTTCAGAACAGTTTGAAACTAACTTTTTTTTTTCTAAACAAGAGGCAGATCTTGTCATATTAATTATAATAAATTATATTAAAAAGATTAATGTAAAATCAATTTCTTTTCGGTATTCTATTTATCTAGTTTTATCTATGGGAGATAACAGCATGTTAGTGACCTTTATGCTATCTAAACAGACATTAATGAATTGAGTGTTTTAACACTCATCATATAATTTATAACTTTAATAAGCAAACTTAGCGATGCTTGAAATTGGCAAATGCTAATTCACAAATTGTAGCATCCAAGTAAAATAAAGATGGCCAGCCGAAATTACAACAAACCCATCAAACGGTAATACAATACATAGATATTTATAGCCTAGAAATTCCAATTGAACAAAACTTGTGCTAAAATTTTCTGTTTCAGCTTTCAGACCTAAAAGCAGTGTATTAATTATTATTTTATTATTTATATAGCGCCATCAGATTCCGTAGCGCTGTACAAAGGGTGGACTAACAGACATTTAATTGTAACCAGACAACTCAACGTACAGGAACAGAGAGGTGGAGGGCCCTGCTCAATGAGCTTACATGACACAAAGGGTAAAAGGAGGGGTATGAAATAGGTTGTTGGAAAGGTATTCACTGAGAGCTTAGTAGGTCATTTTTGACAGTTGCAGGAGAGGAGTCATGGGGGGGTGGGGGATAAAAACCTGCTAACAGCTTAATTGATATGCTTTCTAGAAGAAGTGAGTTTTCAATGATTTTTTGAATGAGTGGAGACTGGGTGAAAGTCTTACAGAGAAGGGAGTTCCACAGAAGAGGTGCAGCCCTGAAGAAATCTTGGAGGCGAGCATTAGAGGTAGGAGTACGGATAGAGGATATATATAGGTCTTTGGCAGAGCCTCAACAGGACATACTTGTGTATTAGGGAGGATAGGTATTATGGAGCAGCATTATGTAGGGACTTGTAAGCAAGCACCAGAATTTTAAATTGAGCCCTATATCTAACTGGGAGACAATGCAGGGACTGACAAAGCAGGGACGCGTGGGAGGTGCGAGCGGACAAGAAAATGAGCCTCGCTGCCGCATTCATTATAGATTGCAGTGGTGCAATCTGGGAACACGTAAGACCACTGAGAAGGGGATTACAATAGTCAAGGCGAGATAGAACAAGATCATGGACCAGCACCTAAGCCGCATCCGGGGTTAAATAGGGGCGGATGCACGCTATGTTTTTGAGATGAAAGTGACAGGATTTGGCGATTGATTGGACATGAGGAGTGAAGGAGAGGTTGGAGTCAAAAGGAACATCCAGGCAGCGAGCCTGCGAGGTAGAGGTGATGGTAGCGCCATTGACTTGGAGGTAGACAGACACACGAGTAGCAACATTTGAGGGAGGAAAGACCAGAAGTTCTGTTTTGGACAGGTTGAGTTTAAGGAAGTGAGCAGCCATCCAGTTTGAAATCAAAGAGAGGCAGTCAGAGACACGAATCAAGATACACATGTATAGTCATTTGCAAATAATATAAATAATATGCTAAACTGTATATATGCAAGGACAATTATAGTATATAATTCAAACAGATGTGTCCACACGTTAATCATCAAATGGGCATTTGATGTGACTATGAAGGCAGAGCTAAACCAACGACATCAAGCCTTCTAAATAGTAATATTAGTGTCAAAATATCAACTACAAGTGTATGCTTTCCTTCAAATACATCATTACTTTAAAAAGTGAAATTGTGTACAAATTGTGTGCATGTTAATAAAAGGAACATAAATGCAATACTTTATTTTTAGAATAACATCGGGAATCCTTTTTGATATACAAATAATTAAAAAGAAAAATCAAAAACAAAATAAACTAAATGTACCATTGCCCAACATTGATATTTGTGGAGTACTGAAAAGGGGGACCTAGAAACTCTGGTTTAGGAAACGTTTAGATCCCTTAGCCCAACATAAATGTATTACACTTCTCCAAGATACTGGCTTCTCACCAGGCCTATACTCAGAATACCTAATCTTTTTTGTCAGTTGATCATAGCTTTCAGTATTCTCTTAATATAAAAAGACATGGAGATTTTTTTTAATAGAGGACTAGATATGATTTTGGTAAATATGTATATTTTAGGATTATAAGAGCAAGTGTTATGACATTTAGAACTCAAAGATCAATAATTATTTAAACTAAGATTCAGTTGGCCGTTGGTTTTTCTGATCCCTGTTTATCACAGCAGAAGAATTTTGGCAGAAATTTTCTTTAGTGCTTGGCAACTTTAAACAGGCATTTGTCTCTTTGTTGTCTGTTAATCATCACAAGTGTAGAGACTTTAAATGCATTATAAAAAAAAAAAAAGAATGTAACAAATAAAAATCTCAGTTTAAGTTGGGACTGGCAGAGTTAAGCACATGAACACAGTTTAGATGTTTTTCACAGTAAAGCCTGTACAAATACGTTAACAAGTCCTCTGTATGGTTTATATGGACTATTTAGATTAGTAGAAAGTTTCTTATCTCATATGGTGATAGATTGACTGATGTATTTAGCTATGTGCAGTTACTGTGGATCAAACAATAAATCATATATAAAGAACATAAAACATCCATGAATCATAAATTATTAGGTATTATTTTCATTAAAGAATTGCAACTTTACAGAAAAAAATTAAGTTACATTAGTTTTTTTTACGCACCACTTTCAACCTCATACACACTTAAATAAACTAACTGACTCATTAGCACATTGCAGATTGTCATTTATTGTGCTGACTATCTGAAAATTGAAGACAGATAGCAGATGTGAAAATTCAATGCTCACCTAAAGATGTGAAAAGAATCCATACGGCTAGACAAAAATAACCATTTCTCAAACAAACTGTATCTACAGATAAGAACAATGACTAACTGAAGACAAAATGAACATGTTCGTTACAATACAAATTTAGAGATGCCACAAGAAATGTCACTGTAAGTTTCTGTAAGTATATATCTTCCTTTGATGAGTTACCATGCAATTCCCAACTACAAATGATGGATAAACTTGACATTATAAAGCTAGGTGATGACATCTACAGACTTTTTAATATCTACAAGACAAACGTGCCCATGGTTGCTTGAGAGTTAGGATCCATTTTCCAAAATGCCTTATGGCATGTCCTAGACAGTGTTAGCTCAGAGATAGATTTATTTGGTATTGCATTGTTAAAATAAAAGCTTGCAAACAGTCCCACTTACTGCATATGAAAGTTCAAATAAATAACATAAGTATCCAGGACAAAAATCTCTACTTGCTCTCTTATAAATATATTATACTGTATTATAATTTAACACTGTATTTAAAGAGACATTATATGCATCAAAACATTGTTAGCTTAATGAATCCGTTTTTGTGTACTGGTCATTTTCCTGCATTCCGCTGCTCAAATCTCTGTCATTTAGGAGTTAAATACTTACATAGTTACATAGGCTAAAAAGAGACATATGTCCATCAAGGTCAGCCTTACTCACATCTGTTTTTTTGCTGTTGATCCAAAATAAGAAAAAAACAAAAAAACAGCACTTCCAATTTTGCCTCAAATTAGGAAAACAAAATCTTTCTTCATCCCAGACTGGCAGTCAGATTTATCCTTGGATCAAGAAGCTATCACCCTACAGTTGAAAAATTCTATTGTTGAATATTATATTTTTGCAAGTATGCATCTGGTTGCTGTTTAAACATCTGTACAGACTCTGATAAAACCTCTTCTTCAGGCAGACAATTCCACATTCTTATTGTTCTTACAGTAAAAAAAAAAAAACACTTTTCTTTGCCTTAGACTAAATCTTCTTTCTTCCAATCTAAACATATGACCTTGTGACCTATGTATAGTCCTGTTTGTGAACAGATTTCGACACAAGGGTTTGACCCCAGATATATTTGTATAATGTTACCGTATCCCCTCTGAGGTGATGTTTTTCTAAACTAAAGAGGTTTAAATGTGTTGACCTTTCTTAATAGCTAAACTGTTCCATTCCTTTTATTATTTTTGTATCCTGCCCCTGCCCTTTTTTTAGTGCCATAATATCCTTCTTTACAACAGGTTTCCAAAATTGCACAGCATATTCAAAATGCGGTCTTACCAGTGATTTATAAAGAGGCAAAATCATATTCTCATCCTGAGAATGAATTCCCTGTTTTATGCATGACAATAACTTACTGGCCTTAGCCATTGCTAATTGACATTGCACATTGTTGCCTTGATTGATCTATTACAATTTCCAAATCTTTCTCATGTTTTGTTATCCCTAATTCACTACCATTAAGAGTATACATTGCTTGTGCATTCTTCACCCCAAAGTGCATAACTTGCATTTTTCTACATTAAATGTCCTCTGCCATTGGAGTGTCCAGTCCCCCAGTCTCTCTAAATCCCTCTGCAGCAAAGTAATATCTTGCTCACATTGTATTACTTTACAGAGTTTTGTGTCATCTGCAAACACTGAAACATGACTTTCAATGTTTTTTTTAAAGATCATTTATAAATATGTTAATCAGAAGGGGTACCAGACTAGAACAGTACCCTGAGGGACACCACTTGTCCAGCTTGAAAATTTACCATTAATGACAACTCTCTATATTCTATTTTTAAGTCAATATTCAACCCAAGAACAAGAATTTTCTTTGAGTTTGAACACTAATCTGTTGTGTGGAACTGTTTCAAATGCCTTGGCAAAATCCTGATCTATACTTCTACTTACTTCTTCATAGAATGCAATTAAGTGAGTTTGATATAACTTATGTTTCATAAAATCATGCTGATTCTTGCTGATAGCCACATTCTTCTTAATGAATTACTGAATATTATTCTTTAATAACCTTTCAAACCTTTCAAATACTTTCCCAGCCACAGACGTTAAGCTCACATGTCTATAATTTCCAGGCAAGAATTTTGAACCCTCTTTGAATATAGGAACCACATCTGCCTTCCTTAAATCCTCCTGTACAATTCCTGGAAGAAAAGAATCCTGAAAGATTAAAAATAGAGATTCACTTATTTCTACACTTAGTTCCTTAAAGGACCACTATAGTGCCAGGAAAACATACTCGTTTTCCTGGCACTATAGTGCCCTGAGGGTGCCCCCACCCTCAGGGACCCCCTCCCGCCCGGCTCTGGAGAGAGGAAAAGGGGTTAAACTTACCTTTTTCCAGCGCTGGGTGGGGAGCTCTCTGCCTCCTCTCCTCCTCCGATCCTCCTCCTGGGCTGAATGCGCACGCGCGGCAAGAGCTGCGGGCGCATTCAGCCCGTCGCATAGGAAAGCATTTACAATGCTTTCCTATGGACGCTTGCGTGCTCTCACTGTGAAAATCACAGTGAGAAGAACGCAACCGCCTCTAGTGGCTGTCAATGAGACAGCCACTAGAGGATTAGGGGGAAGGCTTAACCCATTAATAAACATAGCAGTTTCTCTGAAAAAAAATGGGTTAACCCTAGAAGGACCTGGCACCCAGACCACTTCATTAAGCTGAAGTGGTCTGGGTGCCTAGAGTGGTCCTTTAAGTACTCGTGTTTTTTTTGCAGCAATCATTTGCATATCTATCGCCATAGGTTCTTCCTTAATATATACTGAAGAGAAATAGTTATTTAAAATTTCTGCCTTTTCCTGGTCTTCATTAACTAACACCCCCATCCTGTTTTTTAGTGTACCTAGTGTAGACACTTTTTCACAAACACTAGCCAAAATTGGCTTTCAATTTAGTTTTTTGCATTTTTTACGGACAAACAAATATTAACACTAACTTTGCCTAGTGTTTGTGACCAAATGGCTACTAAAAAAGACTGGACATTCTCCATTTGCAATACCGTGGGTTGTCTACTATTGCAAATGGTATGCCATCATGGGGATATTTCTCATTCCTGGGCTACCATACGGTCTCAAATGCAACGTAACTAATCTGGCGAATTTCAATGTGAAAAAAATGAAAAATGTAACATGTTATATTTGACCCTGTAACTTTACACGTGAATACAAATATGTGTATTTTATTGCAGTAAAAGTAAACAGTATTATGACATTCACAGTTAAAATGTAATGTAGAACTAAATTTAAAAACAAAAATCATATTTTCTCCCATTTTTTCTATTTTATTCATATTAAATTATGTATCATACCTAAATATTTGATGTTAAACGAATGCCCTGTTTTCCCTGAATAAAATGATATATAATAAGTGTGCGTGTAATATGAAAGAGTCGAATTGCGGTTGAACAGACATATAGTCAAATTCCAGATTTTGTTTACGTTTTGTTTTGATCACATCGTGTACATTTAGCTCAGTCCTTAAGTAGTTAAATATGGTACTAAAAATCACATTGAGAACCAATAACTATAACTGCAGCTTAATTCCCAAACATCTAAAATGAAGCAGCTTCAGCCTGTCGCCTGCTAAACCTCAGGGCTGGAATTCATATTAGGCAGACTAAGCGCCTGCCTTCAGTTACCTATTTACAGCACCTATAATGTGCCATGCTGAGGGTAGATGAGTACAAGATACCTTGGCCAGTGTCCCCCATAGACCAGTCAGCCTCTAATGGTTGATATTAGAGCTGCAGGCTCTAAAGGCTTATAAAGGATATAAATATCAGTGTTGTATCAGTTCTTCCAAAATCTGTGTGTCTGGACAGGAAGTGAAAGGAATACTTTCTAACAGCCTCTTACACAGAAAATACCTTGCAGGAGAAGCAGGGATAGCATTGAGTGATGCACATTGTAGAACAGATTATGCAATTCTACTATCAATCATACAAGGGTGAGTACTTTGCAAATAACTCCTTAAACTCCAAACGCCTATACCGTAACACTCACTTTTCCCTAACCCTAAATTTAAACCCTACCAAAATCTAAACAAAAGTCTTTCCTTAGTCCCAATATTAAGCATTCAGAACTTAAACCTTTACCTTAAAACTATTTTTAACTATGAAAAAATAAACAGACCACATACCCCAATACTCAATTTAACCCTCCTCTAACCCTAAAACCAATAATTCTAAATATATCTTATACCACTACTATAACCCCTCTCAAGCTTTTAATTCTCTTAACACTAACACCCTTTGTAATCTTACTCTGACATTAATTCTAAACCCACATTTATCTAACCACGTCTAACATTATTTTTGACCCTCTGTGCAATTACACTGCTGCATTCACTCACATATTCAAACACAATACATTAGAAGTAGAAGTAGGCACATTCATACATATGTATGAGGAGGTGGAGTTTTTGGCGCTCGTATTCTGGATGTTTTGCAGCTTTTTCTACACATTCATACATATAGCGCATATTTATGAAAGTCATTTTATCTATCTTTTCTGAGGGGAAGGAAGCATACTCTGCAAGATATATAATTCTGGCCCTGCTGAACCTTCCTCATATTAAGGAGACAGAGAGGAAAAAAGTTGGAGGCCATTGCAACTGAAACCCTAACTGAATCCTTAGAGGTAAGAATGTGACTGAACACTTCTGGCCCAAAACAACCTCAGAAAAATGTATAACTGAACACAAACTCCTTAATAAAGTAAAAACTGTGTAAAAACAACTATTTGTTTTATTTTATTCAGATGAAAATAAACAGTACCGTATATACTCGAGTATAAGTCGACCCGAATATAAGCCGAGACCCCTAATTTTACCACAAAAAAATGGGAAAACTTCTTGACTTGAGTATAAGCCTAGGGTGGGAAATGCAGCAGCTACTGGTAAATTTCTAAATAAAATTAGATCCCCAAAAAATTACATTAATTGAATATTTATTTACAGTGTGTATATAATGAATGCAGTGTGTGTGTGTGTGTTTGTGTAGTGTGTGTATATAATGAATGCAGAGTGTGTATGTGTTTGTGTGTAGTGTGTGTGTATATAATGAATGGTGTTTGTTTGTTTGTGTGTAGTGTGTATATAATGAATGCAGAATTTGTGTGTGTGTATATAATGCAGAGTGTAAGAAAAGGGTCGCAAAAGTATTCTGAGGACGGACAGCAGCTAAAATAGCCTGCCCTTCGGTGGGTCCCCGCTCAGAACTCAAGCTGGTTTTAGCTCAACTTGTGCCATTACAGAGAGAACATATCTGAAGCATATCAGACTGGTCCCACCCATACGGGCAGTCCAGATCAGAAATGCCAGCAAGTTCTCTCTGCACGAGAGATACAGCAACCCCAGACGATCGCTTTCAGCCTTGTTGGCATCATCAGTGAGGCATAGCTGATATCTCTCTAGCACCGCGGAGCAAGGGGTCCACTCTGGATTACCCTTTAAACTAATGGAGAGCAAGAAAAGGGTCGCAGAGAACTTGCTGGCATTTCGGATCTGGACTGCCCGTATGGGTGGGACCAGTCTGATATGCTTCAGATATGTTCTCTCTGTAATGGTACAAGTTGAGCTAAAACCAGCTTGAGTTCTGAGCGGGGACCCACCGAAGGGCAGGCTATTTTAGCTGCTGTCCGTCCTCAGAATACTCTTGCGACCCATTTTTTTCTCTCCATAATGCAGAGTGTGTGTTTGTATGAGTGTGTGTGTATATAATGCAGAGTGTGTGTTTGTATGAGTGTGTGTGTGTGTATAATGCAGAGTGTGTGTTTATATGAGTGTGTGTATATAACCCGTGGCAACGCTCTGACAGCCGCGGGTATCGTGAGACTTACACTGTGAGCTGAACAGGGAAGCTGCACGGAGCTGACAGAAGCTGCTGTAAAGGTAAATAAACGCTTCCTGCTGGCCCCCAACAGGACCGCCGGGCTTGTAATGAGCCTAGCGGTCCTGGTCTGTATTATGGCAATGTAAGTTTTTATAGCATAAAAAATGTGCTGAAAAACTTGGCTTATACTCGAGTATATATATAATCAGACATGCAATACCGTATGATCAATGTTTGAGTTCCATTATTAGACTGATTATAACACAACATGGTAAGGGGGGGGGGGGTGTGAAACTGCATGTCTGACTAAAATACAGGAGTTAGTTTTATTTATTTTGAAATTCTATGATTGTCCCTGTTTATCTGCGCACTATACTGGGGCACGTGTGATAGGGCTTGGATGAACATTTTCCTGGATTGCTTTTTATTTCTGATCCAGTCCTGAATAAAAAAATCAGTATAGATTTGTGCACAGTGAACAAAAATGGTTTTGTAGTATTACTTCTTCCTAAAAAAAATTTTTGTGTGGGTTGTATGATAGTTGCTCATATTGCTCATATGGCAGTTCAGTCGTCTGAACGTCGTCCATGCAAAAAATATTCAGAAAAAAATATTTATTTAAAAAAATGGGCTGTTCAGTGTACTGAAAAATCGAAATATTATGTATATAGCTCCATGTACACAGATTTGTTTAACAGATCAAGTGAAAAAAAGTTACCAATAGAGGGAAAAAGATATATATATATATATATATATATATAGTAAATCATGTTTTATTGAGGTTTTTGTATTTATTACAGAGATACAAATGGAAATGAGTTGAGTAAGCTTGCAGGCCTCTAGATATAAAGCAATGATTGAAATATGTAAGGCAATTAAGGCAGATGGATTAACAATATGTTGAAATATTACATTTAACAGGTAAGACCTAAAATACAATTGGAGGGTATCAACCGTGTGGTGCCCTGAGGAGCAACATGGCACTTGTTGGATATCAGTCATATATTTATATAGTATATATTAATAAAACGTTTTACTGCTCTTCTTTTTGTCACTCTATTGGTCTCTTCTCACTTGGTCTATGAATAATTTGGTGGTTATCAATAATTTTTTTCCCCATGAATTATATATATATATATTTTCAATTGACCATTTTTATTGGTTTTTAAAATTACATAGAAACATAGAAATATAGAATGTGACGGCAGATAAAGCCATTCGGCCCATCTAGTCTGCCCGATTTTCTAAATACTTTCATTAGTCCCTGGCCTTATCTTATATCTAACAAAGAAAACAAAAACTATCCCTTACTGAGATAGTGAGTGATATACTAAAGTGCCTGAATAAAAGCAGCTCAACACAAAAAGTGGAATACCTTAATCCACAATGAAGTGCAAAATACAAGAAAATGCAAAATACAAGAAAAAAAAGGTATAAACAATATACCAGCAAGTGGAGCGCTATATTGAATATATATATAAATAATGAGGGGGTATACTCACCCCTCCAACATAGTGATACAATGTGTCCAAATGTACATACAAAGTAAAACAACAAAAGAGAGAATATAGTGCAGATGGTTTACAAAAAATAAAAAATGAATAATGGTAGCAATTGGTTGAAACCACTCACGTGGGTTGGAGCCTATAAGCTATTGGCTCCGTAAGTGACTCCTTCTTGCTCTTGAGGCAGCAACACACCCCTTTATCCCAAACGATATTCTCCCGAAGATATGGAACAAACAGAGAGAGAGAACCTCATAGATGGTATTGTACAGATGGTGTATACAATATAGTGAGATAGTAATAGATATGCTCACCTTAGACAGAGCCTTGAATTCCTGGCTCTGAGGTTTGTTGGCAATGTGCTAATTTATTGGGATAGCATTCCCCACATGGTGTTCCTGGAGGCTAGAAAGGACTATATGGACTAATATATAAAAAAATAACAATTTATTGTAGAGATAAAAAAATAATAATAAAAACAATATTTAGACTTCTCAAAAGCACATAAGCTAAATGATGGAAAGTCCAAGTATAAAAGTCCAAACTCCAGCTAAACGCGTTTCACTCTTGTATGAGCTTCCTCAGTAGCTGTGAAGTAGCCTCAGGAATCTTCCACTTTATAAGTGCTCTAAAGTTGATTTGGATCCTCCCTTTGAGGTCACAGGATGTGTGATTATCCAATCATAAGGTCAGAGTCTCTTTCAAATTTCTTATATTAATCACCTGTAGTAAAAAAGCTTACATTGGCTAAATTGCCTGTCAATCAATCAAAAAGCTTGATTATTATTGGTGGTTGGATGGTGCTGTATTTTTCAAATTTCCTATATTGATCACCTGTGGTAAAAAAGCTTGCATTGGCTGAATTGCCTGTCAATCAGTTAAAAAACTTATTCTATTGGTGGTTGGATAGGGATATCTTTCTCAAAAAATTTTTTTTTATACTAATCACCTGTGGTAAAAAGGCTTTCATTGGCTGAATTGCCTGTCAATCAATTAAAAAACTTGATTAGAACAAATTCTATTGGTGATTGGATGGGGCTGTCATGTATAGCACCCATTCAGGGCAGTGGTTGGCGGAAGTGACATCACTTCCGCCCTCCAACATCTTCCCAAATGTCATTGTTAATAAAAAAAAACAAAAAAAAAAAACAAACGGAATGCATATTAACAAAGTGAAATAGATAGATAGGTACAATAACAGAGAGATTTCCCTCAAATATAAAATAAAAGGGATTACCAAAATGGGGGTCGATTAAAAACTTACTGGATGAGAGAGTGCAATCAAGACAAACTTCTCCCATTGGATTTCAAGACTTCATTTTATAAGAGGACATAAAACCAAATGGCATAAATTTTGATAGTACAGATATTATATTGCAGATGGTACAGATATAATATGATACTGTTGAATATATGTTAAGGATAATTAAAGGAAATGACAGAGTTCGAAATCTATATTTAGACCTTTGGGTTGTAAAGTCCCAAGGCTAAAAATCCATCTCATTTCATTTTGAGCTAAAATTTTGTTAAAATCACCGCCTCTCCAATTTCCTAAAGTTTTGTGTATGCCCATAAATATGAGCCCCTGAGGATTGCTGTTGTGTGTAATCTTGAAATGATTGGATACACTGTGTCCTTCATATCCCTTCTTAATGTTCCTTATATGCTCTTCTATTCTAATATGCAGATTACGTTTTGTGCGGCCCACATACTTGAGGCCACATGGACATTCCAACAGGTACACTACATTGGTTGAATGGCAAGTGATGAGATTGTTTATGTTGAACTCTTCATTTTCTTTAGTACTTTTGAATTTCCCTATATGTCTTTTTTTGCTTCCAGTGTTCCTGCACGCCAAACATATTCCACAACCAAAGAAACCTTTCCTAGTATCAATTGGCTTTATGCTGCATGGTTTTCTGATGTGGTTCCTTACTAGTAATTTTTTCATGTTAGGTGCCCCTCTAAAGATCACCTTGGGTTTGTCTGGTAGAATGGTGAACAGGACTGGGTCTTCCTTTAAGATTGACCAGTGTCTATTAATAATTTTTCTTAAATGACGGTTACCATGACTGTAATTACAGAATATAGGTATGTTGCCATTATCATTAAATCTTTCTTTATTCTCATTAATCCCTTTATCTATTAATAGGGTTTCTCTCTTAATTGCCATCACTTGATTGAGATCTTTGGTTAGATCATCTTGTTTATATCCTTTTTCCAACATTTTACCTTCTAATTTATGTGACTGTTCAATAAATTTAATTTCCTCAGTGCAGTTCCTTTTTATCCGGATAAATTGAGATTTGGGGATTCCCTTAAGCCAAGGTGTAAAATGACAGCTCGTGGTGTGAATGAAACTATTCACATCTACTTTTTTAAAATGAGTGCTAGTTTTGATTTTATTATCTTCAATAAAAATGTCAAGATCTAAAAAATTCACTCTCGTTTTGTTAAAATCCGTAGTGAGGGCTATGCCCCAATCATTATTGTTCAATGTATTAATGAAATCGGTTAGTGATTCTTCTGTTCCTTCCCAGATAAAAAACAGGTCATCTATGTAACGGCGATAGGTGACGAGGCCCGTCGCCCAGCCCGCCCCATGATGGATAAACTGGAGCTCCCAATATGCCATAAAAAGATTGGCATAGCTGGGCGCGAACCTCGTTCCCATCGCCGTCCCACAGGCCTGTAAATAAAAATGTCCATCGTACCAGAAATAATTGCTGGTTAAAATTAAAAGAATCCCTTGCATAATAAAATCTATATGGTCAGGTGGAAAATTACCTGATTGCTCTAAGAAAAACCTGGTGGCCATACAGCCCCTATCATGTGCAATATTGGTGTAAAGGGAGCTCACATCAGCAGTGGACAGAAAATAATTTTCGTTCCACACCAATTTTTCTATGTGTCTTAATATATCCCCAGTGTCCTTCAGATAGCTGGGTATTCCTTGAAAAATTGGTTGCAAGCATTGGTCTATATACTCAGATAATCTACAGGACATAGAACCAATGCCTGAGACTATAGGCCTCCCTGGAGGTTGAGTGAGATTCTTGTGGATTTTGGGGAGGTGGTATAGTACTGGAATTCTTGGGAAATCAATTTTTAAGTAATTAAACTCTTTTTGGTTCAAGATCCCATTTGTAAGTCCTTCATTTAGGTAATTATGGAATTTGTCCTTGAGATTCTTTGTAGGATCTGCTCCTAATTTAATATAGGTATTGGTGTCCTCCAGTAATTTGTATGATTCCTTGTTATAGTCATCTAATGTCATTAAAACTACACCCCCCCCCTTATCGGCTGGTTTTATAATTATTGAATTATCTTTCTGGAATTTCTTCAGGGCCATACACTCTTTCCTGGTGAGGTTCTGTTGATGTTTATTGGGTTCTTTAATTTTATTTATATCTCTCATCACTAATTTTTCAAATGTTACCATTTCACCTGATATTAAGTTTTTGGGATAGAACTTTGATTTTTCTTTCAAGTTAGTATGTTTATAGACATCATGTTGTGTATCTTCAGAATTAGTTAAAATAGGGTTCTTGTAGAAAAATTTCTTTAGACATAATGTCCTCTTAAATTTATTTAAATCAACATATGTCTCAAATTTATTTAGCTTTTTAGTTGGTGCGAATTTCAAACCCTTCTGTAACAATTTGATTTGAGGAGAATTCAAGACATATGGTGTTAGATTGAAAATCCCTGCTTGTTTTTCTCTATCTTTCATATTGACTGGTTTCGTCTGTCTCTTTTTTCTCCTCTGAAGGTTCGCTCCTCCTCTAACTCCCCTTCCTCTATACTTCTCCGTCTCTTCTGTGGTGATCTCTGTTGGTATTGGGGTTTGTGTTTGACTCTGTTCCTCAAGTTCCAAAAATCCCCTTCCTGAGGGGTTCTGGCTAATGTCTCGAATCTATTGGAGATAGGTATATGTGACAACCTCCTTGTACTTTTACGGATTTTACTTTGGGCCGTTAAAAACTCGTCAGATCTTGCCCTTCTTTCTGTTCTTATTGGGGTTCTGATATTATCTTGGATATATGGCCTCGACACATGTGGTTCCACAAGAATCCCACTCAACCTCCAGGGAGGCCTATAGTCTCAGGCATTGGTTCTATGTCCTGTAGATTATCTGAGTATATAGACCAATGCTTGCAACCAATTGTTCAAGGAATACCCAGCTATCTGAAGGACACTGGGGATATATTAAGACACATAGAAAAATTGGTGTGGAACGAAAATTATTTTCTGTCCACTGCTGATGTGAGCTCCCTTTACACCAATATTGCACATGATAGGGGCTGTATGGCCACCAGGTTTTTCTTAGAGCAATCAGGTAATTTTCCCCCTGACCATATAGATTTTATTATGCAAGGGATTCTTTTAATTTTAACCAGCAATTATTTCTGGTACGATGGACATTTTTATTTACAGGCCTGTGGGACGGCGATGGGAACGAGGTTCGCGCCCAGCTATGCCAATCTTTTTATGGCATATTGGGAGCTCCAGTTTATCCATCATGGGGCGGGCTGGGCGACGGGCCTCGTTACCTATCGCCGTTACATAGATGACCTGTTTTTTATCTGGGAAGGAACAGAAGAATCACTAACCGATTTCATTAATACATTGAACAATAATGATTGGGGCATAGCCCTCACTACGGATTTTAACAAAACGAGAGTGAATTTTTTAGATCTTGACATTTTTATTGAAGATAATAAAATCAAAACTAGCACTCATTTAAAAAAAGTAGATGTGAATAGTTTCATTCACACCACGAGCTGTCATTTTACACCTTGGCTTAAGGGAATCCCCAAATCTCAATTTATCCGGATAAAAAGGAACTGCACTGAGGAAACTAAATTTATTGAACAGTCACATAAATTAGAAGGTAAAATGTTGGAAAAAGGATATAAACAAGATGATCTAACCAAAGATCTCAATCAAGTGATGGCAATTAAGAGAGAAACCCTATTAATAGATAAAGGGATTAATGAGAATAAAGAAAGATTTAATGATAATGGCAACATACCTATATTCTGTAATTACAGTCATGGTAACCGTCATTTAAGAAAAATTATTAATAGACACTGGTCAATCTTAAAGGAAGACCCAGTCCTGTTCACCATTCTACCAGACAAACCCAAGGTGATCTTTAGAGGGGCACCTAACATGAAAAAATTACTAGTAAGGAACCACATCAGAAAACCATGCAGCATAAAGCCAATTGATACTAGGAAAGGTTTCTTTGGTTGTGGAATATGTTTGGCGTGCAGGAACACTGGAAGCAAAAAAAGACATATAGGGAAATTCAAAAGTACTAAAGAAAATGAAGAGTTCAACATAAACAATCTCATCACTTGCCATTCAACCAATGTAGTGTACCTGTTGGAATGTCCATGTGGCCTCAAGTATGTGGGCCGCACAAAACGTAATCTGCATATTAGAATAGAAGAGCATATAAGGAACATTAAGAAGGGATATGAAGGACACAGTGTATCCAATCATTTCAAGATTACACACAACAGCAATCCTCAGGGGCTCATATTTATGGGCATACACAAAACTTTAGGAAATTGGAGAGGCGGTGATTTTAACAAAATTTTAGCTCAAAATGAAATGAGATGGATTTTTAGCCTTGGGACTTTACAACCCAAAGGTCTAAATATAGATTTCGAACTCTGTCATTTCCTTTAATTATCCTTAACATATATTCAACAGTATCATATTATATCTGTACCATCTGCAATATTATATCTGTACTATCAAAATTTATGCCATTTGGTTTTATGTCCTCTTATAAAATGAAGTCTTGAAATCCAATGGGAGAAGTTTGTCTTGATTGCACTCTCTCATCCAGTAAGTTTTTAATCGACCCCCATTTTGGTAATCCCTTTTATTTTATATTTGAGGGAAATCTCTCTGTTATTGTACCTATCTATCTATTTCACTTTGTTAATATGCATTCCGTTTTTTTATTTTTATTAACAATGACATTTGGGAAGATGTTGGAGGGCGGAAGTGATGTCACTTCCGCCAACCACTGCCCTGAATGGGTGCTATACATGACAGCCCCATCCAATCACCAATAGAATTTGTTCTAATCAAGTTTTTTAATTGATTGACAGGCAATTCAGCCAATGAAAGCCTTTTTACCACAGGTGATCAGTATAAAAAAATTTTTTTGAGAAAGATAGCCCTATCCAACCACCAATAGAATAAGTTTTTTAACTGATTGACAGGCAATTCAGCCAATGCAAGCTTTTTTACCACAGGTGATCAATATAGGAAATTTGAAAAATACAGCACCATCCAACCACCAATAATAATCAAGCTTTTTGATTGATTGACAGGCAATTTAGCCAATGTAAGCTTTTTTACTACAGGTGATTAATATAAGAAATTTGAAAGAGACTCTGACCTTATGATTGGATAATCGCACATCCTGTGACCTCAAAGGGAGGATCCGAATCAACTTTAGAGCACTTATAAAGTGGAAGATTCCTGAGGCTACTTCACAGCTACTGAGGAAGCTCATACAAGAGTGAAACGCTTTTAGCTGGAGTTTGGACTTTTATACTTGGACTTTCCATCATTTAGCTTATGTGCTTTTGAGAAGTCTAAATATTGTTTTTATTATTATTTTTTTATCTCTACAATAAATTGTTATTTTTTTATATATTAGTCCATATAGTCCTTTCTAGCCTCCAGGAACACCATGTGGGGAATGCTATCCCAATAAATTAGCACATTGCCAACAAACCTCAGAGCCAGGAATTCAAGGCTCTGTCTAAGGTGAGCATATCTATTACTATCTCACTATATTGTATACACCATCTGTACAATACCATCTATGAGGTTCTCTCTCTGTTTGTTCCATATCTTCGGGAGAATATCGTTTGGGATAAAGGGGTGTGTTGCTGCCTCAAGAGCAAGAAGGAGTCACTTACGGAGCCAATAGCTTATAGGCTCCAACCCACGTGAGTGGTTTCAACCAATTGCTACCATTATTCACTTTTTATTTTTTGTAAACCATCTGCACTATATTCTCTCTTTTTGTTGTTTTACTTTGTATGTACATTTGGACACATTGTATCACTATGTTGGAGGGGTGAGTATACCCCCTCATTATTTATATATATATTCAATATAGCGCTCCACTTGCTGGTATATTGTTTATACCTTTTTTTCTTTTATCTTATATCTAGGTTAGCCAAGGCTATTCCATGGATCCACTACCCTCTCAGTAAAGTAATACTTCTTGATATTATTTTTAAACCTTTGCCCCTCTAACTTAAGACTATGTCCTCTTGTTGTGGTAGCTTTTCTTCTTTTTTTTTTTATTTCTCATTTTTTAGAAAATTTCATTATTTACAATTTCTTAATGATTACACTTCTAAAGACAAATTTCAAATAGACAAATATAAAGGTATAAATACAATATCAGAAGCTAAATTGTTTATATTATTTATACCGTGAGTGTACAAGTATACAAATATTAATTCTTACACCCCACTCATACAAAAACAAAATAAAAAGAGTGCAAAAAATAAAATAAATAAATAAATAAATAGGTATGAAGCCATTGATCAGTCTGTTGTCAACTTTAGATGTTCCTAATATTTCTTTCAGGCGTACCACCACTCTTTAAATTTCTTGATTGATCCTCTCTCAAAATAAAAACATTGTTCCATTTTATATTGATATGTGATTTGTTTACATGTATTTGGCCAGCTTAAGAAGGGTGATTTCTGATTGCGTGCCAGCAACAATTTTGCTGTAAACAGTATGTGCATTATTAGATAATCATGGTTTTTTTGACAATTTGGATAATCAATATTCCATAAAAATACTAAAATAGAGATACAATGAATATTTTGAGAGAGGTTTTTACTCCCAGACAGCCATACTTCCCCTGGGAAAGTGGGAGTCTAAGTCAGATTCCCATTTTCTTATGGGGGTTGCCTTATCCTTCTCCACTCCGGTATTTCGGAAATACGAATGAAAACATCTCAAAATCTTAGATATTAACTTCTTTTTTTGACAATGGAATTTTTAAATAGCTCATCAAGACAATACTCCTACTCGTCAAGTAATTTTTCATTCTAAGTAAGAGAATGCCTCATTATTAGGAAGACAGAAATTTCCATGTAATTGGGCAAAGGAACTTACACCCCCGTCAGCTATTATGTCTGATATTCTAAGGATACCCCTGGATTTCCATTGTATAATATTTAAATCAGCTATATCATAGGGAAGCATCTCAGTTGGGGCTCCTAAGGATATACTGCTAATTAAACCAATTTTGTTCTCAAACTTTATCAATGTAGTTGCTATATATTTCTTGATCGGGTTCTGAGAAATTTTCAGTTTAATCAAAGGAAGGTTCCGAAATATATGAAGTATGCTATATGTTCTAATTTCTGTTTTAAAAAAAAATAAAATACCAATCAGTAAGTAGGGAATTTGAGTTTCAATAAGAAATGTAGTGGGCTAGCATTGTGGCCTCATGAAGGAGGTATACAGGGAGTGCAGAATTATTAGGCAAATGAGTATTTTGACCACATCATCCTCTTTATGCATGTTGTCTTACTCCAAGCTGTATAGGCTCGAAAAGCCTACTACCAATTAAGCATATTAGGTGATGTGCATCTCTGTAATGAGAAGGGGTGTGGTCTAATGACATCAACACCCTATATCAGGTGTGCATAATTATTAGGCAACTTCCTTTCCTTTGGCAAAATGGGTCAAAAGAAGGACTTGACAGGCTCAGAAAAGTCAAAATAGTGAGATATCTTGCAGAGGGATGCAGCACTCTTAAAATTGCAAAGCTTCTGAAGCGTGATCATCGAACAATCAAGCTTTTCATTCAAAATAGTCAACAGGGTCGCAAGAAGCGTGTGGAAAAACCAAGGCGCAAAATAACTGCCTATGAACTGAGAAAAGTCAAGCGTGCAGCTGCCACGATGCCACTTGCCACCAGTTTGGCCATATTTCAGAGCTGCAACATCACTGGAGTGCCCAAAAGCACAAGGTGTGCAATACTCAGAGACATGGCCAAGGTAAGAAAAGGCTGAAAGACGACCACCACTGAACAAGACACACAAGCTGAAACGTCAAGACTGGGCCAAGAAATATCTCAAGACTGATTTTTCTAAGGTTTTATGGACTGATGAAATGAGAGTGAGTCTTGATGGGCCAGATGGATGGGCCCGTGGCTGGATTGGTAAAGGGCAGAGAGCTCCAGTCCGACTCAGATGCCAGCAAGGTGGAGGTGGAGTACTGGTTTGGGCTGGTATCATCAAAGATGAGCTTGTGGGGCCTTTCGGGTTGAGGATGGAGTCAAGCTCAACTCCCAGTCCTACTGCCAGTTCCTGGAAGACACCTTCTTCAAGCAGTGGTACAGGAAGAAGTCTGCATCCTTCAAGAAAAACATGATTTTCATGCAGGACAATGCTCCATCACACGCGTCCAAGTACTCCACAGCGTGGCTGGCAAGAAAGGGTATAAAAGAAGAAAATCTAATGACATGGCCTCCTTGTTCACCTGATCTGAACCCCATTGAGAACCTGTGGTCCATCATCAAATGTGAGATTTACAAGGAGGGAAAACAGTACACCTCTCTGAACAGTGTCTGGGAGGTTGTGGTTGCTGCTGCACGCAATGTTGATGGTGAACAGATCAAAACACTGACAGAATCCATGGATGGCAGGCTTTTGAGTGTCCTTGCAAAGAAAGGTGGCTATATTGGTCACTGATTTGTTTTTGTTTTGTTTTTGAATGTCAGAAATGTATATTTGTGAATGTTGAGATGTTATATTGGTTTCACTAGTAATAATAAATAATTGAAATGGGTATATATTTGTTTTTTGTTAAGTTGCCTAATAATTATGCACAGTAATAGTCACCTGCACACACAGATATCCCCCTAACATAGCTAAACTAAAAACAAACTAAAAACTACTTCCAAAAATATTCAGCTTTGACATTAATGAGTTTTTTGGGTTCATTGAGAACATGGTTGTTGTTCAATAATAAAATTAATCCTCAAAAATACAACTTGTCTAATAATTCTGCACTCCCTGTATGTCTGGATAGGATACCCCTCCTTTTTTATTTTTGTTAAGGATATTATATGCTATTCTGGGTTTTTTACCCATCCAAAATATTTTCCCCAAACATCTTTGTGTATTTAGCCAATATTTTACAATCCGCCCTGAAAGGAATAGTTCTAAATAGATACATTTAAAAACACTGATACAGTCAAGCCAGGATATTTCTAAACCTTTATGAGAGGTAAGATAATTTGAGAGTGTTTTAAACATGTCTAAATAATTAATATCACATAATGGTGGAGTCATTTTAATGCCTTGATAGTCAATAAAGGGTTTATTACAATCAAACTGGAACTGTGTTTTTAGATCAGCCAAGGCTTTGTTAGTAAATCCTTTAGTCATAATTTGATATTTATTGATATAAATTTTTGGATTAATTGGAACGTTTACTAAAAGAATTGATTGTTAATAGCAAGGCCCCAATTGAACGGGAAGGATTAATCATGGAAAAGATGACATCGTCCGTGTATAAAGATATTTTACAATTTAAGTACCCAAATTGAATACCCTGTATCTCATTATCTTGGTGAATAAAAATTGCCAAGGGTTCAATGGAAAGTATGTAGAGCAGGGGTGCCAAAGGGCAACACTGACGAGTCCCATTAGAGATTGAAAACCAATTTGATTAAAAAAAAGGGGTCCGACCACCTTGGCAGTTGGATTAGTGTATAAAACATTATATTGTGTTCAACAAAGCCAGTGAGACCAAAGCTTTCTAGGACCAAATCTAAGAAGTTCCAACTGACTCTATAAAATGCCTTTTTGGCATCTAAAGCTAATAAGGCAACTCCAACTTTGAGTTGACTAGATCTGTGGAGTATATTTATAATCTTACGGGTATTGTCGATCAGATTTCTGTCCATGACAAATCCAGATTGGTCAGCATGAATAATTTGGGGGATTATTAATTTTAATCTGTTGGTTAGAATTTTAGAGAAGATTTTTATATCGAGATTAATTAACGATATAGGTCTCTAATTGGAGGGTAGGGAAGGATCTTTTCCCGTTTTTAAGATTGGGAAAATAGTGGCTTGTAACCTCTCACCTGGAATGTCTTTAGTGGTAACATTTTTAAATTTATTTAATAAGAGAGGGGTTATAATGTCCTGAAATTTTTTATAGAATAAATTCAGAGTAACCGTCAGGACCTGGGGCTTTAGATGGTTTCATGTTTAAAATTATGTTTTTAATTTCACATTGAGAAAAAGGTTCATTTAATCTCTGGAGATCTTTATCTTTAGGATACTCAATATTTTTAAGATTATAAAGTTTCTTATAATAGTTAGAAAATATGGCAGCAATTTCCGTAGGGGAATAAAATGATTTGTTATTTACTGTACGTTTCTTAATAACTTTGTTTCTTTTCATTTTTCAATTTATTTGATAGTAATTTTCCAACTTTATTGTTGTTGTGATACCACTTTTTTTTAAATATAGGATAGCTTCATTGACTGAAGTAAGGATTTTTTCTGTTACATCTTTTTTAATTCTATCAATCTCACTAGTTCTTATAGAACAAATCCTAGACATATTCAATCTCTCTAATTTAGAGAGTTTAATGTATAAATCAGAGAGTGTACTTTCCTTCTTATCCTTTTTTTGGGAGCCAAGTTCAATTAATAACCCACGGACAAAGCACTTGAAGGTACAGCACAGTGTAGGGAATGATACAAACCCATTATCGTTAATATCAATAAATCTCTCAGTTTCTCTTTTTAAGTTGTCCAAATTGAGATTAGAAGCCAACAAGCTTTCATTGAGACACCATCTTGTTCTACTCTTATAATTCACATTATTTGATACCTCTAAAAAGACCGGGGCATGGTCGGACCAAGTAATACTACCGATCTCTACCTTTTTAGTAAAATCCAAACCATTTTAAGTAGTCAGAAAAAGATCTATACACAAGTACGACTCATGTACAGGAGAAAATAAAGTGTATTCATGATCTTTAGGATGAAAAACTCACCAACAATCAAAATGAGAATTAAAAAAACAACAACTCATGAATCTCCACCTGGTTTGAGCCTTATTGAGTGGTTTTTGGTTGCTATTTCTATCTAACTTAGTATTGACTACGCAGTTAAGATTGCCACCAATAATCACTCTACCACCATGTATAGATTTCACTTTATCGTGTATTTTTTTCAGAAATATCAGCGGTCATTTATTTGGGGCATAAATATACACTAATCTGTATTGGATATCATTTAATTTAATAATTAAAATCTTAAAAAAACATTGTCGTCTAGGACTTGATGGACCACCTCCACTTTAACTTTATCTGAAACCACAATGGTTACCCCTCTCTTTTGTTTTTGTTTTTTGTCCAACTAGATTGGCTGAATAAACATTAGGGTATTTGTTAAACTTCTAGATTTTGTTTCCCTCAAGAATACAGTGGGATTTCTGTATCATGACAACATCAATGTTATGCTTTGTTAAATGTTTATATAGACAGCCTCTCTTTTGAGTGGTATTTAGACATTTGACATTCATCGTAACAATCTTAATTGACATTTCTATCATACATCCAACTCTGCATCATCAGATCCATCGTACCCCTAAATGGCTTTATAAACAAGAGAGAAAGAGAAAATACCACACATACAAAAAAACATTCTCAAAACATTCCAGCTGAGATATACTATCATTATATCAGCTCATCCCTGCTACCACCGCAGGGGTCAGGTCGAGTGGTGGGAAGGAGAGATAGATCATTATATGATACACAAAAAATAAGGAGGAATATATATATATATATATATATATATATATATATATATATATATATATATATATATATATATATATATATATATATATATATTTCCCAAAAGAGTAAAGCTACCATATGGTCAAATAATTAGTACATTTATACAATTTCTTTAGTTATTTTTCCATTCCTCCTCTACCTACACATCCTACCCTCATTTATTCCTCTCACCTTCTCCCTTCTTAGAAAAATGTGATTATCTCCTGTGCTAAAATCAAAATAGAATACTCTGTTAAATGCAAGTGAATTAATCATTATGACCTAAGTTTTCAATGATAAATTGGATTTTTAAATAAATAATAAAGGAAATAAAGACTTATAAAAGTGTATATTAGAACAAAGAAATACTTCATAAAGTGGTTCTCTTATAATTAAGTGAATCGTGTCTGTGAATTAGTACTAGAGTTTCACAAGTAGTGTATATAATAATCCCATAAGAGATATATTCTCTTAATTTCTAATTACATATTAACCAAAAATTTTAAATAGGTAAATTTATAGGAAAGTAATAAAGTAAAAATTCAAGTAAATCGTTCTAATTTTCTTAGAATTTTAATAAAATTCAATTTTAGATACGGAGTGATAAAGAAGTTTTTAAGGTGTATATTTAGAGAATTTTATATATCAGTAAGCCATATTTCTCTGATAATCAATATTCAACCTTTTGCAGTGCTTAAAGGACTAATACATTCCATTTCAAATAACGTTTTTTCTTTCAGGGAATGCAGTCACTTAAGAGCTAATACAGCATTAAAGTAGCCCTACATGGGCCTTTGAGAATGAAGTGTTTAAATATATTCTATATATGATCTTTGTAGGTAATTATTTTTGGGGAATCAGTTTAGTAGCCCTTCTCTGAACTCTCCCTAAGTATCAATATCCTTCTGGAGATACGGTCTCCAGTACTGCGTACAATACTCCAAGTGAGGTCTCACCAGTGTTCTGTACAATGGCATGAGCACTTCCCTCTTTCTACCGCTAATACCTCTCCCTATACAACCAAGCATTCTGCCAGCATTTCCTGCTGCTCTATTACGTTGCCTGCCTACCTTTAAATCATTTGAAATAATTACCCCTAAATCCCTTTCCTCAGATGTTGAGGTTAGGACTCTATCAAATATTCTGTACTCTGTCCTTGGGTTTTTACATCCAAGATGCATTATCTTGTACTTATCCACATTAAATTAGGGTACAGAAAAAAAAGGGAAGGGGGATACAAAAATTGTACAGTACAGCTTTATCTTTGTGATAACATATCATGGGAGTGTTACACACATTATCACACAGAGTTGCATTACATCATTTCTATCCAACATTTGTTTGTAAGCTTTAGTTCCCATATAACCACATTCTTCATGTCTGTGTATCCTGAGCATGTTGAGGTATTCACCCAGTTGGGGTATTCTAGGTGTGCTGAGTAGGTTTTACAAGTATCCTGTTGCCTCCCGGTAAGTATGCTTTATACACAATACATTTCACAGGTCACACTGAACACTTACTATGGTGATATCAAGATTTGTTCAAAGAGAGATGATCTCTTTTACATATGTCAATGTTACATCTTATTGGGTTCCATGTAGGCTATGAGTTGTTACTCTAGTTGTGTGTGCTGGCGGAACCTGTGGTCATTATCTCCACGTTTTGAGAACAAATTCGTGAGTGTGTGGACGTCTGCCTTCATTTGTAACATCCCCCAACACAATTTGAATACATGACCTCACTGTAGGTCTGTGCTGGTGCTTCCCGTATAACATGGGGTAATAACAACACAGAAAATAGAAACATAAAAACAGTACATATTGACATATTCACTGTATGATGTCTGATGTAGCATAACTGTGTTCTACTTACCGAATATTGCCTGTCTTATATAGGCTTTGCCAATCCATTATACCCGGCTACACCCTTTGAGTGATCTTATTGTGTTTAATGAGGTACCGCCAGTAACCAGTAAGTCGATTTTGGAAAGTATCACTGCAGATCTCCTGTTCCTAGCTAGTAGGGTAGTTGAAGCTATCAGAGTTAGGAATATTAGTTTACGAACTGGTTTGGGGCATTATATGGAGCAAGTATGTTATTATGGTGGGTGGAAAATGGGTACCTGTGCATTCTGTAATTACCTCTTTTACCATTGCCCAAAATGGTGCTATTGGTGCACGTCCACAAGATGTGAAGAGTGTTTTCCACATCTGTCAGGTATCTCCAGCATTTATTGTCAGGTAGATGGTGCAATTTGGCCACTTTGTCTGGCGTCAAATATCATCTGTACAGTATTTTCCTCAATATTTCCAAGTGGGAGGCACATGAGGACATTCCTTTGAAAGACAGAAATGCTAGTTCCAACATTTTTGGTGACAGCTCTTTCCCTAAATCTTTATGCCACTCCTATTAGAAAGTCCATACGGGGTATGAGCGTGGTGACATAAGTGAGGTGTAGCAAAACTACAGAATATTCTTCTGTTTGATATTATTCAGGCATATATTTTCGACTTGGGTCATGGATGTTTGTTGACCTAGTTGATCTATCTGGGGTGGCCTTGTTTGTTGAAGTTGGACATAGGGAAAGTGGGCTTATCTTGGTAGGTAAAATTCGGATTGTAGGGTCTGAAAACTTTTATTCATCCTTTTTTCTGTCACTTTGTGTATATGTGTTACTGTATGTTTAGCCCATGTTTTGAAGTCAAATGTACAGTTCAGTGCATGTATCTCTTTTAGCGGTGTCGCTGGTGACAGTGATCATTGGAGCATACCTTGTGTTTGTTTGTATCCCAAATTGACAATAATAGTTTGGTTGTAGGTAGTAATGATTTTGTTGTGGGTCTAAGCCCTTTCGGTATCCATATGTAGTTTGCCAGGTGTGTCTCCTTTAGTTTCTGCGATTCAAGGTCAACCCATTGTGGTGTGTATGGCGAAGAATGACAAGTAAGTATGTTGGCCATATGTGTCACTCTATATTCTCTCAGGTTAGGGAAGTCTAAAACACCTTCTTTAACCTTAAAGGTCAAGAGTCTCCATGAAACTCTAGGTTTCTTGTTATCCCATCCAAATTTCACCAGTGTGGTTTGTAGGGCTTTGAGGAATTTCACAGGAACTTGTATTTGTGAAGTATGAAAGAGGTAGAGAATTCTTGATAACCATTTTGAGTGCCGCACACCTACCCACCGATGAGAGAAATTTCCTTTTTTATTTCTTTAGCGTGTCTTCTATATCTGTTTTAAGTTTGTGGTAGTTTGTTTTTAATAGTGTGTGTGGGGATTTTGTAAGTTTTATTCCACGAAATGTGAGGTAGTCCTGTCACCAATCAAAGTTAAGCACTTGTTTGAGTCTCTCTAGAGTCTGATTAGCTATTCCTATTCCCATGGTTTGGGTTTTTGAAATATTGAGCTTATAGTACCATTGGGCGCTATATCGTCTTAGTTCTCTCTGTAGGTTTGGTAGGGATATTATAGGTTGCAATAGGGGGCCAATGAAGCAGGGGGAGAGCTATACAAGGCCTTATTAGCTGACCTATATATCTGGGGGAAGTCAAATTTATTCAGAACTTCTTCTAAGAATTGCCAATTCAGTCTATCAAATGCTTTTTCAGCATCGAGGGAGTTCAGTAGTCCTTGTTTATGGCCCATGTGTATTTTGTGTAGGAATGTCTATAACCTTTCTAGTGTTGTCTGGTCCCTGGCATCTTTGTATAAAGCGTACTAGGCCATCTGACACTAGTGTCGGCAGAATTGATTTAAGGCGATTAGCAAGGATTTTAGCAAATAGTTTTGTGTCCAAATTCAGAAATGATATGGGGCGACAGTTCTGACATTGGGTTGGGGCTTTTCCGGGTTTTGGGAGTGTAATAACTACCGCCGTGAGGAATTCGGTGGGAAAGGTTCCTGTTTACGCGGCGTGATTGAAGGTTGTGGCCAATCGAGGGTAAGCATTTGCTTGAATTTCACATAGTATATGTTTGTGTACCCATCTGGGCCAGGGGCTTTTTTCCCTTGGGCAGGGAAGCAATGCATTCTAATTATTATTCTTCTGTTATGGGAGCTGTTAGCATTTATTTTTGTACGGCTGTAAGGGATGGGGATATCGGAGAGATAATTTTGAATACTGGGGATAGTTGGGCGGTCTGTGTCTCGTTTATCTTGAATGTTACATATTTGGACATAGTAGTTTGCAGATACGTGTCTGTGCTTGTCTGTCTCTAAGGCGTTAAGTCAATAGTTTGCCCGCTTTATTGCCCTGTGCCCATGTTGTGGCTTTTAGCCTTTTCATCATAAACCCGAACTTAGCTAGCTGTACTTCTTTTATTTTAGTTTGTAATTCGTGTATCTGTTTGCGTATGTCTAAAGAAGGAGATGACAGGTTGTCTTTGGGCAATTTATCTAGTTGTAGATTCCATTGGTTTAGATTGTGCCATGTGCATTTTTTGAGGTATGAAGTCCTCCTTATGTTCCAATCATAACATATGAGGGTTTTGCACTAAAAGTTTTATTTGTCTCAAACTAGTTGTGCAGGTCTTGTTCTAGCAGGCTTTCGTTCAGGCACCAAGGGTTTCTATTTTTGTATTTATAGTTTTTTTGAGTGTTAACGTAACTGATCTGTGGTCTGACCAATCTGTGGGTTCAATCGAGCAGTCTAGAACTAGGGATAGTGTTGAGTCGAGCATGAGATAGCCATCAATCCGTGAGTAGGAGTACACTCGAATGGTGTATATAGTCTCTGTCTCCCAGGTGCATCACTCTCCAAATGTTGTGTAGGCCATGGGAGGTTATTAATGTTGTAAGGGCCCTGCATTGTTTTTTAAGAGAGGCATAGTTCGGAGATGTGGGGGACCTGGTAGTGTTTAAAGCTGGGTCGAAAATTTGGTTAAAATCACCACAAATAATGAGAATGCCCTTTCTCAATTTTTCCAACTTAGTATACTATGTAGAAAGTTCCTTTGGTTAGTGTTGGGGTAATACACAATAACTATGGTATAGTCTAGGTCATTGATGGAGCATTGCCAGATTACATATCTCCCTCCAGGGTCCGTAGTTTTAGTGTGGGACACCACTGCCAGGTCCTTGCTAAGAAATATTGATACCCCTTTGAACTTATGTGGAGATGTGGCATGTAATTGCTGTGGGAAGTTTTGAGGTGTAGGTAGGTGTTCACTCGAAAGTGCGTCTCTTGGAGACATATGATATGTGTGTTTTTGAGACTTTTGAGGAAGACGTATGAGGTAGAAGGTAATGCAATGCCTGGCACAGGTGTTTGGGACTTATTGCTTCTGATGAGTTTGGGTGATGTGGTATAAAATCTGTACAAGTCTTAGCTATTTAACCCATTCATACCCCTTCATTAAATAGGCACCTCACTTATATTAAATCCAGGTAGGTTTGTGATTACTAGACAGGTCTGTAGATCCAGTCTATAGATCTGATATGGGAGATGTCAGTCCCAGTACATTACCCCCTCAGAATATAATATTCTCGGCAAAAAGCCATGGAGAAGATGGGAGGTGCAAGGTTCTCAGTCTCCTCCCACTGGAGACTTTGATTGGCCATGGGAGTGAGGTGGCTTTTGAACTCTACCATATATAAGATCTTATATATGGTCGAGTTCAAAAGCCACCTGACTCCCATGTCCAATTAAAGTCTCCAATGGGAGGAGACTGAGAACCTTGCACCCCCATCTGACAAGGTGGTTAATTAAACAAGGTGTGTGAACAGATGGGAGTAACTTACGATTCCCTTCTAATAAAATACATATCACCTTAGTTAAATGTAGGAAGTAACAACAGGCGAAGTTAGCTTAAAGTGATAGTGATCTCCAACACATAAAAAGCGCAATCTTGCCTAACGTTTAACCCACACATCGATAAGGATCAATTAAAGATGAATAAGATGTTGGTGCTATTAAATTGATACCCTAAAGAGTGCCATGAGAAAAGTAAAAATAATCAAATACATCTGGTAAAACAACATTAAATTTGTGTATATTTTAAACTTTATGTAGATTTCCTAAGTCCCAATATTTTGATAAAGCTTTAGTACCTCAGAATATAATATTCTCGGCAAAAAGCCATGGAGAAGATGGGAGGTGCAAGGTTCTCAGTCTCCTCCCACTGGAAACTTTGATTTGCCACGGGAGTGAGGTTGCTTTTGAACTCTACCATATATAAGCTCCATAGCACGGTAATTCAGTTCAGTGCCCCGCACTAAGGTGCATTAGCAGCGCCGAAACGCGTGTTAAGCTATTTCCTTTTTTTTTTGCAACTTTGCACATTTTGCACTATCACCTATTATGCATGTTAGATTATAAGGGAACTGGGTGTATGGGGGGGGTTTGTTGGTACCGTTGGGGTATAAAATTGCAGCATAATATAGGAGGATTATGAATGGTCTTGGAAAACCAATAGGACTAACACTATTTTTATTTAGCAATCTTTAGGCAGTCATTACTAGTTTATAGACAGTTTTTTGTCAGTGACAGCAAACCATATATAGGCAGCAGCAGTAATCAAATAGATGTTGTTTGTTTCCATTTTTACATAGACATGTCCTTACATATTTGCTACAGGTAAGGGTTTATTCTGGATTGTTGTTGCAAGGGCTCTATGATATATTGGGCATTCACTACCAGGGTGTGTATCTAGCCACTTTTTTTTCAAGTGGGCTGATAATTACTTAAATGCTGTATCTGTATAAAAAGCGAACAGCCTGGCTTTTTCAAGCAAGGATTTAAGCCATTCTAATTCAGTATTCTTTTTCAGTTAAAGGCACCATCAAGTCTTTTCCTCCAGTTTTTTGCTCATTGTATATCCACATTGATTCACTTAAGTGATCCCCTACTTACCCTCCCTCATTACCCACAAAGCCCTATTGGCTTTTTTAATTTGTTATTTTCATTTTCTTTTGCACAGTTCCTGTATTTATAAGTATATTCAAAAAACTGATTTTTAAATTATTTATTTTGATTATTTAAAGGGGTCTCATTGTGCCTTTTGGGTCTTTCATAGCCAAATAGACACTTCATGTTTTTTTTTCATTATTGCCTTATAGGGTTAACCCCTCTAGGTTCCTATAACACACCACCAAGTCCCTTATGCTGGTTTTATGTCACTTTATGTGGATGTGGTAGCTGGCGGTCTATGATCTATGGTCTATGCAACCATGCAGCTCGAGCGCAGGCTTCGCCCCCATAAATTATAAATGTTTTTGACGTCACAGACAAAACTCTGTATGACAAATCAAAGAAACATGCTCATCCATTGTACAGGTCTTTGTTCTGTTTTATTTATTTTTGGCACTTCAGAGTTATGGCATTTATGGCACCCACTAACAAGCTTAAAATCGGGTGAACTGCAATTGAGCTGACAATGAATGCACAAGTCCAGTCTGCACTGCTAAAACAATAAGGGTCCATTAGCTCTCTAATGTTTCTTTATGACATTTCCTCTACTTTATTAATGATTTTGAAAACACTGTTAGTAATCAGTATCAGCAATAAGAAGGCTGCTTGCTATTTCTCCATGCCTTATGCACTGAATTCAAGAGTCATATTATTTGGGAAAAATACATATTAAATACAAGTCAAGGGAATAGAGATCTAATATTTAATCATTTGTTAGCTTTGTGTTAATTTAGTGCTGAATCATTATAAAGTAACCCTTCAGACTGTCGCAGCAATCCCTTGCAATCAATAAATGTTAAGCTTTAACCTTTTGTTCTATGACTAAATAGCAAATTCTAGTAAATGGGTCCATACAAACTGTTCTAATGTTTCATTATTATGCTTATGTCTGTAGTGATATTAATCAGATAATAACATTATTTAATATTTTGTGTTTTTCTAGCATATTACATTACAATATTTTAAGTATGTTATATAAGACACATTTTAATTGCCTAAAGTTAGTCTAACATTTATATTTTGTTCATTATTTTTCATTCTATTAACTATTTTCCCATTCTTACATGCTGCCATCTGAGAGGACAAGAGATAAACTCAAAGCACCCATGCTTGTCCAGTGCATGTTAGTTCTCAATGTGGAAGAATCTCTAGTGGCTGTTTGGAAACATTGCAGCTTCTATTAAACCACATGGGCCTCGGCACCCAGACAGTAAGTGACCCGACACGCAGAACTATGAAATACAGTAACAACGTATACTGGGCCTCAGAATGACCGGACTTAACGTTAAAGTGAAAGATCAATAAACAAGCTGAGGTTAGGGATACAGAAGGAGACAAAAATGAAATACTAGCCAAAAGTCAGGGATACCAGAAGTAGGAAAAGTCAAATACAAGACAAAGTCAAATGCCAGAAATATCAATGAACAGGAACGCACTCTCTGACAATTAACAAGTAGAAACCATGACAGGGCACTGAGAAAAGGCTACTCAGAGTTTAAATATGCCTCTCTGTGTAGTGATTGGTTAGTACATGATTTTTTACCTCAAAACGTGCTTGTGCATCAATGATGTAACGTCACATGCATGTTGACGCCATCTTTGTTATGTGCAATAGGGATTATATTCTATAAATTGGTACCACAGCGTCCAGCGTCCCTTAGAACACCACACTGGCTGTGAACCGCCGGGTAAGAGGATTGTGCGTCAATCTGCTGCAATTCAAGTTAATAACAATTCCCCTTTTTGGCGCGGCCACTCTGTTCAGGTGTGGCCATGCTGACCGGGGACTTGGGCGCAATAACAGTACCACATTGATCAGGCACTGACCATTCTCAGACTGTGATTTTAAGGGTGGTGGTGCTCTCTTCTCCACTTTTTGCCCCTTTTCTTCTTGCTTCTTTTCCACTTTTGAGTTTTATTGTATCTTCCACTTCAATCAACTTTCTGCCCATGTTGTCATTATCTATCACCTCCTGGCTCTCCTCTACTCATCTTTGAAAATGGCATGGTATTCTGCAGGGCTTCCTCATTGTCTCTCTTCTGACATTCCATCCCTCATTGTTGGTGACATCAATATCTCTACGAAGTAACTTAACAACTTAGTAGTCACAAGATTTTGTGAGTAAGTAATTATGCTCTTCTTTGTCCTTACACTGTGGACTGATATTACACACCACCATGTCCCTTATGCTGTTTTTATGTCACTTTATGTCGATGTGGTAGCTGGCAATCTATGATCTATGGTCTATGCAACCATGCAGCTCGAGCGCAGGCTTCACCCCCATAAATTATAAATGTTTTTGATGTCACAGACAAAACTCTGTATGACAAATCAAAGAAACATGCTAATCTATTGTACAGTTCTTTGTTCTGTTTTATTTATTTTTGGCACTTCAGAGTTATGGCATTTATGGCACCCACTAACAAGCTTAAAATCGGGTGAACTGCAATTGAGCTGACAATGAATGCACAAACCCTTTTCAATTTAGAACAATACCATACCAATTTATTATATATTTTCTAAAATTGTTATACCTTTGTATTTATATTGATCATACATTCAACATTCTTTATACTAAAATATTGTAGATATATTTATTTCATTTAATCATGTTATATTTGTATTTATGATTAATCATGTACAGTATTTATACTTTGCTAAAAATGTGTTTGTTTTTCAGTAAACAAAAATATTAGATAGATTACTTTTTATTTTATTATGAAATTTGACCTCACAAGTGTTTTGTACAAATGTTTAACTTTAACGTGTATGCTTTCATTATTTAGTGCTTTGATAAATTAAACTTTATTGTAACAATTCCTTTATTATGTGTTTGATTATACATTTAGTCACACATTTTTCAATATTTATTTTTGCACTATTGAATATTCAAGCTTTTTTTTAAGATTCACTATCTGATACTATTATGCCTCAAATATAATTGGGCTTTTTGGTGTTTTAGTTTAAGATGACTTAATTTATAATGATATGACTGTTGTTTATGAACGCTAATAGGGCTAGTAACCTTGATAGGATTTATGTTCACATGAATTAAGTTAAACTAATTTTTCTTGTTTCTTATTTTTAAAATATTCATTCTTAAAACGTTCTGATTAAGATGCTCAGCACATCTATAGTAAGCTTATGAAATTTCAGTATCAAGACTCAATAATTAAGAGTTAGATTTGAAATGATAACAAATATTTCTATATTCCTCTGAGTCCAATTAAGTAAAACAAATGTAAAACTATTTACAAATGTTTTTGATAAATTGGTAGTAATTTGTGAAGTACTAAATCCTAAGGTTTTATGCAGGAATGTTGCTAAGAAGGAAGACCTAGACTTGAGTCCTGAGTGAGGACCTCTTTGTCAGGAATCCTGGAACCTGAACACACAGACAGAATCACTAAAGGAAATAATCCGTAATGCTGGTCCTTAGTAATAATCCATAATACTGGTCCTTAGGGTTAACGAACAAACAGAATCATGATAGCAAGCTGAGGTCAAAGGAGTACAGAGGTCAGAGATAACATTTAAACAAGCCAAGGTCAATGGAGTACAGAGGACTGGATAAAAGTTAAACAAGTGCCATAACAAAATACCAAATAAATCACAAGAGGAACGCGCTATTGTGCTCACACCAGTGCAAAAAGAAATGGGAAAGGTAAGTACAAATAGGCATCACTTCATTCTGATTGGTATAATTCCACTTGGAATTGACCACTATTAGTGGAAGGTACTTGACCTTCCAAATCTGACCTCTGCTCCATGTTCAGTTCAGCAAACGGTGAATTTGGTTGCATATATATACACGCTGTATGCAAGCATGCAGTGTCAGACGGAATGCCAGAAAGGGATCGCGGCACCTGGAGGTAAGCTGGCAGAAAGCCTGACACTCTTACTGTCTGCATCTTATTTTGACTTTTCATTGCTTTATGACACTACTAATATTAAGAGATAAATAAATCCTCCAATAAAACATAATTTCTTACAAAACTAATCTTTACTGCAATATATTTGGAAATTATTATATAATACAATGTGAACGTATTGCAAGTGCAGAGTTTTAAATGCAGTGAGCGCAGGTTGAGTAGTTTTGCAGGGGTAAGTAAAAACATATATACTCCTGCTACACATGAGTTCACACTCATATCATCACCCAATGATGCTCTAGGCAAGTTATTTTTTGGAGGGCATCTGTACCACACAAGCACATGGGCAGCCAGCATTCTTAAATAATGCCATTAATTTTTTCAACTGTTTAAAAAAATATTTATGTTTTAAATAAAAATGTGAATTCAGTCTTACTAAATTACGTTACTTGTACCACAACTGCAGAAATCCCTTATTTCATTAGGCCCTAATTTAACTTTACATGCAGGAGATTATTTGCTTTAGATTCTATTAACAAACTGGACTGTAGTCCTTATTGCTTTACAAACACGAAGATCATCTAACAGATTGCAAAGCACTGTAAATTAAAATAGCAAGTGTAAATGTACCTTCTGTATGTGGGTTTATGTTGTCACAGAGGATACTTTTGTATTCTTTGCATATTTATAAAGTTGTATTGTTTTAAATGCTGTCAGGTCCCTTACTAATATTCATATCCAGGGTATTCCACCATTTTCTATTTAACTATTTTTGAAACTTATTATACCATAGACTTCAGATTTATCTCAAAGACACACATTACAGTTGTCCGCAAAAATATCTCAAGCTCAGTAAACACAAATGTATATGTGTGTGTGCGTATTTTAGAAATTGACTTGAGTTATTATTTTCACATTCATTAATGATAGAGCTTTTAACTTAACTATATACCATTCCTCTACATGAAATTAAATAGTTTTTTTTTTTACCAAAGTGTGTACCTTGTTAATAAAATTTAATTTCTTGATTGACAGTTTATTTAATCCTTTTTTAGCGTTATCATATCAGATCTATTAAGTGATATTGATTGCAAAGTTTTAAGAAATGTATTTAGTAAGTGCTTGAAAGCATTAGTGCTACAATGTGTTATCGATCTACCAAGGGATCTCTAAACTTTTGTGTATGGCACATTAGTAGGGCAAGATCGTATTTTAGCATAATAACATTAAATGGTTTGTGGCTGGTTGTGAAGACTAATGAATTGCCCTCTTCTTGTACTGTGCTAATCAATTATAATATGATATTATCTCTTATTAGTTAAAAATATTAATGCGATTTTTATTCTATGTATTAGTTTACCATTCTTGTTTATGTTTTATTTGTGTATGAAATGTATAAAAATCTTTCATATCACACCTGTCTGTAAAAGTCAGTTTTGGCAAATTCAATTTACTTGATTTAGAAAGTCTTCTATGAAGACATTTGAGGTTTGTATTGTGTGTCCTCGCACAAGCAAACAATACAATCGTGTAATTGGTTACTCTTTCGACATAAACATAACTTAACATAATTAATCAGTTGCAGTTGTTACTATACTTGTTTGATTTTTAGATAGAGAGATGAAGTCATCTTCAGAGACTGCGGGCTTGTAGAAGATTTTTTTTCTGGTGGGTTATTCCAGATTTGCAAAGCGCTGTATAATAAGCATTTATTACTAGCGTCCTTATTATAATAGTAAGTGGATAATAAGATTCTGGAAATTAATCTTTCATTATGGTGGTTTTGGTTTGGTAGTTTTAAAAACTTACATCAATTTAACATCTCGACCCTATTTTAAGCAAATGTAAGCAAAGTTCCTATGTTTGTTGAGTTTAGTAATCAATAAATTGAATACTTAGGAATTATTTGTCTTTGATGTGTATTGTGCAAAATAATTGCTGAAATATTGAACATGAAATCAAAAACATCTTATTTTACGTTTCCTATATTGGCTCTCAAGAGTTCTTAGCGTAGCTGTTGGAATGTATCTAATATCTGCCAACATTAGCAAGTATGAATCTAAATGTGAATCACATGTCCCTTTGATTAATAAGCTGTCTAGCAACCAGGACAACTGGAAACTTACATCCCCAGAGTACTTCTATTTGCATTTGAGGCCCTGAAATTACGACCTTTGTTTAAGAGCATATCTAGCTAATGCACTTTCTGACTTTTCTCTGGTATTTCAGTTTTCTCTGGTCAGAAGGAAAGAGATCGAAAACGGAATGAGAAATATCATATTTAGTTCACGATTCATGTTGTTTTATCATTATGACTTCAGAGTTGTTATCTTTCATGGTTGTGAACTGTGTATGGATTGAAAATTATTTTCTCATAGAATGGACATAAAAAGTTGCAAACTCACGGACACATTTAGTTACAGGAGACACATACTTCCAAATATGAGTTCTTGCCACTTGAAGCAAAAGAATTCTCCATCAATAAGATGGTAGTATAAAATGACAGATAACTACACTGCATGATTCTTTTTTATTTATTTTTTTATTTTGTAAGCAGTGATTTCTAGTTACTGATACGGAGTATGCACACAAATCATTATCAACTTTAACAACAACATGCATTGTTTATTCTCTTCCAGGTTGCTTTTGCTAAAGGATTTGTATTCTCATCTCTTCCATAATAACCATATGGCTTGCTGGTTGGTTGCAAATCAATATTTTATCATCCACAGTATATAATTCATTGGAGTACAATCCTTTTACAGATGATCTGGTTTTATAATGTAATACGTGCTTACATGTAGAAGTAAACATCTTTCAGACAGGTTGAATATATTACTTGGGAAAAATTGTAAACCATAATATATCCTATTAGTAAGCATAGCAAGCTGAACTGAGAAAAAAATTGAAGAAGTTATTGTTTGCATGTTTGTTTAATTAAATGGTGTTTTAAAAATTATTTAGTTCTGTTAACTTATAGTATCTGTAAAAAACTGGAATATTAATAGTAACATTTGGCTTGAAATAATTAGCAATGAGTTTTATCAACGTTTTTTTTTTTTTTAAATAGTATATATTTATATATTAGATGAAAAAGTCTACTCTTTTATTACTGAGTTATTCCTATAAATAGCTATTGAAATAAAATTAAAATAAACCTATGATCTCAGAGTCACCTATCAGAGCGCTATTTGGAGGGTGAGGAATCAAATGATACCAAGGACCTCAGGGAGCTACATGTGCCAGTGGAAAGCTCCATAATTTTAGGTAACCAGGATTTCTCATCCAGCGCTGTGGAACTCTGTGCCAGATTGGAGGAGGGCCACGACCCAGTCACAACTTTACTTCTAGCTTACTTAGGCTAGACACCTCCAATCCAAGCTCTTCAGGAGGAACTTTGGGGGATGGCATTTGTTTGGGGATGTGGGTACATGAACCCTGTTTTCTTACTAATAAATGTTAAACACCAATGTGTCTGGCCACTAATTTAATTATCTAGTTGGATAAAGAGACCTAGGTGCCACGTATGTAGCAATTATCATTGCTCTCCTGGAGATTTCCTGTTAAGGATTCAGGTATAAAAGTATTCCATTCATTCAATAAAACCAGTTCTTTTTCACCCTTCACTAGCGTTTGGATGAGTCTTCTATACAGCTATAATCACTTGGTTTCAAAAATAGTTAAATAGAAAATGGTGGAATCCCCTGGATATGAATATTAATAAGGGACCTGACAGCATTTAAGACAATACAACTTTATAAATCACAAAGGGAATGGGAGTCCTTGGCAATAACACTCTGGTGCACTGTGAGTAGACCACCTTTACTGAAGCCCTCTGTATAAAATTCCTATAAGTGCTGAGCCCATTAAATGGACCTATTAAAGGCTTGTCTATGAGAAGACTTTGATTGGACTGCGCAATGGCTACTGTGAAGTGAAATAGGAGAGTGCTAAGCAACTCTGGGAGATTCACATAGTGCTGGACATCAGGTGCGTTTTGGCTTATTTTCACATTTATATTAAAATGTGTGGGTGGGGGAGGGGTGCTTAATATGGCATGAGTATTTAAAATAGAGGGAATAAAGAGTTGGCATAACCCTTTAAGGTTAAAAAAAAAAAATCCTTAGCAGACCATTTCCTCTGTGCTGCTTGGAATAATGATAAAACATTTTCCTGAGCAGTAATGAGTGGCGTTTATTGGATGAAAGTGTCAGCTGACCATTGCTGGCATAAAATGGTATGACTGAATGAATATTGTAACCTCTGCTTTAGCCATACACCTAGTGGGGCTGGGCTGTGAGTGACCAGGGACCTTCATTCAGTGTTAAAGGGATACTGCTTGTTTGATCTGTATTTCTAGCACTATACTTCCCTCCTCTCCCCTCCCCAGCAGTGTAAGGGTTAAGTATCCCCTTCATTGCTGGATTGGGGGGGGTGACTATTGCACATCTGTGGTCAATTAGGATCTCCCCGTAGGAAAGCATTTCAGCAATATTTTCCAAAGGGGGATTTGACTGATGCTGGATATCCTCATGCAGTGCCTAAGGATGTACAGCATCAGTTTAGCAAATGTCGCCTAGCAAGCAGAAAGTGCCTCTAGTGGCTGTCTGATTGGTAGCCAGAGGCAATCTTAGCCCTACAATGTAATTATTGCAGTTTCTCAGAAACTGCAATAATTGACATTTCAGGGTTAAGAGGACAGGATCACTGCACTCAGACCACTTTAACGAGTGTCCATTTTGTACTGCTGGAAAATAAACAGCACTAAGGGGATCCAACCACTATAACCACAGTGTACCAGACTGTGCCATTGTATAGCTGTACTTGTGTCTATATTTATCTATGCATGTAACTGTAAGTAACTGTGAGTGTGTCAAGGGGTATTTTAAGCTGTGGAATTGGGAGGGGTACACACTTCATCATCTACACACAACTGCATTCAGTATAAACACACTGTAGCCACTATACACAACCCATTTACTATACACACACTGCATCCACCATACACACACTAAATTCACTACACACACACTGCATTCACTATACCCACACACTACATCCACTATATATACACATACATACCTTTTTTTCTCTCGTTCCCTAGACTTACTAGCCTTAACTGAAACATGGATCTCTCCCTCTGACACCGCTATGCCTGCCTCTCTATCCTTTGGTGGTCTTCAATTTTCCCACAACCCAAGACACTCTGAAAGCAAAGGTGGTGGTGTAGGGTTTCTGCTCTCACCTCATTGCCCCTTCAAACCTTTACCCACCCCCCTTTCCCTCTCTTTCTCCTCATTTGAGTTTCATTCAATTCGCCTTTTCAAACCCATCTCTGCTAACATTGTCGTTATCTATCGTCCCCATGGTTCCCCTCTCCTCTTCCTTGACCACTTTGCTGTTTGGTTTCTTTACTTCCTCTCCTTTAATATTCCATCCCTAATTCTTGGGGACTTCAATATTCCCATTAACCTACCCATGTCCTCAATAGCCTCAAAACTACATTCAATTACCTCCCCCACCCATGTAGCTGGCAATACCCTTGATCTTATTTTCTCTAATTAATGTAAAATCTCTAATCTCTGCAACACTCCATTTCCTCTCTCAGATCACCACCTCTCAGTAGCCCCCTACCCTATCATCCTCAACCTAACCCCTCTCAACTAAGAAGAAATCTGAATTATATTGACCTCCAGCAGCTATCGGCTAATATTGATTCCCAACTTCTATCCATCTCTACTTTCACCTGATCCTCACTTGCTATCTCCTCTTGTAACACTACCCTCACCTCTGCCCTGGACGCTGCAGCCCCGCTCCAAACATTCAGCTTGAGGAGAACACGCCCCCAACCATGACACACTAAATCAACACGCTACCTTCAGAGATGCTCCCATTCTGCTGAATGGTGCTGGAGGAAGTGACACACCCAGTCAGACTTCCTCCAGTACAAGTTCATGTTGCATTCATACAGCACAGCCCTTGCCAAACAATCATACTTTTCCTCCCTCATAAGCTTATGCTTCTGCAATCTCAGGCATCTTTTTAATACCTTTAACTCCCTTCTTTGCCCTGCTGTGTCCACCCCCAGTCGATATCTTTACAGTCGATAGCTTTGCATGCTACTTTACCGACAAGATTGAACAGCTAAGGAAAGTATTCTAACTGCCTTGCCCCTCTCTTTCTCAACCACACCTGGATCATGTCTTTTCTACCCTTCTCTGAGGTTACTGAACATGAGGTGACCGTGCTTCTCCTTTCCTCTTGCCTCACCACTTGCCCACTTGATCCTGTCACGTCTCACTTTATCAGATCTCTCTCCTCTTGTCTTGTGCCTTCCTTAACACACATATTCAACTGCTCTCTCTCTTCTGGTGTTGTCCCTGCTGCCCTTAAACATGTTATTGTAGTACCCATCTTGAAAAAATATATCTCTTGGCCCTTCTAACTATCGTCCCATATCCCTGCTCCCTTTTTCCTCAAAGCTTCTGGAAAGACTTCTCTTTACCCGTCTGACTTGTTTCCTCCATTTCAACTCTCTCCTCTTCAGTCTGGCTTCTGCCCCCGCCACTCTACTGAGACTAAAGTCACTAATGACCTAATTACAGCTAAATCCAAAGGGCACTACTCCATACTAATTCTTCTTGACCTCTCTTCTGCCTTTGACACCATTGACCATGTTCTCCTTCTCCAAACTCTTCAATCACTTGGTCTCTGTTACACTGTCCTCTCTTGGTTTTCCTCCTATCTCTCCCAATGCTCATTCAGTGTCTCCTTTTCTAATGATGCCTCCTCTCTTCGTTCTGTCTCTGTTGGAGTCCCCAAGGCTCTGTACTTGTTTCCCTTCTATTTTCTATTTATAATGCCTCTCTTGGCAAACTTATTACCTCATTTGTATTCCAATACCACCTGTACGCTGATGACACTCAGATATACCTCTCCTCCCCAGACCTCTTCCCTGCCATCCTGCAACGTGTCACTGCTTGCTCAAACTCTCTAAATCTGAGCTCCTTCTCTTTCCTCCTCCTAATATTGATCCTCCTCTTTCACTCTACCTTCAAGTTAGTGGTACCCACATCAGTCCATCCTTGCAAGCATGCTGTTTTGGTGTTATACTTAATTCTGGCCTCACATTTGAGCCTCACCTCCAGTCTGTTACCAAATCCTGCAGACTCCACCTTAAAAACATAGCCTGCATCCATCCCTTTCTTTTGCAAGATGCTACTAAGGAGATTGTCCATGCTCTAGTAATCTCATGGATTATTGTAACTCCTAATAGGTCTTCCCACAAGTCATATTGCCAGTCTGTAATGAATGCTGCAGCTAGACTGATTTTCCTCTCCTGTCGCTCCTCTCACACCTCTCCCCTCTGTCAGTCCTTACATTTCCTTCCTGTATCCTATAGGAGTCAATTCAAGGTACTAATCCACACCTGTAAAGCACAGCAATTCTAGCCATTCTTCACAGATCCGCAGGTATGCCCCTTCTCGGTCTCTCTGCTCTGCCCATGCTTTGCTTCTCCTCTCCACTGCTCGCACCCGTACGCCCAACTCACGCTTGCAGGACTTCACGCGAGTCGCTCCTTTCCTTTGGAATAGCCTGCTTACAACCATCAAGATCTCCCCTAGTCTTCAATCTTTTAAAAAGTGCCTCAAAACCCAGCTCTTTAGAAAAGCTTATGGCCTCCCTAAGTAACCTCTATCTCACATACCTGTCCCTTGCTCTCTCCTAAAGGGCAGCACTCTATTCTCTCCTCCAGCTCTGCTTCACTCCACCTTGTTTGATTGCTACCTCCTGTCCTGTTGTGTTTTATGCCCCACCTCCTATAGACTGTAAGCTCATTTGAGAAGGGCCCTCTTCAACCTATTGTTCCTGTAAGTTTTTGTAATTGTCTCATTTATTGTTAAATCTCAGCCCTTTATTAAGCGCTACGGACTGTGCTGGCGCTATATAAATACCAGTAATAATAATAATAATAATACATTCATTACATGCACATACACACATGCTGTATCCACTACACTCACACATCCTGCATTCACTATACACACACATTAAATTGCTTACACACACATACACACATACACACACTGCATTCACTATACACTTAAACTGAAGTTTACTGTAATTATGGTAAAGGATGGTTTATTTAACTTTTTTTTTTATAAATTTCTAGCTAAAATATCTTCTGGTGCATCATATAATCTGAACAATATATCTTATTTTATGCATTGTTTCCCTTAATAAATATTGGGCAGTGCCAGTGCAACCTAACATTAACCATTTACACCTATAGCTTCATTTATCTCAAGACTCTCGGCTCTCTGTTATTTACTATGAGCAATTATATTTACAAAAAGTAAATTTTCTTTTAAATGTATGTCAGTTTCTCTGTGGGTGTATACCCCTGAATGTGTACAAAAAAGTGATTTGAACAGCAATCTATGTGCATCATTATTTAATTGTATTTAATACTCTACATTCCATAATACCATAAAACCTGGGTTCAAGTGATTTTTGAAAATGGTTTGCAGTGAAGAGATACAAGTGATTTCCTATTCTTTTATAGACTATTAGAACTGCAACAAGTCATTTAAATCTTAGGGGGAAAAGAATTCAACAATGCATAATGGTGTAACATTGGATGTAACAAGTAATGTATTCTACAGTTTATATCTCCATCATGAGGAATGTAAAACAAGATAAAAAGTTGTTTTTCTTAAACTTTGAAGAAATAAAAAAAAAATCTTGATACTTCCAGTATTAGTATCTTCTCAGATTTAACTTTCACAACAAACACTGAAACATTATTTTTTTCTTCGAAACCTCTATAAAAAGATAAACCATATTCTGATAAATGTTCCATGACAACAATAAATCAGGGAAAAGCCATGGCAACACAATCTAAAAATGAAATCAAGCTTGAAAAAAAATGACTTTCTTTATGAAAAGTCTTAACTTTCAAAATAATATTTGACTTTAAATAAATTTTACAAGTCATCTTGCTTTCACGTCCGTAATGCAAGATATAAAAAAAGTGTATTTTTCTAACCAAAAATGTATAACAATGTCTTGTTTACTGAAAAATGGCACTTTGCCATGCTGTATGGGCATGTACCTTAGAACTGTAATATGTTTTAAAGCTCTACATGGCGTGCTGTCAGATAGTATCTTTTTATATTGCTCATATAATGAAAATTAAATGGCTTCAAGTTTGTTTGTGTTTTCTTTTTTCATTCCAAATACGACGCACACAGCACATATGTAACTACTTAAACTGTTTACTCCAATAATGTCAAATTTCTATTCCTAAGGGCTACAAACAGAACAGGATGTAGATATGATATATAACAAATTACTTAACACGTTTATATTAGAATTTCTTATAGCAAAAGTCTTTGTCATTTTGTTTCCTTTTAGATATCTCTCTGTAAGGCTAAAGAGTTCAGTGGACTAAATCAACAAATGTAGAACTTGCTAAAACCTTATAGTGGCATTTTCCATTTCCATGAAGGTCAGCATAAAAGTTGTCTTCTGCAACCGACAAAATTAGTACCATTGTGATAGATAAAGATAGCATCTATTTATGAGCTGATAAACGGGTTAAGTAATTTTTCTATTGCTGTAAAAGTGAGGAGTGTATCCTTATACGAATGCTCTTCCAAAGATTGTTTTGATCTTTCCTCATCTGTTACTGTTATTCAATTTCTTTGTCCTTTTGTGTCTTCTTTTACTCTTTACATTGTAAGGCTCAACATAAAACAGAGGCAAGTTATAAACATTCTTTTGACTTTATAAATGAATTTTAAAGTGAACTTGCTTCTTTAATGTGCCCTAATTGTACTGTAAACTTAAATATGTGCTGTTATTTGGAAATATAAAAATTATTGTTTACCAAATTGTAATATATATATATGTATGTGTGTGTATTAAGAGCCTCTAAGGCTCAATGCTGACAATTAAGATTGCTATAAATAGCAAACACTAAACAACAATATCCTCTAGTATCCTTAAACTGGAGAGACAGTGATTTAGAAAAAAGCTTGTACTCCCCACCTTAGTATTTATGAAATTGTAAAGGGGTATGCTTGGCAAAGGGAATGTTTTAGTTATGCACCTCACATCATAAGGCACATGTCAGCGATATATGGACGGGCATTAGTGATACAAAGAGTTTCCATTAATTTGATCACTAGTGGACTGTATGTATATAGAAGATAATGCCGGGGATTAATGGAAGTATTTAGAAAACTGGGCAGACTGGTCTGAAAACTCCTATGCCATTCTTTCCATCTGGGGCTATGCTCCACGTTTTATAGTTTCTCTTTATTTTATTTATATATTTCTAGTCATTAATAACAATATAATTGTGTTAAAATAGTAATAATCAATACCCTTTGTCTAACTTTTTTTGTCTAAAAAAAACGATGGTTACAAGGGCTTTTAGCGTTTTGCTTTTTTTAATTCCCTCTGTCCCCTCCTCTCCCCATCCCTTGTGATTTCTACTTTTTTTGCCATCACCAAAACAACAATAGCATCCATAGTATTTTTACAGTGCACAAATTCAGCTTCACAACTCGTTGATGCTCATTAGTCAAATATAGTGTTACTTTTCTTTATCATAAAACATCACCCTCACCTCCTGCTGCAATGCTGCTCAACATTTGTGAACTTTTATGTAAAAATACAAATCTGTGCCATGGGCCATATGCCTATAACAGAGATGTGGTTTTGGAATTACAACTCCATTAGCCCCATTATTATGTTGTTACAACACTGTACATTTGGTATTAAAGGGTCAGACATAACATACATTAATAGGGCTCAATTTAAAATGCTTGCTTACCTACCTATCCTCCATAATACAATATCCTCCATAATACACCAGTGTGTCCTTTCTAGGCCCCTACTCTCTACTGAAGACCTGCATCTATCCTCTGCTCATACTCCCACCTCTGATGCTCACCTCTAAGACTTCTCTGGCACTGCACCGTTCCTGAGGAGCTCCCTTTCCCTCTCCATTAGACTCCCACCCAGTCCCCATTCCTTCAGGAAATCATTGAAAACTCACGTCTTTAGGAAAGCATATGAATTAAAATGTTAAAAGCTTTCCCTTCCCTCACATTCCTTACTCTGCTGCATCTGTCATTGAAAAAAAATCAACAAAACACTAAGAACTATTCTAGCAACCTACATTTCTACCATATCCTTATCTTTTGTGTCACTTTACCACACTCGTTCTAGCATGTAAGCTCATTCAGCAGAACCCTCAACCCCCTCAGTCCCTGTGTGTCCAACTCATCTGGTTACAAATACTTGTCTGTTAGTCCACCCATTGTACAGAACTGTAGAATTTGCTGGCACTTTATAAATAATATTAAAGGGACACTATAGTCAGGGACATTGTAGTGCATTTTCTCATTTCAGAGCAAATGCTGTGTTTACATTACATCCTAGGGATTCTAGAGGTGCATGCTGGGGCAGTGCTACACAATGTGCAGTGCTGCCATTCCATGTCTCCACCCTCTGCATGCAGACACTGAACTTTCCTCATAGAGATGCATTGATTCAATTCATCTATATGAGAAAATGTTGATTGGCCAGGGCTGTGTTTGACTATTGCTGGCTATGATTCTGATCTGCCTCCTTGACAGTCTCAGCCAATCCTATGGGGAAGCATTGTGATTGGCTTAAACCACCATTTCTGATGATGTCAGCAGAGAGCAGGCAGGTCAGGGGCAGACTTGAATACAAGTAAGATTTTACTTTATTTAGGTAAGCAAGAGGTGGCCAGGGTGGGCCAGATGGTGTTGTTTTTTAAACTATAGGGTCAGGCATACATGTTTGTGTTCCTCACCCTAAAGTGTTCCTTTAAGAATAATTATGGATATGTTCATGTATATGTGATAGGTATGGCACAGATGAACATATTTCTTTTTGAATCTTAACATTGTGCTCAAAGTGCGAAGCACACAAAATCGCATATGTACATTTAATTAATTATGGATGTATTTTTACTTTTGACTATCAAAGACATCCAGCTTAGAGATACACACTTTAATTCATTAAATAATATAGCAATGTTAAGTTAATAAATATCACTAGCTTGAGGTCAAAGATTTAAATTAGTACTTCAGTAAGTAGTTAATGAGAAAAAAAAAAAACATTCTAAGTGGATCAGAGGAAAATTTAGCTTTCCATAGAAGAGCTGTACCAATTGCGCCTTAAGGAAATTACTGACTCAAACAAATATGTTTTTATGTTTTAATTCAAAATATAACCTAAATATATGATTTAAATTTAAGATGAGTCATCCCATTCTGTTTGCTAAATGAACCCAAACACAAAAGACATGAATAATATTAGAAACAAAACATAAAAGACTTCCACAGCAAGAAAAATAAATGCACTTTGCAAAATTGATGGTATAATATCTTAAAATGATTGTATTAATTAAATTAATTTTACTTCGTTGCTAAATGGGTACAGAGCTAATATTTAATGTTGTTCACTAATCCTGTTCACTGAAGTTTATTTACAGACATTATACGTAAAACTCAAGCTTGTAAATTTTCATTTGCATTACTGGGGTCACATTAAATGTTACTTTTCTTAAATAAAACATTCATGAAAACTGAACTACTATTAAAAAATAAACAGCAAATATACAGAAGTTAACTCCCTGTACAATATACGGTACTTTACTCTTGCTGTTGATGGGCAATGATTATGCAAAAGTTTTAAAGGGAAACTGTCTCTACTGAGGATTTTTAATATTATGTTTACTTATTCTTGAAGAGTTTGAAGCCACCAAGAACAATTAGAAATGCACTGTTTCGTATTACCAGTCCTTGGAGTGGCAGGCCTTAATGTATTTACCAATGAGCGAATAGACAGAGAGGTCAAATACAAGCTGGAGTCATAGGGAGCCAGAGATTAGGTAAGTGAGAAACAAAGTCGAGTTGAGGATATCAGAGAACAGAATAGTCAAATACCAGAGTAACACAACATAGTATAAGTAAATGTTCTATTGGACCGGATAGGAACCACAACAAGGCATAGGGCAAATGATGGACTGAGGTATACATACCAACAGATTTTGTCACAGGAATAACACAGGACATTCTATGTCAATAATCCAATGCATCAGAAAAAATGCCAGGATAATGCAAGGAGCAGGGCCGGATTAGCATAGGAACTGATGGAGCTGTAGCTCCAGGCCCATACCTATGGAATAGGCCCATTGACTTAAAAAAATAATTATTTTTTTTAACACTTCTCTTCACATGCTCATGCATAAGTGGGATGTAGGGGAACAAAACTAGTGTGGACTGGCTGTCAATTAAATTATTTACGGTAAAGGCTTCTTTTTGCACTATGCAAATGCTCTTGTTGCTTCAGTCTCTCTAACACTGTGGAATGTTCCCTTTCTTCTACACCAAGCTTTTTAATATTACCTATTCTGTCACTATCCTAATAGTACCTACAAATACCTCCATGTGTTGATATTTCATGCTGTGGCATTATATCTATAATTAAATACTTAAACAGACACGTTTTAAATCCCCTGCTATGATTCATACTGGTTTTCTGGTTAGTACAATGACAAAGATCCCCATGGAATTAAAAATTGCACTGTATCATTTCAAGACATTCTTTCTAAAGTCATTTTTTTCCTCTGGATCTTTGGCTTAAGTCATGTGCTGCAGGTCTCAGTGATAAATGTAAGTCTGCCTCTAGATCAGCACAATTGCATTTTATCTTAAGATGGTGACATTAAGTCAAACATACTTTATGCTCTTTAACATTCTAAAATTTTCAGTCATCTTTTAATTCTTCTTTGAAACTTGAAAATCTGTCTGTTATGCTGAGTTGTTGAAATTCAATAATTTCTTGTCATCATATCGACAGTATCTAGCCTAAGGGCTGCATAATTAAGCTTGGACTCCTACTGAGAACCTAAATGAGAAGATTAAGAAGATCCACAGGGTGTCTATTCTGCAGTTTCTAGTCGGACCTTGAATGTAAAGGAATCTCATCACCTCTGAAGCTCTGTCCAGGCCTGCAATTTGAGAAGCTGTCAAACTGTACATCTTAAATTTGGAATTGTGTGAATAAAGTTAATATGTTGAAATTTAAATGCATTACAAAAAAATCTTTCTTAATGTATTATCATCATTTCTAATTTAATTGAATGGAGTAAGTTCACTGAATCAACCACTACTATGCCAATGTGGTATGATCCGTTATATTTATGTGAATACTAGAATTGTGCAAAATTCATTACGTAAGACTCCACAGCTAAATCCCAGATGGACTGATTTGTCCAAGTGTGGATTAAATTGACTTTGATTTGAATGAATCAGTCCAAACATATTTTTGCATAAGTATAGTGAATACTATGCTAAACTTTCTCACAGAAAAAAAAAAGAAAGTTCACAATCCTTTAAACATAAAATGTGTTGGGCATATAGTAATTTCAGTCAAAAAGCTTTTGCTTGGTAGTGATAGAATAAAACACAAGACCTCTATCAATGTGAGCATGAGATGTAAGCACAAATTTAGCAACATGGTATGAGAAAAGTACAAATTACACTTTCAGTAGGAGAATGCAAAAAGTAGTCTTGTAATCTTGTAGTATGAGTAGGGTGCAAAATCCCCTAGCTAAAAGCAGAAACAGGAAGAAAATAGCACGTTTTCCCATCCACAGGTTGACATATAACATTTGCCTATAAATATTTTTTTTTGTTTTGTTTTGCTTATCAAAAATGCTTGCTATATATGGCTCTGAATAGTAACATAGAACCAGAGAAACATAGAATGTGACGGCAGATAAGAACCATTCGGCCAATCTAGTCTGCCCAATTTTCTAAATACTTTCATTAGTCCCTGGCCTTATCTTATAGTTAGGATAGTATATTCCTATCCCACGCATGCTTAAACTCCTTCACTGTGTTAACCTCCACCACTTTACCTGGAAGGCTATTTCATGGGTCAACTACCCTCTCAGTAAAATAATACTTTCTGAAATTATTTTTAAACCTTTGCCCTTCTAATTTAAGACTATGTCCTCTGCTTGTGGTAGTTTTTCTTCTTTTAAATATAGTCTCCTCCTTTACTGTGTTACTTCCTTTATGTATTTAATGTTTCTATCATATTCCCTCGTCTTTCCTCCAAGCTATACATGTTAATATCCTTTAACCTTTTCCTGCAATCTGTGAACCAGTTTAGTATTGTGTGCTGTTAATTGCTACCTGTTTTTGCACATATATGTGTCTACAGTATTATGCTATGGACTCTGTTTTATGTCTTTAGGATCATTTTATGTTACCTTTTTATGTACCAAATGATCAAGAGAGAATCATTTACACTTATCTTAGTCACTTGTTTTATATGCCCCCACTATCTATTGTTTTTTTAAGAGTTTGTTCAGTTGAACATTAATTTCATAATCAGCTAGTGAGGCAGGGATGGAATAAGTTTGCTAGAAGAATTGATCCTGAAAAAACATAGACTTTACAGAGTAAAGATGTAAAACTTCCCAAGATTAGGATATAGAAGCTCTGAGTCTTACCAATAAGCTGTATAAAACAAGCTAGACTTGCATGCATTATAATTCTATTAATTATATTAAAGGGACACCATAGGCACTGCTTCATCTCATTAAACTGGTTATAGTGTCCGGAGTCCTCTGGTCTCATCATTTCTATCAGCATTAAATAGATTTTAAAGTTTTAATGTTTTAATGCTAAACAAGAGTCCCCGGCAATCCATCCCCTCTGTGCTGCTTTGGCTAATAAGGAAGTATTAGCCTGAGCAGCAATGGGCAGCTGTGATTGGCTGAGAGTGTCAGCTGACTGCTTTTAGCCTGTCAGAGTTCCAACTGACGGTATGAATGGGTATGACAACAAGGAAGTGTGTAATCTCTGCCTTAGCTACACGTACTGAAGGGGCAGGACTGTGGGTGGCCAGGGATTCTAATTTTGTGGCATACAGCACGAACATGGTGCAACACTGAATGGAGGGACAGTGCCAGGACACTCCAGGCACTATAACCAATTCAAAGAGATGAAATGCTTATAGTGACTACAGTGCCCCTTTAAGGATGGTGCATTCACTGGCATAGTGTCACATTATTTCATGGGGACAAATTACCACTGCTTAGTGCATCTTTGCTGAGACTCTTGCTTTTAATAATGCAGGGTAATGCATGTATATTTATGCAGCAATTTCATTTACAAGTTTGTTGATGTCTTCATAGATTTATTGCTGATTAATAATACTAGAGTTAAATTTGTACCATTTTACATTGTTTAAGACAACCATTTTTTAATACATAAATTATACATTGTATTTGCTGTATCAACTAATGTATAACATCATATAAGAATATTGGCTTTAATCTGATTTACCTGCACTAGCAATTATAATGCACGCAAGTCTAGCTTGGTTTATACAGCATATTGTTATGACTCAGAGCTTCTATATCCTAATCTTGGGAATTTTTACAAAGTAAATGTAACAAATGCAAATATGCAATAATTATCTGTGAAAATCAATATAAAGTATATCTTGTTACAATTTTGTCTCTTCTGGGAGAGAAGTACGTACATGTTTCTGATCAGATGCAATCAAACACAGCAGCTGCATACAACATTCCCAAGAGAAGGACAATGGATTTGGCAGGAGCAAGACAGAAAAAAAAGGATGTTCGGAAGATGTTTCCAATTAAACACTTAACAGTTAAAATTGAATTTATTGTTCATTTTGTAAATTCCTATTACTATGTTAATGATTCCTGTTTTCCACATTTTAAAAGGCTCAAGCTGTGCTTGCATCCTCATCACCAATAGTTGTATTTACTTTAGGACTTTTTGCCTTTAACACATGGGAATGCTATGCAGAAATTGCTCCCTTCACTCCCCTGTGCACTGCTCCATTGAAAATATACGACGCATACATTTACTGAAACATGATTCAGCTTACATTCTCACAAAAAGCATTTAGAAGTCATTGTTCCAAATATAATTCTGTTGTGAGAAGCAGATGCAGAGCTTTGGGGATTCTACTTCACAGCTGCAGGATGCATTGTGGGATTGTATTGCATTAAAAAGCGTATTGCTTATGTATTTGGTAGGCTTATGAACAGTTCTTAAATTGTTTAAGATGAAGGTGTGACAAAACTGTATTTTTGAGGCATCCCTGAATGTTTTAACAAAACAAGAGGAATCTTAAATTTATTCCTGATAAATAAATAGTAAGTATATAATATAATTTAAATGACTATAGTAAAATCAATCAAGGTAATCAGTGGTAGAACTAATGTAGAGGTGGCCCTGGTACAAGAATATGTTTAGACTGCCTCCAACATGACGATCACCAAAAGGTATATCTCCATCTTTTGTACAACTACCACAATGCGTTGCCAGCTACCATGTTTGTATATGGGAGCAGTGCTTGCATTTGAATGTAAGCATGTTTTTATGTATAGAGTATGTGTGTGTGCCTATAGGGGTGTATTTATGTGTAGTGTTGGTATTTGAATGCAGTTGTATGTTTCTATGTACTATTGCTATTTGAAAGCAGTGGTGTTTTTTTGTGTGATGCTTGTGTTTGTATGTAGAGTTGGCATTTGATTGCAGTCAGGTATTTGTATATTTTATTGGTATTTCACTGCAAAAATGTGTTTGTATGTAGTGTGGGTGTTTGTATGCTGGGGTGTATGCACATATGCATATACACTGCCATGCACATACATGCACACACATACACAGGGACACACACAGAAACACACAGATAGACATACTGAAACACACACAGGTACACAATGGGACATACACACACACAGATTTACAAACTGACACACACTGACACAGTCATGTAAGCAATGACTTTTGAACTCCTTACTCCCACCTCTGATGCTCGCCTTCAAGATTTCTCGAGGGCTGCACCATTCCTGTGGAACTCGCTTCCCTCCTCCATTAGATGCTCACCCAGTCTCCACTCCTTCAAAGAAATCGTTAAAAACCCACTTCTTCATAAAAGCATATCAATTAAACTGTTAATAGCTCCCAACTGATTCCTCTTCTGCAACTGTCACTAGTTCAATACTATCCTTACCTTTTTGTGTCATTTTACCCCTCTCCCTCTAGCATGTAAGCTCATTGAGCAGGGCCCTCAACCTTGTTCCTGTGTGTCCAACTTGTCTGGTTACAACTACATGTCTGC